>JAOXYF010000004.1:4516836-4544395 GCA_028565775.1 Sternarchorhynchus goeldii
TTTATGGACCTTGCTTTGTGCACTGGTGCACAGTCATTTGGATGGGTGAGCAAATACTTTTGGCAATATAGTGTATGATTTTTCTTTTCAGTTTTGTGAAAAACATTAAAATTGATCTTTGACAAAAAAACTAACATAATTATATACTTAAACTGCTTAAATTACAAAATTACTTAATTACTTAAATTACAAAAACTGCTGTTTTATTTTTAAGTGTATATATTTACATAATTTGGTATGCCCCAACTCTAATACAACTTTATTAGAACATCATCAGCATAATAATCAGCTTTTCCCTTGCGTGTTGCTGCAGAATGTGCTAGAGCAAGCAGACGTGTTCCAAACCTCAGCAATTAATTTCTGCAGTCTGTGACTAAGGCATAACCAAACCCCTAACCCCATACCCACTATGGGCCTAATTTACTAGGAATGTCAATAATGACACCTAATTTGCTTTTGTGAAAAAATAAAACAGGTATGCAACTTCTTCGGTTCTGGAAAAAAAAAAAAGTGTTTCAAGTTTTAGCCTCTCACCCACATAGGATGGTGGCAATATAACTCATGATTGGCAGTTGGGAGGAAGCTCTGTGTGTGTGTGTGTGTGTGTGTGTGTGTATCTGTATCCCTGTTAGAATCTACTCTAGTGTGTGCTGCCTCTGCTAAATGGAATGCTACCAAATGTATTTGGAAAAATGTTTATTAAAAATCTATCCTTTAGTAATAGAACAGATAGTTATTATATCTGTTTTATTATCCACGTTATTATATCTCCTAATCCACCACCGAATAATACAAGTGCCAAACATAAAAAGAAATATATGTTACCTAGAAATTAACCTGTAAAAGAAATTAATTTAATTTACCTAGAAATTAACCTGTAAAAGTTTACATGTCAGTAGCAGTCAACAAAAATCCCTTGGCAGTACTGCGTAAAGTAGTAAACTATTAAAAGATTCTACTGAGCATTATGGCAAATTTACCCAGTAACTGTAAAACCCACATTTATAGCATTTGCTAGGTTTTCTTATCCAGAGCGACTTTCGTATTTTTTGGAGTGTGAGAGCTTCCTTGGGAATCAAACCCACGACCTTGGTGTTGCTAAGCACCTGTGCTGCCAGATAAGCAACGGCTCATTCTTTTTTAAACCATTTTTTTCCTCTGTGCAAATCAGCATCAACTGTGGGTCATCTGTTAATTAAAATGGTTTGGTTTCCATTTCTATTCTGTGTTAAAACATTACATAGCCACTGGAACAGAGTAATAATACAGTTCATTACAGTCCAGATAGAGTAGTAGGTAAAACCCATCAAGCTTTTGTTACACATGTACTCACTACATTAATGGAATATTTACACTATAACACTGGCAATTTAGTAAAAAGCACTAACTAATGCAGATAGAGTTTATCCACTCTTTTTGAACCTTCTAAATTTTAGTTTTATATGTATTCAAATCTGTCCACAACACTTAGCGAGCGATCAGCAAACGGCTGTGCACTGGTTTAATACATCTTCTTTTGTACAGGCTCACAGCTTTGCAAACAGGTTGCACTAAACACATCAAAAAAGGGGCAATTATTCATCTTTGGGATTAACACTGATTAGCTCTCTGGGTTCGTTCTCAGGCAGTGAGGAAGAGGGCGCATATAAATGGAAGCATAATTAATAACAGGCGGAACAAATGCCCTGAGGTGGTTAGCGAGCAAACACAGCTAGGCTCACGTTTCTTGCAGGGATTGCTTGAGTTAAGGTGGGTAAAAGGATGCTTTATCAGCACCCAGCTTCATTAAGGACAACAAATAAATCAGAGGCAGGAAACAACTCGTTCAAGGCTCTGGAGCATAGCCTTGAACGAGATCCAGCCCAGCATAACCGCATACATTTTGTAGCTCTCAGCTAACACATCTAGAGTAAACCTACTGGAAGTGTTTTGACGGGTGCCGAATCATTCCTGTAGTCGGGTCACATTCCTGTAGTCGGGTCACAAAGTAACTTAAGTCACTACAGGAGCAGCTGTTATTCAAACTCATTTTGAAAGTAGGGCTCCCTTAAAAAAAAAGTAACTCTTGGATCAGGCTTGTTTAACACGGGTGGGTGAAGACACAGAATAACCGAAGCCGCTACACTATCTGTTCCTTTAGCTGTTCTTTAGCTCGGTTCCTCAACTTGGTATCAGGCTTCGGTGTGAGATGAGGCTCTTGGGACATCTGTAGGCTGTTGTGTGTTTAGTAGATTGCTTCAGTCCTTTATAATGTTACTTGTCAGTGACTCCAAGATGGAGAACCGCAGCTGGGCCCAGCAGGCAGGCCAAGGAACCTGCCGGAGGCAAGATCCCCAGACAGCCTTTGCAGCACATTTTTGCACTACTGCATTTCACCATACTCTATTATTTGAGAAAAAGGGGTCCCTGTATACATATAGATATGTAAGATGTAGATATTTATAAGATGTGTATAAATTTACAATCTATAAATCTAAATGTTCACCACATAGCCTTTTTAAGGACATTATTAGGGTGGTTTCTCGTAGGATGCTTTGAGTGTTTTTCTCGTAGAGTGTTTTGAGTGTTTTGTGGAGGTTTAAATAGAAAGATCCGATGTGAGTAGGATAGATGTGAGTGGAAGGGACAGTCCCCTTCATCTGTGTTAAATCACATGACACCCTGACTGATGGCATGGCAGATTGGGTAGTTTCACACGAGCGTGTAATAGCAACACAAATCACATCAGACGCCCCCTTCATCAGGGCTCGTTGCCAAGTGAATTGGCTTACAGCACCCTCCCCTCCCTCCCCCTCCAGAAAAAAAAAAAACCCTCACCCTCAGGCACTGCTGCCATCACATGACATCATTACAACATGCACACGACACTCTAGCAGTCATGAAACTCTGCCTCCCACTTCTACTCCTGTTCGCCCTCCATTAAAGTCCCTTGGTTTTACCTCTTTATTCGTGAAGACGGGGTTGAGGTTGTGCTGGTCTCGGCCAGGCGGAAGGGTGTGGTACTGCAGGGGGAGCCAACACAGGAGGTAGCACATCCCCGTGGCGACCGCCAGCTTCGCGGATGGGTTCGCGCCACTCACCTTCGGGAGGGAGCAGGAAACCAGATGGACTCAGAACCTACAAAATTAACACTTAACATTTAACATAGAAAGAAATACGGCAATATATCAGTATTCAATAGCAGCCATATAGCAGCATGACAACACATGGTCAGTAGCTTATCTAGTTAATCTGCGTGACATTAATGAGTGTATTTATTTAGAGTGGCTCTTTATATTTTTGGTACTTTATATTTTTGTCTTCAATACCAGAGGCCGTTGCAAGCGTAATTCAGATGATCGTTCTATTTGTATCGCCTCTTACATTGGTTTACAAACTCCACGCCAAAAGTCTGCTTACAGTTATTTATTCTGGCACTGAAAGACTCCATGAGGTCTACTTGTTCACAATATATTATTTGGCACATTGTCATTTATTTAAAAACATGCTTTCTTGGACCAAACACACACAAAGAAGTGGACGTTAGTATGAATGTCATAAAAAAAAACGATTCCACCCAGATGTCACCACAGCACACACTTTGTCCTTTGAGCTTCCAAATAGACTTCAGAGACGTGTGCCTTGTATCTTCTATTTAAGAGCACCACAATTACAGTGACCTCTTCCCACCACCACCAGCACCACCTAGTAAATGTGGTCATGGCAGGAGACCGTCGGCCGTAAGTCTTGTTGTTATGGTGTCTGGCGTCCCTGTGCTCGTCCTCTACGCTGACGTATTCTATCGGACACGATAGACGTATTCTATCAGACACGAGCTCTTCAAATGTCACCATATCTGTGACAGTCAGCATCACTTGTCATTCAACTCACAGACACTTTGAAGTTTCGACTTCTTTTTGAAGGGCTAGAGGGTTGACATTATTTGTTTGTGTTTAGTGAGTGGGAATGAGCAAGCATGAAAAAACGATGAAAGGAAAGAACACGAAAATCCAAAGTCCCTTAAGATGTTTCTCTCATTGGCTGGCCTCTTAGAAGCAGCTGGGTGATAATTGATGTTAAGCTCCTGAGTTATGTAGCATCTATAGTACAGCCTGAAAATCTCTGGCTTCCAAATTCTTTCACAGAAAATTCCTAATCAGCAATCAGAACAGATCAGTGAAGCTGTTCTACATTCAGCCTTCAGACTCTCAAATTGCCCGATTTAACTAAGAACCTTCTAGATTCAACTGATTGCAAGCTCTGCCTGTAACACTGGCAGCAGGCTGGTGTTTAAATACTTTGATCTTGAAGATAATTCCTTTTAGCTGTTTTAAAAGCTCAGACATTTTTGACCTTATTATGAGCTACCATGAAGATACAAGGGTGAGTGAAAAATTACCCACACTCCAGTTATATTAAAACTTATATAAAACTGCAGCCGGTGCAGATCACTTTTGACTCACCAACGTATTATTCTGTTTCATAGCGTAAACAAACCAATTAAATCCTAAAAGCATGTTTTCTAGGTTCATGACTTGGCCCTTGCTTCGAGAGCTCTGTCTACGAATATGACAAGAGCAAGCATGGGATGAACCGCTGCTCCAGCATAAGAGAAAACACTGAAGATATCAGCATTTTGCACCTCAAAGTGCTGCGGAAATCCAAAATCGTGCAATATGAACTGAGGTCAAATAACCCATCCAAGCATAGAGAAAATATTCCTGAATATTTCTCCTAATATAGAATTAATGAGGGAAGACAGTTTGTCATGATTTAACAGTAGCATGATTTATATCAAACACCTGTGGATTTTAACCCTGTATTAGAGTATAAATGTATACATATATTGCGATCACAACTCTCAAATCTAACATGCTTTTCTTTACAGCTGTTCCATGCAGTCTTCCAAACAGGTTTCCAAACAGGCTTCCAAAGCCTTCGGAGGGTAGAAGAGCATTTGGGATGCGGAGATGCAATCAGATCAGAAATGTCACTCTCCAGGATGGAAAAGTCCCACCTATTTCCTCAGCAGTTGGTCACTAATGAGAAAGGGGTGTGGATTGGTGGAAATCTTGATTGAGTGGTTGTGATGTGACAAACGCAACAAGGTTGTCAAAGGTGCAATAGTATACTAATCTCTGCAATTCCTCCAGAATCCTTGTGATTCCTCATGATTCCTTTTGATTCCTCATGATTCCTCATGCTTACAGAGATGCAGGGGAAGTGTCTGCATGCCTAATGCCATTCTGTTTGAACAGACGTCATCAAGATGCACCCTTTCATCGATTAATACTTCCTGTTTATGCTCCCCCTCCTTGGGTTGATGGATAATCTGCAAATAACTGTCAACCAAAAAAAAAAGTAAATGAAAAAAAAAACATGAATATTCCAAGCTTTCAGAAGTTTGTTTCAGGCAGTTCTCAGAAGCACATCTGTTGACTCATTATCCCTGCTTTTATACTATGTCTTAAAGACATATATACCTAAAGATACATTTAACACAGTCCATAGTTTCCATGATCCTTTTCTTTGATTATCGGCCACTGGCAAGTCGAGATGATGTGCTGCACGTTATTGCACAGAGAAAAGTGAGTTCCAGTCTCATTCTTCTCAAGGATCTTTTTCTCATCCCAGGGATATTTTCTTTGCCATTGTTAGATTTTATTTATTTATTTTTTTTGGTTGTAGCATATGCAAAAGTACACATAGCAAAACCGCTGTAATCAATAACACCCTGAAAAAATGTTCTGAAATGTTCCTTTTGTCGTTTATACGTTGTCCGTCAAAGCGCAACCTGTATAGCCATGCTTTTAATTTCAGCAGCAAAGAAATATTTTAGATGGATGTGCTAAGATGTTTAACATGCTCCATGTTATTTGACTTCCAAGTTTACACACACACACACACACACACACACACACACACACACACACACACACACACACGTACAAACGCATGCAGTCTTTTACTAAGACAGAGAGTAAGAACTAGATAGAGGGGGAAATGTTTGTTTCTTAACAGAGATCAGATCTTAAAAAGGATCTTAACCAGAACATATACCTTGTGTTGACTGACAGGAAGCTCCCATGTTCTGTGCACACCACTGAAGGGCCCTAACAGTCTACGTTCACTCATCCCTACCATACTGACGCCCTGTACTCACCCCAGTAACATGGCTTGCTGGTTTGGGGTGCTGATCTATCTCTATCTCTTGCACTTTCTCTATGATTTCTGGAACACTACTGAGTCAGCATTGACAGCTGGCATCCTAGCTGAGCACTGACTTATTTACCACACACTTATGCCTAATCTCACTAGCTAACTTTTCTTTTGCATTGTAAAGTTTGTGCTCTTTTGCTAATATTAGTGTGGAACATCTTTCAATCACATGGCAAACTGTACAACTGTGTTATATTCTATTTCAGATGTGGACTTTATATCCTTCGTCCTTTCAATCACTCAAAGAAGTAAATTGTATCTTAATATATTTCAAATGGAACAAACGTATTTAGTGGTGCACTTTTCTAAGCTGATGAGTGATCGTTCATTCTGTGCAATAGACAATAGTCCCATTATGCAGGCTGACATTTGTAGGTTAAAGGCCCAAGCTATTTGAGGGAAAGTGAAAAGACTAACTGCAGTAATTATCAGATACCCATCCTAGTTACAGCAATCCAAGATTTACATATGTGTGGGTGGAAAGTATAAATCCCTTATCTACTTTACAGCTGGCTTTATGTGACCCACCTCAGTGCTCAACTTTTTCTCTGTTGGAATTCAAGAAAGTTGAGCGAGTCCCGTTACCCACTTGCAACATTTTGCCCTAATGCAAAGGTTCAAATCCTGGAGATCTACAGTCCTGCAGACTCATCCAACACACGTGACCTGGATCCACTCATTACGATGCTACTGGAAGCCTTGACTGAACTCCACAGGATGATAGATCTCAAGGAGCAGAGTTGGAGACCGCTGTTATGAACGAGGCCTTAGAAGTGATAACAGGCTACGACCTGGTATCTGACTCTTAACGGTTGTTGTTAAAAATGTGTAAAGACCTTTATGTACCCCTAGTTAAATCAATTAAACCATGAGCTGCAAACACACGATAGTGGTAAGCTGAGGATGGAGAAGCCCAGAGGCCAAGCTTAACCTTTTGACCCAATAGTCTGGTTGACTTCTGTGTTTATTTAATAAGGAGACAGATGGCATTTCTGAGCAAAAGTTAGCACTTCACCAGGCACAGAAAGACTCTTCTCCCGAAGGTACTCATTATTCCGTAGCCCTGAGACAATGCTGCTCTGTGGGTGGCACACACATCCAAGCCAGAGCAAAGGGGACAAGAATGGTTTTAATTACACATAATTACGCAAATTTAAGATGCTGGGCTACAAAAATAGAACAGAGGGGAGTGACATGGTTCAGGGTGTTGGCAGGAGTGACTGTGTAGCCCATGGGAGAAGTCAGTATTGCAGACCCAAACAGCTCCTGTCCTGAGGGTGACAAAGAGCAGCTGGTGTTTATTTAGCCTTGTGCTCAGGTCAGGTCTAAGCAAGCATTCTGCGGTGTGGAAATGCCGGAGAATGCGGCATTAGCTCAAAAACGGCATGACTAAAACTCCATCAGTGAACTGACCCTTTAGTTACGGAGCAAAAAGTTAGTTACAGAAAAATAACTTCCACAATGAATGCTACAATCCCTTAGCTAAGGCTACAGCCAAGCCAGTTGCAGGGGTTAGCACAGTCTGGGTTAGTTAGCTGTGTTGTTAGTCTAATACATTAAAGCTGTGCTAAGGTTAGTTAGCTGTGTTGTTGGTCTAATACATTAAAGGTGTGCTAAGGTTAGTTAGCTGTGTTGTTGGTCTAACACATTAAAGCTGTGCTAAGGTTAGTTAGCTGCGTTGTTGGTCTAACACATTAAAGGTGTGCTAAGGTTAGTTAGCTGCGTTGTTGGTCTAACACATTAAAGCTGTGCTAAGGTTAGTTAGCTATGTTGTTGGTCTAACACATTAAAGCTGTGCTAAGGTTAGTTAGCTGTGTTGTTGGTCTAACACACTAAAGCTGTGCTAAGGTTAGTTAGCTGTGTTGTTGGTCTAACACATTAAAGGTGTGCTAAGGTTAGTTAGCTGTGTTGTTGGTCTAATACATTAAAGGTGTGTTTAGAGTCTAGAGTTTAGAGTCTGGCAACTTTCCATGGTCCTCAGTGTCCTCAGCTAGAGTTCACACACAGCTACAGTCGTGCTCATCCGCATCATTACGTAGACATTTACCCACAATCCCTTTCAACCTATTTTAACCAACATTATTGAACCTGTTAGATTTGTTATGTTAATTTGAATTGAAAAACATTTGGATATTGTGTAAACTCTAAATGTTCAACATATGCACATGTTTTTGGTTACTGTGTATCATATATAGAATAAGCAAGGAAGCGTGGTGTGCCAAGTTTGGAAAATTTGATTTGACACTGAGGAAATGCACCAAAGTAGAAAAGCTCATTGAATCATTTATACTTTGTCCAGGAATCCTTGTAGAATTGTTTCTCATTTTAATCGGATTGATTATAGGATTTACGTTTAGTGTGTTGGCTGAAAGGAGGTTAGGTTAAAGGAGGTCTATTCAATGCCCCAACAGAAAATCCTGTCCTGTTTCACTTGTCCTTACCATAGAGATTCTCCACTTACTCATCCCTGCCTCGCAGATGCCCTGCCCCACTCACCACAACACACTGACTCCCCATCCTGCTCTGCCCCTCCCCCATCTCCACATCTATGAGCCTGTAGTGCAGCAAATCTCAGAATACAGAGGGGAAAAAAGCTTTTAAATAGGTCTGTTGGAAAAATATTGGCAAGCGAGTCTGAAAGTGAACATTAAGGATCATAGCTTTAGTGTTTCTCTTCTTACATTTCAGAAATGTTCTGATGAGTGCTATAGCACATTTTGTCTCTGTGATATTGATGTCCCCTTGACGAGTACAAAGTGAGAACAAATTGCACTCCCTGAGGAGCTGAAGCAAGCCTCTGCATTGAGTGTGCCCTTGTGCCTTGATGGAGTGGCCTTTCTGTCAGAAATAAATCTTAAATCATTATAAAATCCCCCAGCTAGTATAAATCTTTCAAAATAGATCTTGCAAATTTGGCTTGATAAAAATGATAGGACTTTGCTTTCTATAACAACTTAGTTTTACTATTGACATTAGGACATGCACTGTTCTTTTTGTTTGTATTTGCATTAGATTATGGTGATGAGTTCAATGTGTTTGTAGCTTTTTAGTTATTTTGAATATTACCCTTCTAATGCTTCTGTTGTCTGTGGTTTTGTACTGCTGCCTATCTCTGATCCTGGTATTTTTGACCCTCGCTCGTGTGACCTTTGATTTTTGCCTCTGGCCCTTGTTTGGTTTGTTAAATACAGTGCCCTGCTCATAGATCCCACCTGTGTCTGAGTCTATTTCATTACTGAATACTTCACCATCTGTGGATCCAGCAGGGCTGCCTGAAATGTAAAACACTATCCAGGCTCAAGGAAGACACATTGGTTCTTTCAAGATGCACCTCCAACAGCTACACTGTGCTGTGGAAAGCTTGAGCCACGTCTTGCAGAATACTAGAGCAGCTGTCTCCTGTTTTGCCAGTAGCTACAGCCGCTACCCCTTCCAACGTCTGTAAAGTCACAAGTTAACCTTCATGGCTCACCCTCCCAGATAAGTTTGAGGAAACCCAAAGCAAATATGAGGGTTTCTTACTGCAATGCTCCTTGCATCTTCCCCACAGACGTGTCCAAAATGGCTTTCATAATATCACTTCTAACTGGTAAGGCTCTTACTTGGGCTACAGCTATTTGGGAAGCTCAGATTCCAAAGACATAGAATTACTTGAGTTTTCAGATTAATACATATTGAGTTTTGAGTTTAGTACATTATTATAGTTAAACAGAGCTTTTCAAATACCCAAAGTCATTTGAATTATTCAGTGTAGGTTGGAGGGTAAAAAAGGGTGGTGTTTGACCATTCAGATACCAATAAAGACTCGGATGAGCAGTTACTCCATCTCAGGCAGGGCAGAACACTAGCAAGTATACCACTAAGTTCACATTCTAGCTGCCTGGAGGGGATGGAATTGCATGGCGCTCAAAACTGCATACTATCAAGGACTCAACAAAACACTAAAATACAAGATGGCCTATAAAGACAATCAATCTACAGTGTCAGGATTTATTATCATGTCCATCCCCCTGGCCACTCTCATTAGAGCTAGAACCCCCTCTAGTCTTGCTGCATTGCATCCAGAAGATATGGCTCACTGCAGTGAACCAGAGGATATAGAAATTGCCAGTGCCTGTTTGACTCCAGAAAAAAAAAGAACAGGAGATCACTGGAAGGACTCAACCTGTCCCACTGCTGCAGACTTTTTCTTCATAGAAAAGAAAGACAGAGGTCTTTGTCCATTTATGGATTAACGTGGTGGTAATTCCATCACTGTCAATAACTCTCCTTCTAGCGCCTGTTGCTATAGAACAAGTTTGTCAAGTCAAATTCTCTGGACACTATGAATAATGGGTGATGCCTCAACGCCCCTTCCATTTTAAAGTCTTTTGTCAATGACGTATTTTGTGGCATGCTGAATAAATGGGTGCTCATTTACATAGCTGACATTTTAGTGTTTATTGGAGCCTTAGAGAACTACATTCGCCCTGTATATCAGGTACTCCACAGACTCAGAGACAATCAGTTACATGTTAAACTTGAAAAATGCAAGTTTCGTTGTACGGAGGTGCAGTTTCTGGGCACTGAGTTCGGTGAGAGAACATGGCGTTAGTATAAATGATGACAAAATCAAAGCAGTGATCAACTGGCAACAGCCTTGCAAGATCAAAGAACTTCAAAGGTTTCTTGGCTTCTTGACTTTCTACCATTTTTCATGGGGATTCAGCTCTTTGGCTGTCCTGCTCACAGACCTACTCAAAGGGAAACCCTTCAGCCTAAGGTGGACATCTGCTGCAGATACAGCATCCAGCTCAAATAACAGTTCGCTATATCCCCTATTCTCTTGCACCCAAACATTCCCTTTGTAGTTGAGGTGGACACTTTGGAGAAGGGTATCAGAGCAGTGTTGTCACAGTAACAAGGATCCGTCACTAAAGCTACACCCATGTGCTTTCTCCTCAAACTAAACCCTACAGAACAAAACTATGACTATGTGTAACAGGGTTCTACTTGCCATGAAGGCTGGAATGGAAGAATGGTGGCAATGGCTAAAGGGAGCCAGATTACCATGTCATATCTTCACTGATCACAGGAATTTCAAATATATTAAAGCTTCTAAATGGCTTTGTCTCAAACAGGTCAGACAAGCACTGTTTTTTTTACATGTTTTGATTTCAGTGTCAGCTACAAACCTGGGTCCAAAAATGGCAAAGCGGGCGCCCTTTCAAATTTACATGAAAGCGAGCAAAAAATAGATCACCAACAGAGATCATACTTTGCATTTCTTGTATTAATGCTCCTATCAGGTGGTATATAATGGACACAATAAGGCAGGAGCAGTCTTCAGTACCCACACTCACAGATGGACCTCCTGACAAAATGTGTTCCAAGCAGGGTCCAATCCACTCTACTGCAGTTGTTAGTTACCTCCCCCTGTTCTGGTTATCCTGGAACTCGTTGCATGCTCATGTTGTTACAGAACAAGCATCAATGCGTCAGGACACCAAGGCTGTTGTGGAAGCCTGTCAAGTGTGTGCCCAGAGCAAGGTCCCAGCAGGAATATTAGAACCATTACTGGTACTCAACAGACTGCAGTCACATATCACTGTTGACTTTATTACTGATTTACCTCCGTCTCAAGGTGGCATAGTCATTCTTGTAGCCATTGACAGATTTTCCAAGCCATGTCATCTGTTAGCCATGAAGAAGTTACAGCATTAGAAACTGCTGAAGTATTATTCAGGGTTTTATTTTGTGTTTTCAGTTTCCCAGAAGACCTTGTGTCTGGTCATGGGCCCCAATTCACCTTCCATATTTACATTTATGTCATTTAGGTAATGCTTTATATCCAAAGCAACTTACAGTCATGATAATCTTGAACAAATGAGGGTTAAGGGCTTGAACTGGCAACCTTCTGATTACTAGCCGAGGTAACCTATCGTCAGGCTACCATCCGCAATCTAATGGGCAAATGGAGCATATCAATCAAGAAGTCGGGAGGTTCCTCCCTTCATATTGCCTCACTAAACAAGCTGACGGTGGATCGGTTTCTGCCCTACACCAAGCATGCCCAGAACTCTCTTATAAATCCCTCTATGGGTATGACCCCCTTTCAGTGCATGTTGGGCTTTCAGCCTCCTCTGCTTCCTTGGCCTGGTGAACTCTCAGGAGTATTGACAGTGCATGGCTGGATGCGAGCACTTGGGAACAAGTACATGTACAGCTAGGACAAGTGGTTTAGAGGCAAAAACAACAAGCCAGCCTACATTAGAGGCTTGCCCCTTTCTACCAGCAAGGCTAACAAGTATGACCCTCTACACAGGAACTGCACCTCAAGCTGGAAAACTCACGCTACATTAGGCCTTTCAAGATCCTCGGACAGGATAATTCTGTGTCTCATACATTGCAGCTAACACCTACTCACCGCATATTACTGACATTTCATATCTCACTGTTGAAGCCAGTCCTGCCCTTAGATGATAACCCTTCTCAGCCTGTTGTTGAACCCCTACCGCCAGTGGACACAGATGGTCCGGTGCGCCTGTTCAATTCTCTCTTGGTTTCCAGATGTATCAGTAACAGACTTCAGTACCTTGTAGACTGGGTAGAATATGAGCCAGAGGACTGGTTGAGCATCTGACATCCTAGATCCGTCCTTCAAAGTCCACTATGTGGTCTTGATCCATCCTTATAAATGCTCATCACTCTCGGATAGGGCTGACTGGGAGAGGAGAGGTAGTGTCAGAGATCTTAGCACTAGAGTTCCTCATCCCCAGAATTCTAGTGGTCACCATGCCAGTTGATCACATTCACCTACATCTTCTCGATACAATGCTATATATAAAGCTTTCAGGACTTCAAAATCGTTGCAAAGTATTGCTTCTTTCTCAGTGTGCATACCAAGCTATTTTCTGTGGTTTCTCTTTTGCCTGATCCTGGTATTTTTGTCCCTCAATCTTTTTACCTTTGATTTTTGCCTCTGGTCCTTGTCTGGCTTGTTAAGTAAGTGCCCTACTCATTGATCCCATCTCTGAGTCTATTTCCATCCATCCATCCTTCCATCTTCCACCTTCCACCGCTTATCCGGGTCACGGGGGCAACGTGAGGGGCAAAAGGGGCGCAAGACTCCCTGTGTCTTCCCTGGGCTCTCCTCCCAGTTGGACATGCCTGGAACACCTCCCTATCTGCATCACCACCTCAGCTGGCTCCTCTCAATACAGAGGAACAACGGCTCTACTCCAAACCTCTCCTGGATTGGCAAGTTCCTCACCCTATCTCTAAGAGAAAGTCATTTCGGCTGCTTGTATCTGTAATCCCATTCTTTCGGTCACTACCCAGAGCTCATGACCATACGTGAGGGTTAGAATGTACACTGACCAGTAAATTGAGAGCTTTAACTTTTGGCTCAGCTCCCTCTTCACCATAACAGACTGGTACAAGGTCTGCAACACTGCAGATGTTGCACCAATCTTCCTGTCAACTTCTCACTCCATCCTTCCCTCACTCATGGGATATTTGAACTCTTATGGCAAGAATTCATTCCCAACCTGATGAGAGCATTCTACTCTTTTTCTACCCTATTGGCCCAGTGAGAGTTGGAGGTCCTGGCCTGGTGACACCAGCAAGACTGGATCATCTGCAAAAAGCAGACATGAAATCTTAAGGCCATCATACTAGATTCCCTCTGCCACTTGGCTGCACTGAAAAATTCTGTCCATAAAAGTTATGAACAGAATCTGTGACAAAGGGCAGCTCTGGCAGAATCCAACCAACTAGAAACCAGTCTTACTTACTGCCAGCCATGCAAAACAAGCTCCTGTTCTGTTTGTATATGGACTGAATGGCTTGTAGCAGGGAGCCCAGTACCCTGTACTCCCAAAAAATAAGTACACACACATTCACGCATGCTCACACACTCACCATAACTCCATCTGGCTTGAATAGTATTCAATAATGGCTGATTATACTGTCAACTGTTCATAAGTGATTTCAGACAAATAATTTGTCAGGCCATTGAAATTCTAGTGATTTATTAGTTTTGGTAAGTAATACTCTCTTGCATGTCTAATGATGATGACTAGCATAAAATATATCCCCGTAATATGAATAAAAATGTCTATTTGGAGATCAACAATATGAAAGAGTTTGTTCCAGCCAAGTAGAAAGAATCTCTTTCCACTGAAGATCTGCCTCACAAAATCCTGAGAGCAGAGCCTCTCCAGAGCAGCAGTGTACGAAGCTGAAAGGAAAGGAGATTTCAGCGAGGAAGTCCAGCTTTACTCTGAGGTCTGGACCTCAGCATAAACAGCCACCTAATTATACATGAGAAACAAATCGATATGTGAAAGTGGGTTGAAATGGAGGATTTGTTCATCAGCCAGAACTGCTGCTGCTCCTGTTCCCCTGGTCACAACTGGAGATGCATAACCCCAGCAGGAAATGCAGATGAGATTTTTTATGCTGGCCCATTCAATATACCTATGTCATGCTTCTTGATATTTATGTGAGACGCAAACCATTATCCTCTCATTACAAGTTCTTTCAGCAAGTGTACTTTGTGAACGGAATGTCCAAAAGGTTTCTGTTATTTGATTTGGGAATCGGAGGTGAGACTGATATAGACCGCTTTCATCTGTGTCAAGGCAGTAAAGTATGCAGCCTGAACAGATTAACAAGGCATTTTATAGGCTTAGTTGACTCGATCAACATCTCTCTAAGGAGCAGAAGACATGCAGTGTTTCCATTTCCTGTTCAAAACACTCTGATAGGCAGGAACATGGCTAAGGCGATTTTCCACATCTGTAGAGATCTGTAGAGAAACTAGCATGAAGCTAACTGCTCATCACTTAGCATTTTCTTAATGGCGCATGGAAGGGATGTACACCAGGATGGATGCTGCCTGTCACCTGTGGACTGCAGCACCTTCAGCTGCCCTCTGGCCCCCACAACACTGAAATGAAAAGGCAGAGGTTTGCAGTGTACATGTAAATTACTATGCAAATTCATGCTAATGCCATGCAACCTGCAGAATGCAGAGACTTTAAACCTCATCATGCATTCGCCGGAGTACAGCAGCTGAGACGGCAGAAGTTTGTAAGCACCTGGCGGCTACAGGGAGCCGTGCCCAAAATGACTGGATGGCACATGGGCACACAAACATAACACATTCCCATTCGGAGGCTGGAGGAGAAGCCCAGATGGCGGGTGCTGCTTGACACAATTATCTGGCTCAACTCATATGCAAAATGGTTTATCACATCTCAGAATCAAATTTTGGGATTTTCACTCAAGCCGCCTCCCTGATTGAAAAGCACGATTTAAGACACAAAGAAATCACTTATTAAGACTGCCAGATACAAGCTGTCCATTATCCAAAAAAAATTCAAGAATATTTTAAATTCTTTTTTAAAAAGACTTTTTAAAAAGTTTCTTTTTCCCCACTGGATGCTACTGGCTTTTCTGTAAGTTTTTTGAAAGCTAAAAACTGTTGGTTTGCATATGCTGCCAGATATCTGGTACTGTGTAGTGTGTCCTGACCACTTCACCAGGGTCAAGAAGCCATTGTCATGGAGGAGAATTAAGCTCTTCTTAGAAATTGCTCTCATTAAGTATATCGCAGCGTTTCAGGGAGGTCCAGTTGTGGAGAAATAACTTCTGGCTGATTATGTATGAATTAAACTCTTCAAAGGCACCCAGTAATCAGACTTATTTTTTCAGAAACTGCTTAAAATCATAATTTTCCTTAAAAGCTTTACAGTCCAAAAGAATGAGGGAGGCACTCAAATATTATTTCCATTGAAAAGACTTCATAAGCTGCTGATTTTTAAAATGTTGAAAGTGTAACCAACTGACATGTTTCAATTAATTATGGAGAAGTGGCAAATGACCCTCCAAATGATTTTAATAACAACCCCAGGAATCCGACCCCGATCCGCATACCACATCTTTATGTTTGTTCATTTTCAAATGTGTTCTTGAGTAGAGTAAGGACACATTTGGTGATAAATTACTTATTCTGCACCCAAGCTCCAAATGAATGGCACTACAGGCTCAGCAGACATGGGAAACAAAAAAAGAAGACTGTACTCCAACACTGTGAGTACAAATGGAAAACTCTACCTCTCGCAAGGACCCAGACACGACACGTCTAGGTAGACTCTCATTGATGGCACAAAACATCCACTTTTACTCTTAGCGGTTTGCAGACAATGAGCGATCACAGGAGGGAGATTGAAAGATAATTCGGTGCAAATTACAGGCCTAGAGCACTGATACTGAAATTACAATACTACAGGGCTGACACTGAAATTACATCACTAAAGTGCTGATACTGAAATTATAGGACTAGAGTGCTTATGCTGAAACTACAGGTCTAGAGTACTGATACTGAAATTACAGGTCTAGAGTGCTGATACTGAAATTACAGGACTAGAGTGCTGATACTGAAACTGAGAAAAGGAAAGGTGGTATCCAGTTTGGTGCGTTCCCCATCAGCTACTTGAGGGCAGATCTAGTATATCAATGTAAGACAAAATGCTGTCCCTTGATTAAAAGAGGAACTTGTCAAAGCTATAATTTGTCTTTCCTAGTCAAAACAACTTATGCCACACTGTAACATGGGTGCGATCACTATGGTGGGTACCACACTAAAATGCAGCGCTAAGATGAAAGATGTTCTCCATGTTCACCGAGAGGCAAATGTTGCGTAATGTTTTTGCCTATTTTTATAGAACATCTGTTAATGCTATTTTTTGTCATCATCAATGCAAAATTGCAACTGATAATGATCAGAAAACTTAATAAATCCGACAATGATTGGAACACAGACTAACGCTATTCTAGATATGAAAACACATCGTAGAATTTTCTGTGTCAATAGTATTAAAAATATGACCTTATAAAAATCGTACGCCATGAAAAATGGGCGTACAGGGCTGATGAATAATGTCAAATAAATTTACACCAGTCTTACAGAGGATGTCACAAACACATTTTCATCTACAAGAATATGAATGTTATGTCATGACCTATAAAATAACTGACTAGTGTGTAATATGGAACATAACATTGTTGTAATCACTTTCACATTCATTGGCATTCAGATGGACGCAAGAACATCAACCGTCTAATTTTAAAATATCTTGGTGCTGTCTCCTGTCTTTTACATGGCAATCATCTCAAAGGCCTACATGACACAGCAGGGTCAAAAATCTGAGTCTGCTACCAAGAACTTCTTCCCTAAGATCTTTTGGCGTTGTCATGCGTTAATGTTCTTCAGCAGTCCAGACAGTCAGTACCAGACAGTCTTTCAGAGACACCACTGAACACTGTAAGGTGGCGACATACATGTGCTACCACTTAAATGTATGGCATCATATCTGCCTTAAAAGAATCAAGGAAATGGTGCGTGAAGAGGATATTTAGGTGTTTGTATTCTTGAATGGAAAGTATAATAGTGATAAGTGATAAAAGAGCTCTTGGAAGTACACTAAGACTTTCTAAATTCCCTGTTCTAAATAATATCTATTGGTTTCTAAAGCACTAATGTTGATCCAAATCGTTCCATACTTTCTTTCCTCTTTCTTGTAGTTTGCAAATGATACAAAACAAATATTTTTCCAAGATTCTACACTACTGATATTTCACTACTGATATGATACTACTGATATGATACTACTGATGAGTTTTGTTTCTTCAAGGCAGGTGTAATTTATTTCACACATAAACCAGAGAGAGAGTGATGACATATTGTCAAATACAGCTATAAATCCCATTACAGTTTGAATCTCAATCACATCAACACACCAATAAAGCAAATTTTTCATTACTGCATTTCTGCACCTTTCCCCAACTCTGCACGCATGTGTGTGTGTCTCAGAGCAGCACACCCTTCATCACCCTTGCCCCAAGCTCACTTCTGTCTGGAACACGCTCTTACAAGCTTCAGGGGCACCAAAGGAACCGGAGAAAGACCATGTAGCAATGTTGCCATTATTAAGGAAAGGTATCAGGAAGTCTGCGGCCTCTGCTAGGAGTCCTGTTGGGTCCACGAGCTCGAGTACTTTGCGAAGCGCGTATGGCCAAGCCGGCCTGAACGTGACAGTCGTGGCACACGTGAAAGACCTGGTGCAGTAACACGAGGAGGACGCTGAGCAGCAAAGCACGTGTTAAGAGTGCATTTAGTGCCTTTAGGAGGATTCTGCTACAGCACCACAACACGAACGCTGGGCTTTGCAGGACTGTTAAATGTGCCTTCCTGGGAATCGCTACTGCTCTAAAGCGCAGTAAAAGACAAAGCTCAACACTCATTATGCCATCTTCATGCCGCTGTAGCCAACCTAGAGGACTGACCTTGCGAGATATCACCATCGTACTTCTCATCTTAAAGGAAGAAGAGAACGAAGACGAGGATGACAAATGATACATTTTACGCCGCAGCTTTTAACGACGCCTGGGCTGAGATGTTGTTTATGTGTGGGCAGTTTCAGACTTTATTATTTTCGTGCTTCTACACTTAATTAGCTTTCGCTTCTAAATGACAGACGATCCATCCCTAACAATTATTATTGCCCTCACGATACATGAATATACGGCGCAGTTACTATTCAGAGATCAATATGTATTCAGTGTGAAGCGTTTCGGAACTTCTCTTGTGTGCCAATGATACAATGGTGGAAAGAAATGTTTTCATTTCCAGCGGACAGAGAGGTAAAGAGCAGCGCATCTCCCAGCGCCATTATTTAAGCTGGGTCACGTGATCAGAAAGACCACAGATGCGACAGAACCACAGAAAGAACTGGCCGGCCTTCCCGAGCACCGACAGCAACAGTAAGGCAGAACATGTCAACATCGGCGGAAGCTGATGGGAAACGAGGCCAAGCTAACCCCTGCCTCGGCGGTCCGCGTGGTTTTAATGAGACCACGAGGGTGCAAGGCGTGAGCTGCTGTACAAAGACAGGCCAAACCACTCTTGCTGGTTTTTTTTTTTTACTTCATACTCATACTGAGCTCTCTCGAAATACCGCACCCCATTTGGCGAGCGGCTAGCTAACAGTGATTCTTTTTGCCTAGCGTTATTCCTAAATGTCATCATTTAGAAAACAGCTCTCCTTTAATGACTTCTGTAATTATTTGGAATAGCAACTTGCCAGTAGTATGGACTTCAGATAAAAGGGTAAATTAATCAAACACATTACTGTGATTTGACACTGCATCACATCTACATATCTGCCCAGTAAGTGCAGTTAAGCAACAACAGTGCTTTGTTTTTCATATTCTTACAATAACTTATGATAGTCAGCCACACATGGAACACAACACTGCAGGGAAAACACACACTATACACCACACACACACACACGCACACACACACACACACAGACCAGCCTCCACTGACTCCTGTCCCCTGAATGGTTATTCATTACCAATAGGTCACTGCAGGTGAAGAGTGTCAGAAGTTTACTGGAGATGAATTGATTTTGCTCGCACCCTGTCCTACAGTTTGAGAAGTACTTTATTAAATCTTGAAATGCAACATTCTCAGTTGCTTCATTTGTGCACGGTGTGCAAGACGGGAAGACACCTAATGTGTAGGGCAGAACCCCAAACTGACCCACATGTGTTTCTCTCTTACACAACGGGGAACTTAGGTTGTTATTGTTAAGTGGAGATTTTAAACTTTTTTTTTTTTACTCCAGGACTGTCTGAGATTTTGCATTTCTATGCAAAGAAATGAACCGCTAACAATGAACAGACAAACAATGAACCAGTTCAAAAACATAATTGGCAGAGAGACAGAGGGAGAATAAGAAGAATATAAATGGCTCACGTTCGCCCAATGTCAGAGCTGGCTAAGAAGGACAAATAGCTGAGATCAACAGGAGTCCATTTTTTCCATATGGTAGTTATTTTGCACAAACAGTTGTTACCATTCGTAATATTTTCAATGATACAGCAACTACTTAAATAAATGGTCTACATAAATGACCTCGGCCTAAAACAAAAAAAAACCTTTGACAGATAATGAACAAACTTTGGCGTCACTTACTATAGGCCAATGATGAGAAGAAGCAGATGATGTAGGAGATGATATTGAGCGTCCAGCCTACCGAGGTGGTGCCAGGGCCCTCTGGTGGTGGTGCCAGGCTCCTCTCCACCCAAAGAAAGGGAGTCCAGACCAGGGAGTAGACCCAGGAAAATGCCACCCCTCCTGCCACCTTCCTGCAGTTAGTGGCATCCATTCCTGCGAGGCACTTCATGATATGTTATCACTCATGTGAGATCACAGCCAAGGAGACGAGGGACACCACGCCTGCAGAGGAGAAACACGTGCACTCATTTTTCAAAAGCTTTAGCCTTTTTTAATGGCGCAAAGATACTTCGCAGCCTCTACTGGGCCGCGTTACAATTATGTTGCAACTCCTCAGGTGGCTGGGTTTTTATATAGTTGTACAGTTATCTTCCATTTTCCACTGACAATAAAGGAAGATGTTCGTTGTTGGCTGGAAAGGTCAGCCATATAAAATACAAACAAACCAGTCACAAAGCCTAGGTTAAATGCTGACCCTAAGCTTACAGTCTCGATGCCTCATCCGTTCTGTGTTTGGATGTGTGATCTGATCCGACGATGATCCACAAGCCTGTCTTTCATAGCTATTGATTTTCAATAATAGCTTTAAGCAGGCTGTGTTTTGCCATGTTGTATTTTGCAGCCATGTTGTATTTTGGCATCCAGTGATCACTCTTCACTCTGTCATCGACACATAAATCTAAGAACTTAACTGTATAGCACATGGTTTACCATCCAAAACTACTACACTACTTTTGACACTGCATAAGCCGAATTCTTTAGAAATTAAAATGCAAATATTTGTTTCACAAGTTCCAGACAGTTGAGGGTTAGAGTATTTAACAATCTACATTTTTAAAGTAAATCAAATTTAAAATCATGAAAAAGGAAAAAAGTCTTGTTCTTGTTTTACATTTAGAACTTTATGTCACAAAGGTTTCGGTTGATTTACCCTTAAATCAGTTCACTACAGTCAATACCATTTGTCAGACTGACAGTGTCGTTCTTCCTGTGGGTTAATGTCAGAGAGGAATCTGGCTTTGGCTTTGAGTAGAGCTACGGATTCTTCTGTGGCTCAAAATTCTAAGTGATCACAGACATTTGCAATAAGTAATAACAACTAACTTTATAAATGGTTTTTTTTGGTTTGATTTTTATTTGCTTAAAGCGTCCGGACCTAAGAATAGTATTCTGAATTTGTAGAAAATGGCGAGACACTGAACATAAGTGCGCAATATTTTAGCAAGCTAAACAGATAAAACTCATAGGAAGAAATTCTCTACCCCACTTTGCAAGCGAGTTGTTTGAATAGTCAATTATCCTGCACGACAAAATGTTTAACAATAGCCTTTAGTATTTCACTGTATCTGTTTGCGTCTACATTCAGAACAAAAATGCTTTTCTTACCCTTCTCTTTTGAATCAATGTTTTTTCTAAGCATTCTGAAAAACAGATGTATTAGTAGCTATGATTGTGACTTGAATATTATTTAAAAACAGTGCAACAATTACATAATCCATAATTCCACTTATCTAACAGTTTGTGTTAACAGAAATGACTTTGTGGACAGGTAAAAGAAGTTAAATAGACCAACGTCATATTTACAGGCTTATCTTAATTATGACTCCTAGCTGTAGTCTGATTTGGTGTAGAAACAAGGCTTTTGTGATTTCCTTAACTTTTCTCAGAACTGAATACACCACCTGAAACCTGCTAAACCACTAAGCGTTAGAATTAGGACACCACACGGACAGCTAAATATCTGAGGAGTCTCAGGATCTCTGAACTGATCATTGGGGTTGATGTCTGGAGTTTCTCAATATGCAGGTTTTGATGAGTCCATTGCCACCTGGTGACAGGCACTAGAGCGAATGCAAACGAGCACATGCCAGGCCCAGACAGCACGTAAACAACGGCATACCCCGCACTCATTAAATTTAATGTGATCAGAATGAATTGTTTCTTTGCTGAACATCTGAATCACTGGAGTGTGATATATTGACTAGGAGGGGGGAAAAAAAACCCCACTTTGCTCTGGAGAAGCAAAAAAAAAAACAATAACTTTCATCTTGTCAGCGAAAGCAGGGCTATGTGAAGAAACAATGAAATCCAATTAACCTTTCTTACAGAGCTGATTGGTCGGCTGGGTTGCCAGATGGAAGAGTAAAAGTTAATGCAATCCAATCCTCCTTATAATGTTCCTTTTTAATAACACAATCATTATTTTGGCCCAGCATATTTTGGTTCCATTATTTCAGTGTGTGATTCATGGTACGTTTTGCAGCATCAGATAAGTTCTATAGCTCATTTAGTCATTCTGTAGTGCTCAGTGTAAAACTAAAAGGTGTTATAGCGAAAATAATTGTGGCCATAAGGTGCCTACAGGCTCTGAGGTTGCTAATTTGGCTTTAGGATTATTTTGAGGTACTCGTTGGTTAAAGGGAGGTTAATATATATGGCCCAGCTGGTCCCACCTACTTCTAATGGGAAGCTCTATAGTAAGTCATTAAATGAGCTTTGAATTCAAGTGGAATTTAATAGAGGGGGTATCTGTGAGAGTCCATTGTGCTCTTTAGCTGAGGGAAGAAGATTCACAAGATCAAAGGGTGGTATGAATGAACAGACACAATAAAAGAAGACAAGATCAAGGGTGAAACAGATGCGCAGTAGAACATGGTGGCAAAGAAAACATATGAGGGATTTAATGAACACCGCCTCGAATGAATCCCTTCTAGCTTCTGACCTTCTGAATCTGTTACCCACTGAGGGCAGTGGAACACTCCACACTGCACTCTGTCAATTTGAAGCTTCATTAAATGTAACCTCATCATCAGCTTGTCCAGAGGGAGATACAGAGATTCAGAGAGGCAGGGAGAGGCCAACTGTTATAAGGGGGCTTAGCTACCTGTGATTTTCAGTCACACAGTGAAAGTATCTGGACAGGCTTTTTTAAACAGTTACCACTAGCGATCCAAAAATAACTGGACAAATGAATAGAGTGTTAAGATTAAGATTAACTGTCCTAAGAGCCCTGCCATCACTAGAGACTAAGCCACATTCCCCTGGTGTTGTGGGTGTGTCTGTATTACTGTATTACTAATGAAGACTTAGGGATGGATGTTCATGCGGTTGCAAATTCAGATGTGAATTGCCAGTTGCTGTGCAACCAAATTCATTGTTTATGATCATTCTTGGCTCGAATCAGATTCTGATTTTGATTTGCAGCGATTTTTGTTCCTGCTTGTTTTGCCTGCAGTCTCATCTTCAGTAAGCGAAACGCACCCTCAGTGGATCTCAGGCTGCCTGACTGACTGGCTTAGTCACTCAACAAATTAACACTTTTGGGCCTTGGGAGACTCTGGAAGTACTTCAGCAATGTGGTCAGCCATTGTTTTGCTGGTGTGGTGCCGTCCAGTGTGTTCTAAGGTATGTAGTTGGATCTGAGGAGCTAAAGTGCTACCATGGACTTGAGAATTCACCAGGTTTGTTGCAACTGCTAGCAGTCACGCCATCAATCAAGACCAGGTGAACCACAGCAACTCTTACACAGATAAGGTGGTTGAGCTGAATCTCACCTACCCATTAGACTTGGCCAGATCTGGCCAGGACCCCATATGGATTTTATGTCCTTTATAGCAAGGCCAAGCCTTTCTGCAGTTAAGTCTTACCAGTGGCATGAACCTTGCAGTAAAATCCACAATCCTCATGCAGGTGAATTCCTCTGGTATTTCAGCTCTGTAATCACATGCTTTATTGGCACGGACACATTCTGGTCATGATATGACACAACAGAAAAAGAGACCAAATGCAAATGTCACACATTGAATTGTCTACAGACATTCAGGTAGCTCCCTTATGCATAATCCAATAATACACCCTGACGTCAAGTGTGTGGGAAAAACTTCTTGAAAGGGTTTATGAAGTCAGCTAATTCTCCTTGTTTCTCCTAGTTAAATCATCTGAGATGTTCCTTCAGTTTGCCCTCAGGAACCAAATAGCTACACAGTGAATAATTCTAATGATTTGCAAGGAAGAAGAAGGTAGTAAAACGCTATCAAAGGAAAACACTGTTATCATGTTCTTATTTTAATTTCCAGGTCATTGCTACCGCTATGACTGGTTAAAGCTTTCGTGTTTAATAAATTACACTGTAGCGCATAAAAACGCATCTCCCGTGTTCACCTTTTCAGTCTGTGGTATCACATTCGAATCTCAAAAATACATGTTACCACGTATCATCAGTGACAGACAAAACATCACGTCAGAGGAGGAATACCGACCCTTTAAACTTGTTCTGGCGCACAGACTACTTAAAAATAGAGAGTCCAACGCAGTTTCAACGCACAAAGCAATGCAGACATCATAACCTGATATTCACACCAGCATTCAATGAAGGAGTAACGCAGTTATAAAATACAATGATCTGGCACACTTCATTAAGTCATAGACAAACTGGTAGATGTATCAAATCAAAGAAGACATGGAGCATTCACTGGTGTAACAAAATGTATAAGTATTTGAGGTGTTTAACTCGCAAATTTTGTGGACGCTCCTAAATTTTTTGTTTGCTTGGTTTTTGCCTGTTTGTTTGTATTTTTTGTCTCCAGGCTAGTTTGAAGATTAAGTTCTATGATCTAAACCCAAAATTATAACAAGTCGTCGTCTGGCGTGCATTATTACAGAATATCTCAATCAAGCGATTACTACCGTACACAGAAAGGCTATTACATGCCAAAAATGTGTTTGCTATTCATACTTACCAAAAGGCGAATTGGCGAAGGCATACCACAAACACGCACATTCGCCAACGAGCCATCGTTTCTGCCTGCTCGCCGCGAAGCTGAACGGCGTCCCCACTATGCAAAACCAGCAGATCGCTTATGCAGATATTAACCAACAGCAAGTTGATTGGTGACCGCAGCACCTTACAGCGGCGAAACAGCACAAGACAGAGCAGGTTACTGAGGAATCCGAAAGTACCACTGAAGCCCAAACACATTGCCACAACCAGGTATCTGGTCGGGCTTAACTTGCGAGAACTGGTCTCTTCGCTCTGTCAGTGTGCGAAACACAGCGCGCTATTCCCTCTGCTGCAGCGGCTCATTTACATTGGACACAATCATTGCAGTCCGTTCGCCGAACACTTGAACAAGTGTTACTGACTTATTTTAAGCGGGGAAATGAGCCATTTAATTTCTGATGAATTTGTGATAAGGTTGCTCCTTCCCCTAGCAAGATCAACAACAATATGTTGTTACCTGAATGTATTGTGTATTGGGGGAAAGAGCAGAATCTCGGCGGCTGTATAGAAGTTTCTTTAGCGGCTCATTGGTTTTGAAGTGAGAGTAAAGTTTTGAGCCCCTTTGCTCCACCATGTGGCGACTGTAATGCTAACACCACATTGACACGCTCCATTCAGATCATGTAATTGTACCTTCTTCACAGCTTACGTCTTCACACTCGCCTGCCTTCCGAAGAAAAAACGTAGTTCGTATAAAGTCTTTTATGAAGACGAATCCTTGGAGCATCTGCAGTTTGTTATGAAATGATATAACCTCTGGTGTCTTTCCAAGATGAATAATTGCCTCACTTACTTCGGTGCTCACTTGCACCGGACACTGTAAGGCTTTTAGCGTATTCAAATTAGACCTACTCTGCATTAGTCAACACAGTACAAGTACTGTGTCTCCTTAACCTAAGAAGTCCATTAAGTGAAATTCTACATGTATTGCAAGCCTCAAGAGAATTAATAAACTTTAATCAGTGCATCATAATTATCCTTTGTGTATTACAATTTGTGTATTAAATTTGTTAACTTTGTTATTACAGATGTGAAATATAGCTGAATCCTGTTTGCTTTGCAAACTCCTTTAATATTGCTGAAGTTATTTTTGTGTGTTATTTATATGTTATTTATGTGCGTCTTAACTTGCAAATTAAATAACTGAACCATAAATGATAAATATTTGCAGGCAAAAGGGTTTTTACAGATTTAAATAGTTGCATCCAGAACCGTGTAATTTAATCAAAAATAATTTAACAATACCTTTGAAAATATGGTGAATAGCACAGGACTGGTAAACGGCTTTATACCATGTCTCAGAATTATGAATTTTGTGATGTGTGTGTGTGTGTGTGTGTGTGTGTTAACAAGTTTATATAAATTGGACTGTCTGAGGGGACATGTCCCTGGTTGTTGATCTGTAGAGCAGGTGCTCTCATATGAGCACAATGTCTCAGTGGTTGTAAAGGAGCTGGAAGAGAATAACACATGGTGCCAGATTGGCTACAATCCAGTGAAGAGTCTTGCAGCTGAAGATAGAGAGCTATAAACAGCAAAAATATTCACAGGAAAGCCAGATATGCAGTAGTAATGCAGGAGGAAGGGCCTGTAACACATTCATGAGGCTTAATGACACTGGAGACTTCATCAGACTTAGCTAAAACCAGAATCTTTTGGCCTGAAACATGATATACACTGGAGGTATACTAGAGTGATGTAAGAAGGGAGGAAGTGTTTCATTCTGAGTGATGTCAGAGGAAAGTAGACTACTGCAATGTTTCCCAACCCAGACCTTGGAGAACACCAAGCTATCCACTCCCCCCCCGAGCCCCAACCCCCCTTCCAAACATGACTGTATGACCCAATCAAGAACAGTGACAATCTGCTAGAGATGCGCTGAGAGCTTGGACGAAGCAAGAAATATAGGAATAAATACAGGATGACTGGAGGGACTGGACTGGAAACAGTGGTTTTGTGCCATTTTTGACTGATGCAAGACAGCAGCAGATTAGTGTTGTACTCCAAGGGAAGAGTACTAGTAGTAGAAGAATGATGTAATACTCAGTTTTGTTGGAAAGAAGGAGACCCATGGTCTAGCCTGAGAGATTGAAGAGGTAGTATTACTAGACTAAGGCTTTAATAACAGATTAATATGCAGGTGTAATTTTATGATGCTAAATCTGCGCACTAAGTCTGCAGTCGCAGTCTGGCTGTGATCCAAAGTGTCTAAAGCGTGAAGACTCAAAGCAAGACATGGTAACAAAAGACTGCACCCATCCAGAGAGAGAGCATAATGCTGGTTATTTATCAATTCCTTGTTACCACAGTGGAAAGCATTAATGTAATCCAACTTAATCCAATTTAGCAAATTCATCGCTGTGTTCCCATCTTTCTTCTGTCACTATATGTGTCTACAAACACACACACACACACACGCACACATACATATACACTATACAGTGCATCCGGAAAGTATTCACAGCGCTTCACTTTTTCCACATTTTGTTACGTTACAGCCTTATTCCAAA
>JAOXYF010000004.1:4548270-4566776 GCA_028565775.1 Sternarchorhynchus goeldii
ATGGTATATTATAGGATGTCATAACAAAAGTCTGTATTTGAAGTTAAGTATTTAAAATAACCATATTTCAAATTATATAAACGATTATTAAAATTAGAGCAATTAAATGAATGCCTGCCTTAACCTGGTGGGAATTACATGTTCAGAACTTACATTAATTAGTAATAAAAGAATTTCTAAGTATGTATAACAAAGCAATTTAAAATAAACAAGCCACCAGCAGTCAGTTTCCCAGATATGATTTATTTTAGAACTGCAGGAAGAACACAAGCACCTGCAGGGTTTCCCTACTCTTCTCCCCTGGTTTATAGCAGCAATGGGTTTTTGCTTTTATAACCTTTTTGTCCCCGCTCTCTCTCAGTCTCTTCAAGGAAGAGTGTCATTTTAGCTGTGGGTGGATGTCTCTAATCCAAAAACATGACTGTCACAGATCACATCCCCTGGGTCATCTAAGATCAGAGAGGGCCCAATTAAAACCAGAACATTGCTAGATGTGTTTTGGACAGGACAAAGGTAACTGAACAACTTTCTAGGGTAAGTAGAGAAGAAAAGAATATTTGTATTATTCTATATCCCTCATATTTGATAGGAGGTACAAAAAATTCTCATGAGAACTGTGAAGGATCAGTTATGTGAGTAGAGCAATTTAGTCAGTACCTGAGACAGCTGTGTTTTCTGTGGATATTTATGTTCTATAAAGTCAATGTTGTCATCTTAGGTTATTTTTTCAGATATCATTTCAAATAACTGACTTTCAATAAGCTAGGCTGCAGCTCTCAAGCCATACAAGAAGTTCTGAAGAGAAAGAAAGAGTCAAACAAACGTTTGAAAGGCAATTTTCTTTCACATGTAGTTTTTGAACTGCAGTCTAGGACATAGTGTTCTGTGCGGCCTTTGTGAAATTATGAGACGTGTATGCCGACAAGTAGCCTGCTTTGGTGGGACCAGTATGACCAGTCCTCCGGCAACTCGCCTGTAAACAAAGACCGATGACTGAGTGCGGTCACGACCTCTCTTGCCAACTAAAAGCTGCGTCTCCATGCAGCCCACACAGCATGTGGGAAACGCTCTCGGACGTTCATTACGATCTAATTATGTATTAGGTCTAGTGTTCTGTTAGCAAATCAAGGCTAATTGCTGAATGGTTCACCCACTTATATCTACTTCCTGTGACACGTGTTTAAAATAGTGTCCTGAAGTGTAATTTGGTGTCACTGGCTTAGCTACCTTTTTTAATGGGGGTGAGGGGTGGAGAGGTTTTCAGGAAGAACTTTTTTGTTGACCATGTAGACTATCCAGACTTCTGTAAGTGCTGTTTTTTCTGAAGGTCATTTTGAAGCACAGAAAAATGTAGGATATTTTTTTTGCTGTGTCTTCTAAGTGTGTGGTAAGTGCATCTGAAGAACGAAAAGCATTACTGCCGTCATTGGCTTTGGTGAGCAGGAACAGGTTCGATAAGGTAATCCTTTTTTCTCAGCTGAGCCAGGAACATTGGGTATCTTTTGTTGCCATTGACTGTATGGAAGAGATTGCTCTATTCCATAACCCCTAGTCTAATTAATCATCACTCCAGGCATCTAGCTCACAGTGTAATCCGTAGGCCGTAAACGTTAAGCAGACCCTTTTCTTTAGTAAGGTGCAAGAGGTATCTGATCACCTGACATCTCCTTGTCTGGATGCAAAGGATGATCACATTCACCCTGGCACTCTGAATAGACAGCACATCAATTTTCAGGGGAGTAGGAAGCTCTTGAAAGGCAAGAAGAGAAAAGTAATTGTGTGTGTGTATGTGGAATATAAACGAGAAGGTGCCAAAACCCCAGGTCACAAGGAGGTGTGGGGAACATGCTACTCTTGTTCCTACCTTGTCAGGTAGGCTGTACGACACCAACAGCTGCATGGATGGAGCATGCTAAGTGCCACCTCATTATGCTAACCTCTCCTCCTTCTCCTCCACCTTCAAAAGTCACTTTCTGAAGGCAGGCAGAAAGTTGACGGCCGATAACTGGCTTAATTGCTGATCCCTGCCAGTGCAACAGCATGCGACTGAAATCAGTCAGAGCAGATGAAGGTGGTTAATGACGTCACAAAAGCGTCTGCTCAGGCTACCTGATTATAAAGGATATTAAAGATAGAACAACTGAGAGGGGAAGGAAAGTTGCAGAAAAATAGGTCAGTTTCTAAATGGACCCTCTGGGTTCAGGGGAAACTCTCCATGGTAACTGTATGGCCCGCACCGCTTCTCCTGGGAGCATGTCTGCAAACATCTAGCACTCCGATTTAAATATAACTAAGCACCATTGGCTGGTGCCCTCAACATGTTGGGTCAGTATGGCACAACACAGCCATTCATCAAGTCCGTAGTCCATATGTAAATGTGCTGAAGACTCTTTCGATGAGCACGTTTGCAGGGGCTGGTGATGAAACATGCAGATAACGGATCGTAGCCCGGCTGTCACGTGCCCCAATAAGAAGAGAAGCAGGAAACACCGATTCCGTTGAGCCAAGCAGATAAAGTCTGATTCACAATCTCTCAGCTTCTCAGCTCTCAAGGTTAATGCAAGCCCCGCCCCCAACCCTACCCCCAGGACTTTTCCTTAGCGGTTATGATGTCAATATGCAGGGTCATATTCTCCAAATGCACTTTCTATGGCTATTGATTTTGGTTTGGACGCTGATGGGAGTTTTACATTGATGGCAGGTTTAGTTTATTCTGAAGATATGCTGCAGTTAGTGGCCAGTTTCCGCCTACAGACTGTCACAGCTCCCTCGCGATAAAAGAGAAAAAACATCCAACTTAAATCAATTTAGAGTTAAAGCCATTCAGACATTCCTGAATGAAAGCAGTATGGTATATCCTTTTAAGTTCAACCCAATAACAGAATTTTAACATGGCAAAAAACTGCTTTCTTAACCACAACAAGGCAAGGCTGCCTAAACTCATGAACAGCTCAGCGAAGGATGAAAATAAGGTCAAGAGATTCACTCTCAAGCTTGTGTTTGGCTAAATAAAGTGATATGTTGGTCAAATGTGACACACATTTCAAGGACATGCTGAAATGCAGGTGTGCTCAGTGTGCCTTTATACACATATACATGTATTTCATTTAGCATCCCTCATACAGGTTTCCATGTCTGTGTGAAACCATTTTTCCAATTTGCTTTGTGTCCAGCATAATATAATTTTCTTTTATTTCATTAAAGTATTTCATTAAAACATTTTACATAATGTAATTTTTATATGGATAACATATTAGTCCCTACCCCTTTATATAGCTGATTGTCTTATGTGGGTGATTTGCATAATGAAGTCCAGAAAGGTTAAAACATTTGCATTGAATAATAAGGGAACTTGGATAATACACTGCACAGACATCATCCTCTGGTCTTATGACAAGGGTACACTCTCATAATCATTGAGCAACTTGCCTTGCCCTCAGAAACCCTTAGACTGCCTACATATTTACTCTCTCCCAGATTCCATTACTTTTGTACCAGGCGCTAGGCTTTCTCGGTTGTTTTGTTTTGGGGTGTTGGGAATATGCATAAAGCAAAAATTTATGTGTGGAGATTTGGAATAAAATGGGTTTGAAAAAACCACTTCAACCACATCAGCACAGGCATGAAAATGGGCATGAAAAATGTTCTTATACGCAATTCGGTTAGCAATGCATTGGTTATATTGTTATAACTCAGCGCATTGCTAATTGTAGTGTTTTTTACTTATACTGGTTTGGCTTTCATCTCCACTTTCATCTCAGCAATGTCCCGATGTACAAAAGCCCCCAACTCCTATTCCTGATAAACCGTTACTGTCTAAACATGCATGAGCATGGAACCAACGAAATCCAGAGTCAGCACTGACCCTGACCAGGTGATGAACAGGCTGACGAATCACGTGTGCTAACAGATGGGCTGAGGTCTGTGACTGTGTTCCTATTAAAAACATCAATTGCAATTTTTAAAAAAAAAAAAAGTGACCCGTGAATGAAGGTGCGAAGTGTAAGTGTTTCTAATAAAGTGGCTGGTAAGTGTAAATCCACCATTGCTGACTTGAAAAAAAAAACAGCCAACAGTTGCATTGTTAATCTGCAGTGGAAGTGAATAAATCAACTAAATGCCATGTTATCAGTGCTTCCCAGTGTGTGTGTATGTGTGAGCTTGTGGAAGAGAGAAAGACAGGGAGAACGAGAGAGAGAGAGGGAGAGAGAGAAGGGAAGCTCATCAGATCCACTGAGGGGTAATAATTTAGACTGGCATACCCCAGGGTCTGCAATGTCTAATAGGGTGTGCAGAAAACAGACGAATGGCTTTTCTGCAGAGTGAACGCATGCCTGCTGATCACAGGAAATGAAGCCCCCACAGAACCTCCGGCATTAAGAACAAAAAGACCTGCCTGGGTACAGCCACTGTGAAGGACAAAATCACAAACATCTTTTGTTGTCAAATTGATTTACTAATAAAGTGCTTTTAACTGTGGCTGGTGTGTTTTAAAGCTGTTAGAAGGAATTGCATTGCCAACATGATTGAAAGATTCACGCTTAATGAATAGTTTCTTATAAACAGGACCAGCATCTTCCTGCTGTTTCATTGCCTGGACTCTCTCAGATCGCATCAGTCTTTTTTTTTATAAAAACACTAATTGCTACAGCAGGGATTCCAGGCCACAGTAACACCATATACCACACACAAGAGAACCTGACAGAATACTATACACATCTCTGACCCATCCAACTAGCATATTAAATCAGGCGCACAGTAAATAGGAAAGAGGAATCCATGGTTTTTATTCTTTAAACAGGTCGTTTTCTCTTGCAACTAGGGATCACTACAGTTTTACGTGCACCTCGTCTCGCTGCGCTAAGCGAAAACTTAATTGAATGTCACAAAGAGCTTGAGACAAAGACAGAGTGAAGAATTATCTGGAAGGATCCATTTCCTCCATGGCCTTGTAGGGTCCTGGGGGAACAGAAAAGTGATTGCGCTGCAGGGCATCTTATTCACTCAGCATGTGGTGATTTGGTGGACATAAGGGGCCAGATCTATGTTCCCCTTCTCTTCAGACTAGTCCATTATCAATCTCTGCTTCAGTAGATGGAGCTTTGCCTTGAGACCACCTTGATCTACACAGTGAATGGCCTAGCACCTGTCGATATATATTACAGGTCACCAAACCATCCACCCTGGCTGGCCTGCATTACCTACCATGAGCTCAAATTTCTTGCCATCCTTTAATTTTGTAGCGTTAAATGATCATTTACAGATATGTGAGTCTGTCTATGAGAGGACGACCAAGGCCTGCTGGTGGAGGGATTATAACTGATGAATCCCCTACGAAGTGGCTTTCCAATGGTCACCTGCTGGGCTCTGGATGGCAACTTTGGAAAGTATCTGATGGAAAGGCGGGGGTTAATAATCAGTCCTCCAGGTTGCTTGGGTGAGTTTCACCGCTCCATCTTCTTATCTTCCTCTTGTTTCTCCACAACCCTTTCTTTCCTTAAAAGAAAGTGAACGATTAAGAGAACCACCGAAGTGTTTTACATAAGTGGAAGCAAACTTTATAACAATTCCATTCACTACAGTGTTCGCATTACCTACTGTCCTTAGTTAAGATTTCACTCCATCTTCATCAGTGTGCTTCATGGATAGATCCTTGCCTTTTGATTAGATTCTTTAGAAGAGTAGCAGCATATTGGTGCAAGTAGAGGGATAGTACTGGTCTGGGAAATTACTTGTAACCTGTGGTATTGTGTGGTTTGGTTATTTGTGGCAGAGCTGTGGTTTGTTGGTTTGTGTTTGTTGAGTAGCTCTTTTTACTTTTACCTGTAGCTTTAGCATGTGGTTAACTAGGGAGTGGTTAACTAGTGAGTGGGACGGGCTTTATGCTAGTCGATACTGTTAGTCTGATGCTTGTTTGTGAGGAAAGCTGAATACGTGAGCCTTTGTTAAGTCAGCCTTTGGTAGGATTTGTATCGGATTAAGGTTTTTTGTTGGTTTGATTTTAATGCCCCATTTGGCAAAAGGATCCTTTGGTTCTTTCATGCAGATAAGTGGGTAGCCCTAGATAGAAAGGAATTGACAGGAAAAGCTGTTATTACACATGACTTTGCAGACACTGGTGATTATGAGGTTGTCAAAGGGGTAGTTTTAAGGCCTTAAAAGCTATTTCTCAAGGTATATAGACACAAATATTGTACTGGAAAGGTGGAGGCCAGTTAGACATATGGATGTTAAGCCAGTGAAGTATACATTTTTCAAGATTGAGTCATTTAACTAGTTTGCTCCAGTCATATTAAGATCCATCTAGCAGCAAGCACAGGAACAACATACAGTGGCAGAAATGACTAAATAATCATGCAGTACTTCATGAAGAACTGTGGAACAGTAGATCATTTGCAGCTGACAGGAAACAACTAGATTAGAATGGGCTTTCAGATCAGCATAAGGTTGCGTTTTGAAAGCGTTAAGAGTTAATGCGTTTTGGCGGCAAATCAGCGTTTAGCTTGTGTTACGGTGTCTGTTCAACAATATAGTCTAATCACCGGTTTCACTGGACCATGACGCCTCATCGGAGAGCAAATTAAGGTAACTTTCACCAGCTCTGACCTTGAGGTCAGTAACAAGAGAACAACAACAAAAAAATAGCGGCTAATTACAGCTATGAAAGCGAATTAGCTAACATTAACATTAACAGTGTTCGGGTTGCCAGGAAGCACTTTGAAATATGACGTAACGTTAGTCTTAGCATTAATGCTAGTCGTACCTCAGGCAAGCTATCTCAGCGTTAACATAATTAATTGTTTAGTAATCTCATTTCAGTATAATGTCGCCAAAATAAATAAAGAAAAGAAGGGATCACCGGACACTACGTTACTGGTCTTTTTTTTTTTAAAGAGTAGCGTTATCATAAGTAGACAACTGGTAATACGCACAAATACAAAACCACGTCGTAATCAGTCATTAACCTAGCATAGTTTTACATTATTTTAAATAACATGTATTGTCTCTTTTTTTGTCGTAATCAAGCATTTTGCACATAAAGCAGAGCCCAAAATTAACAAAGATAATCACCTATCAAGTCCAGTATTACTTTGTATCATATATTTTATGATAAAATAGGGTCAGGGTTAAGGTTAGATTTGTTCTGATAAACAAGTACACATATTGATGGAATTTGTTTATTTATTACCTAATTATTGTAACTCTACAAATGTTGTTCAGCATATAAATAAATACAGTACCTTACTGCTTTAGCTACAGTGGAAACTGTATAGCTAGCGAATATTTGGGGCTTTGATTCAGCAAATACAACCACCCCCCCCCCCCAATATCAAGCTCAACCCTTGGATATACCGCTACTGAAAGAAACCTGGGCAAATCTTTTTACCAGTTGCTGGCCAAGGAAGCTTCTTTTGATCACTCACGGCATCCTGTGGCATTGGCGTTGGCTGAGAATGTGCATCTTCCCAGGGTGTGAAAAGTTGTGGAGTTCAGATGTTCCTGTGGGTGTGAAATGTATGGGAGCTGTCTCCCAGGGTTTTGCTGCTATATCTGAAGAAGGGGAAATGGCCCACGTAATGCTACTGACTGACACATTGCTTCTTGATCTTTAATGTTGTCTGGGCTTGTTGACTATATTTATATCTATATTTATAGTTGACTGATTATACTTCTCTGAAAGCCTCAGCTCTGGTGAAAAGCCTTAGAAGTGAATGTGGTTATGGCCCTTTGCATAGTGTTGCATAGTTTATATTTGAAATTGAATATAAACACAGAATATGCAGTTCTAGATCTGTTGACCTTATTTCAGGTAGAAGGAGCTATTTTATTCTTGGGCACTGACTTATTAGGCAGCTGAGTATGTGTGACTCCAGTGGTAAGTTTTGTCACTTTGTAAAGTCCCTGAAAAAGTAGGAAGAGGGGGGGGGGGGTAAAAAGCATATGTAGATACACACTCCCAGTCACACAGGGAGATTGTCTCAACAGACAGTCTTTTTAAAAAATCTCAGCGGTCTACCTGATGTCCAGAGATATACTTGCCAAGATCTTGTTGTTCTTCAGAAACAGGGTAAGGGAGCTGCACCCTTATCTGAAGCCCAGCGCTCGCCACGACTGGATGCTGCAGGGATGTGCATGTCCAAACGTAGACCTCTGCCCCATGCAGTCGGTGAGCCGTCCTGGATGCTCTTCTGAGGGAGATTTTGATTTCTCTTTCATTGTCCTCCAAATCTCTAAACATCCTACACCACCAAAGCTAATGTGAGGGAGTAAAGATGAAAAAAGGAAATTCCGCAGTCTGTATGTACATGGACACACGTGGACAACCTTATGACCTGCCGTTTCTCAAAGGGCTCAGCTTCTTTGTAAATAACTTGCTAAGAGACTCATCATTTATTGAGCCAGATCAAACGTCACACACACACACACACACAAAGACAGACCACGCCCATTCTAAAGCTCATTATCCTTTTCACCCTGAGTTGTCTTCAGGAGAGAGTTGGAGAGAGCGAGTAGTAATTGGCTCTGCCTCGTGGCTGGGAGGCACTTTCATTAGAGAAACATCTGGCAGCTTAATCACGCGAGCTCTTCCCAGGGATGTTCCTCCTCTCCTGCAATTCCGCTCGCTGAAAACCACTTTTAATTGGTTCCCCTCGTCTTCGGGGTCGCTCGCACAGGTGCCTCCCCGTTAGGCTCAGAATGAAACGGTTTCAGTTTGTGATGTGAAATGCCCAGTCTGATGAGGACAGCTGTAGGGTCAGGCTTTCCCCATGCACACATTCATTGTACCTTCTTATGGGGTTACGAGGAAGGATCATTCACTTTATGCCTAAATGAGTTTGCTCTGAAAAAAAAGCACTTATGTAGTTGCCGTAAAAGATGGGGGTTGGGCAGAAGAAACTGCATTTGCATCCCAGTTACTCTAAGAAAGCTCTAACCCATATCCTTGAAATTAAATTCTATGGATCAGCTGAAAAGTAATACATCTTGCCAAGCTTTTGGTCTAAAACTTTCCTACAGACCACAAATAAAATCGACATAGTTTATCCAGTAACGAACCCTACATGCAATCACTCAGTCAGAGTTGACAACCACCCTGGATCTCACACGTCAAGGTCACATGTCAAGCAAAACATCGTCTGCTGCGGAGGCTCCAGTAGGCAAGGCCACGCCTACCTGTCCTCTGGCTCCTCTGCTTCCACCGCTCGCTGATTAGTCACACCTTCAGTTAATTTGGGACTTATTATAGTTGGCCTAAATGTGTTCTGTATTCACCAGTTATTCACTAGTTATGGTCAAACTCTGGCAGGTTACCATGCCAGTTTCCCCTGCTTGTTTTGATCCTGCATCAGAACGGTTAATGCAAATGCAAATCAGGGCCATTTAAATACAGCAGGTCTCCCCAGTACATTTAAATACAGCAGGTCTCCCCAGTACATTTAAATACAGCAGTTTTCCCCAGTACATTTAAATACAGCAGGTCTCCCCCGTACATTTAAATACAGCAGGTCTCCCCAGTACATTTAAATACAGCAGTTCTCCCCAGTACATTTAAATACAGCAGTTCTCCCCAATACATTTAAATACAGCAGTTCTCCCCAGTACATTTAAATACAGCAGTTCTCCCCAGTTCATTTCCATCCAGTTTTGACCCCCTTTCCCCTGTGTTTGGTTTCTTCATTATGTAATTCCCTCCAGTTCCCCTGGAGACTGTATTCTTTAAACTGCTTCTGTTTTGATAACGCCTCATGGATTTGCCCAAATCTGTTGGCACAGGGAGTTTACAGACTGCATCTCCCATTTGTCATAATTTCCGAAATCCTGTAAAGCAAAAAGAAAAGATTTAGTTACTTTTCTTAAAATGTACATATGCACTTTCAAATGGATAAAAAAGGGTTCCGCATAAACAGATTCAGAAAGGCAGGTATGACTGTAAGCTGCTGAGAAGTAGCAAGTTTCTGCCTGTTAAAGCTTTCTGTGAGACTCCCGTATGCATGACAATATAGAGGAAGTAAAAATGTTGATGGGGTCAGGATGTAAAACCACTGAACCTGTCCTTTATGCAGGGTGATGTGTGCTGTGGGCTTCTTGTGTCAACGTTGTCTAAAAACGTCAGTGTTCGACCATCCAGCCACAGAGAGCGCATCTCCTACTAAAGAATAAAGGTCCTGCTCTTCTATTCATGTATTCACTCAACCCAACCACGGAGATTTATGAAAAATCTTGATTTGCCCCATATAGCCTATATATTTGCATTAGACTAATTATTTTTAATATAATGTTGGCTTGACATTTCATGGTATTTTGGCTCTGGTGGGTTGACTAATCTGATTATTTTTTAGAGACATTTGCAGGGCAGACTGCTATATTTAAATTGCATTGATTTGCATTCATATTAACCACTCTGATGAAGGATTACAGATTGGATTGGAACTAAAACATCATAAATCATTTTATGTATTCGATGCAAATGATTCTTGCTGCTGAGAACAGTGTTAGTCAGACCTGTGGGTATATGTCCAGTTTTAATAAAACTGTGCTCATTAATGCAGGCCCATCACAAAACAGTGTAACGTGCATGTAAACAGTGCAGGAAGTTATTTTTGTAGGAGCCCAGCTGCAAACAGTCACTAGAAACTTTTGCTTCAGCGTCAATCTCCAAGCTTCCTCAGTATATCAGTAAAAAGATCAGCCTGAGATGCAGCCTTGTCTCACAACACAACCTCTGGAGGCTCCAGCACGACTAGAATGTAAATAATTTTACACACACACACACACACACACACACGTACACACACTTGGTCGGAGGGTCAGGCCTGTTGGGCAGTCATGCCATTAGGGAAACCAAGAGCACAGTCCGCACAAAGAACCAGGAGCAGTGTTAACGACTCGGGCAGGCCGCGCGCTGTTCCGTGAGGACGGCGTCTAAATCCCAGAATGCACAGCCATTCATCAAAATGTCAACAGGAAGCCTCCCAGAGACACATAGATTTACACGGCTCCTCAAAGAAGATGCTGCTAGCAGCAGACCAGGGATGAAGCTCGTGGAAGGAACCACCATCCATTACAGTGTCACATGACACATTGCTTCATTTCAGGTTGATCATATTTTTTTCCTTTCATCTATTTAATATGGGAAATGAATACAGATAGGGGGAAGTCCCCCTGTACTCACCTGCATCCACTAGAACCTGCACTGCAGTTCATCAAGGGCTGGACAATTTAACATTTATTACACTGGTTTAAAGTGTCACAAGTTGCCCTCCACTCTCCCTGCAGGAGCCATGACTTACCCTCTACCCTATGTCCTCTCTGAATTAGCATATGCTTTGCATAATTTCCTCAGTCAAGGCCAGACACTTGATTAGAGCATAAAGCACAGAGCCACTCGTGCAAGAAGTTTGAGTGCGGCCACACCACTTCAGAGCGCAACAAAACTCCTCCTCACGTTGCGTCCTACTGCCGCTGGTGGAGTCTGAGTGGCAGGAGGAGCGTGGGCGTCCTTGGGCCAATCACAAGCACACGTCATGTCCTGTGGACAGAACTACAGCGAGCGGTGCTCACCACACACTCAGCTGTGCTATGACACCGTGTTGGTGGTTGCTTGGAAGGATACAGTGGAGGAGATAGAAGCAGTCCTCACCCTCTAATAGAGAGAGAGAGAATATATGGAATATATATATATATATATATATATATGTGTGTGTGTGTGTGTGTAATGTATATATAGAGACATGTTTGAAATTGTAGTGAAGTACACCAGGTTTCCAGGTGTGTGTGTGTGCATGTCATGAGTCACAAGAACTTAACTTACCTGGGTAATGCTTCTGCAGCACAGGTGCATATAATTTAAAGGTGGATACACAGGTGCGTATTATTTGCTCAGTATTTATGTGAAGGCAGCGTGTGGTAAATAAGAGTGGCGTGGAGAGATGTTTGCGAGCTGCAGTGTGTACATGCACACACAGCAGTGTTCAGTCGCCTCGTGGTTCACTATCATGCTATCGGATCCTCGGCAAGCCAAAGTCTCTTCTCTCGGCTGCCTCTGCGGGAGAAGGGCAGGTCCGCTCCAGAGATCACCGTCAGCACAGCTCCCCACGGCGACCGCAGCGGGGGGAGATCATTAAGAGGGCAGGCTGCCTCAGCCACGTGACTCCTTCCCTTGCAGTTTCGTTCTCCTCTTCGTTTGTCCTCTTGCTCCAGTTGTGGCCTCACGGTCTCCTCCTCTCTTACTGATTCTTTCTCACTTGTCTGGTTTCTCTTCTGTCTAGGGATTTTTTTTTTTTTGGTTTGCAGGAGGGACTTGAGCCCCTCTCCATGCAGGGACCTGCGATCACACGGGCGGGACGCACAGGGTTTAAACGACGGCCCGCTCCCACAGAGCACCGCCGAACCAGCAGGAGGGACATATCTCTGTCCAGCAGACGTGGAAACACGGACTACAACAAACCATGCCCTCACGACGCAGAGCACACGTTGCATAAGGCGACTTGGTTTTCTTTTACTCTCTCTCTCTCTCTCACACATACACACACACACACACACACACACACACAGACACACTACCCTGGCAGGCGCAGCCGCTTTTGGGGTTGCGGAAATAAGAAGAAACAGACTCCATGAGAGCAGACTAGTTTGGCTGGATTTAACAGCAGCAGAAGGGCTGATAGAGCGAAGCAGAACTGGGCACTCCACCCTCCAGCCTCCTTTGGGGAAACATGGACATCTCTTTGCTTCTCTCAGGAAACGAAGCTTTTTTGTTTTTTAAACCAGTCATATACATTCAGATGTACAACTAGCACAGGTGGGGGGGGGGGTGTCACAAGATTGTGTAATTACAATTTACATACAACATACAAATACACCTGCTATGCTAGGGAAGATGGGTAGAAAACAAACAAATAAACAAAACAAACACGTTCAACATAAAACATACTTTCAAAATATTTGTCAGACCACTTTGGCTCAGCTTACAGTGGAGACTTGAGACGTTGATTTTTGTTAAAGAAGCACATCTTTTTCAACAGGGTTTGTATGACAGATATAGAGATTATTGCCTTTTGCTCACAAGAGAAACACAGCTCGCTTGTGTCAGACTGCTCACCAGTTTATATCATATCCTGATACAGCAGCTCTCTCTCCTTCTCATCCCTTAAACCTTTGTCCTTCCTTCTAGCACCTTTGTGCTCCCTGCTTCTCTGCTCTCTGTTTACAGTCTCTGGGTACCTAATTATTTCCAGGTAATTGACAATAACTGTACGAATATGCGAACATCGATATTACTTGTGGTTGCACTGTCAAAACTGACTGCACCTCCCCTGGTGCTGTAATTCAGAGCACAACTCTCCCAAGCTGAGATTTATTGCCAATTTCAAACGGCTTGCATGAGGTAATCTGGTACATTACAATGAAACTTCCAGAACATTCAGTGCGAGTGCTCCAATCTCAGACGGTGAGACATTCGTCACCCCTGTTCGAACAAACAGATGCCGCCCAATCCTCTCTAACCCTGCTGCAACACTCAACTATCGACCAGCACTCCAGCCTATACCCATTAGGCCAATCTCCTTAATGTGAGGAGTCTGAGATCGTTCCCAGAGGCGCCAGTATCGAACAGTGTCCAATACACATTACTCTAAAACAAAGTGAAAGGGAGCTGTAGACATTTGCCTGCCTTGTAATTGTGCAAAGATTTCGACAGGCGGCCCAACACTGCTAACCCTAATTCCTCTCTTCCCTACAACTGAACCCCTGCTCCCCATCTCTCGGCTGGATCCTCCTCAGGGATGGACATGGTGTTCATGCCAACCCAATAGCAAAAGTACAGGGACTAATCACTGCACTGCCTGCACCTTAAACGATTGGTGTGTGCCATTGATTTGTTTATCTCAAGAGGAAAGAATGGGAGGGTGTGTGTGTGTGTGTGAGTGAGAGAGAGAGAAACTATCAGGTTTGTTGTTGTATTTTTGTGTAATCTCTCCATGTTTAAAGCAGATGTAATGATGTGCAAAAGACATTCAAGAGAAGGAGACTGAACAAATTAAGTTGGGTGCTCGTAGGTTTAGGATACAAAATTACTGAATGCATCAATGGTTTGGCATCAATAGACAGAAAAGCAACACATTTCCATGTCCAGCACAGAATGTAAGGCCTGACTGAGGTTTCTGTTATGGATTTATCTGGAACATGTTCCCCTGAGGTTAGGGTAGGTCTGCAGTGTTTGTTGTAACTGCAGTTTCAGAAATCAAAAGTGCGACGCTGCGTGTTACAGCGAACACGTAATGAGAGTGCGAGAGTCGAGAAAGAGGGTGCGAGAGACCATGTCAGCCAAATCCACTAAACAGACTTTCAGATCGCAGTAAACAGGGCTGCTCGAGTTTTTACTTTCTTACATAAGGACTGCAGCAGCTGCAAAAAAAATACTTTACATGCCGACCTGCTATCATCGTTTTGCTTAACCAATGTACAGCGATCCTCTGGCCAGTTTTTACAACTTACAGATGTTGGATGGGCCGTTACTACAACGCACAGCACAAGCATGGAGGAGCATGTCTGCAGGCCTAACCGAGACCCTCTGGTTCAACGCTGTGAGGATTGGAGGTAACAAATATTAAATGATGAAAATGAATGATAAAAATTCATGTGAATTAATACCGATGCATGTGCAATTTGAGTACTATTTGATTCGAAAAAAGCTACTGTTATTTGATTAAAACAATCTGAACCAAAACCTCTAAAGCCAAGTTCAGTAACTTGTTCCTTTTGTAAAATTATTTAGGCATGGTAGAAACACCACATTAGACCCTCATTGCTAATCATGACGTAGAAATCGGCACTTTTCTGTACCAAGTTTACTTATTTCAGGACAGTGGTGGCAGTTGATATCCAGCATGTGGGAGTTCATCATGCAGAAACTTAAATCTCTTAAATCTCTCTACTACTGAGAAGATGCTTTACTATCATATTGATTGGCTTTAGTCATTTATTGACATCGCTCAAACTAGCGGTGTGGAAATGCATGAAAGTCTAACGGAAATCGTTAGCCAAGGAGGTCACAGCTGAGGTCGTGGTCCAAGAATTCATCTCCCTTTCATTTGACACCGGACAGACGAGGAGTAATAGACGACTACGGTTTAATATTGCTCCATAAGATGTGGAATAATTTAATGTCAAACATCACTTCATAACCGGGTTTGCCAAATAAGGCAAAAGGAAGTACTGAAGACAGCACTGGAGGACTGCTTTGAGAGCCACAAGGCTGACAGAGTAAGAATCTGGGTTATAATTTAGTTTATCAGCTTCAGGCAAAAAGCTTCAGTAGCTTCAAAAAAATTGAAGTTACTTCGAGTTACTTGAAATGAATGCAGTCAAATATTGTTTTTACAAGTCTGAGCGCCACCTCTCAACAGTGAGAATGGGTAGCAAAAAAATTAAACTTATAATAATAAATATAACAGTCTTGCCAAACAAAAACGGCCCATGTCCCTCACACACAAAGAGCACATCCTGATATGGTTGTTTAGGCTCACTGTTATCACTCTGCAGCAATGTGCCCTGACAGAAGGAACAGCCTAAATATAAGGTGTTTGGTAAAGTATCTACACTGGTGTCACCTACCCATATTTAACATGTTCTTGGGTCCTTTACAACCGAGTCACCTACCACCAAAAGCCTTTCAGATATCCCGGGGAGAAAGCTGAGAGGCCAACGTTCCGATGCACTCTTGGAAGAGAAGTCGCTCCAAGGCGGTAGAGGAGAACGGAACTCGTAACGAGGATGATCTATCCACCAAGTGGAGAGCTGGATCGTAGCAATCCCATCAGAAGATCATCCACCCAGCAATTCTGGCTACTGTTCTTGGCGCTCACCAGAAGTGTGGAGCATGGTGAAGAAAATTTTATCCTCACTTCCTCTTTCATGTGGGTTTTTTTTTTTTATTCCACAAGAAGAACTTTGAATTAAGTTTATTTGTAAATGGTGTTTAGGGGCACTCTTGGATAAATACAAAATAATCAGTAACACCATTTAACAGCAACAACAACAACAACAACAAAACACACACGCTTTCATGAATCTGCCAGGATCCATGTTACTGAAAATACTGTACTCTGGACTGCCAAACACTGCCAAATAGCCCCTAAATAATGTGCAAGAACTCTGGAACTGGCAGAGAGGTTAAAAGACAAAAGTAGGCAGGACCATGTGGCAAAAAGCGTATTCACATGTACCCTCCCTATACTACACTAAGTTTGTGTATGTGTGTGTGTGTGTGTGTGTGTATGTGTGTGTTGGGGGTGGTGGTGAGGGTCCCACAGTTCACTGGTCCACACTACCATCACACCAGTTCACTGGTCCACAGTACGCCACACCAGTTGCATGTGATCCAGCCAATAAAATAACCTTATTCTAAGTTCCATTCAAACAAGAAACGCGACTTCCAGGTCAGTCAGATGGTCCCCTCTCAGTACATGTGAGCCTACAACCAGCCAAACGACAACATTATAACTAAAACCTTTGCTAATGTTAATAAAACTGCGACAACCACAAACATCCGTGGAAGCAGATATGAGGATTTTACCGACAAAACTTCTGTGGACATCGAAATTACACAACAGCAAGTAACACTGATGATCCAGATCCAACAAATCAGCTGACACTGTTGGCCGTGCAGATGGCTCACATTATGCATAAGTGCAAAACATTTTTGAATAGGCTTTTTTCTTTTAACAAATCAATTTGTTCTGATGCCTCTGATATCAATTCTGATAAGCATCGGCTGACTGGAGTTGACATGCCCTAGTAGGAGAGATGATCTGATAGTAATCCACTCAGCTCTGGGGGGGGGTTTGCTGTAACAGATGAGCACACAGCACTCGAGCTGGAAACTAATGTGGATTTTGAGGAATTACAGCTCGAGATTTTTTGACAACATATAAATCCCATTTCTTGCAGCATGTTCTGAATGAAACATATAGTTGATTTTCGAGTAAATAAAACACTCCTTCAAATAAAATCACTCCCAGCAGTCTGGATGTAACTAAAATCAACAGGGTATTTTGTCCTTTGCAGACACCATCCACAGAGGAGCACATTATAAGGAAGTGTACCCAGGGAGGTTGTTTTTAGGTTTTTTTCTTTCTTTCTTTCTCCCAAGTGATGTTATGTGGGTGTAAGGGAACATTGTGTGCAAGCAAACAAGCCATGTCTGTCAACGATGAGTTATTTTAATACCTTTGTAAACAGTATAAAGAGAGGGAACTTGTAATTTTAAAAAAATGTGCCATGTTCATCTGCAGTTTAGTGAGTTCCTAGCTCAGGTCAAACTTTTTGTTTTAACCTCCAGCTCTTAATATCAGTTCACGTGCTGCACATTTCCTCTATCTGCATTAAAAGCTCAATTACTTTGTTTTATGTCAGAATGTTCTCACAGGGGGTGAAAGCAATTGGTAAACAAGTTAACACGTGCTTTACTGCAGGCCTAGCTGAGTGTGAGGCTTTAAAACATCTGCAGTGCACTTTGGGTTTTTTTTTATCTAGCATGCCAAGTTGTCCCTCAGTCATTATTTTAATGCAAAACTGAGACCCCTGCAAATTACACCATTTGAAGTTGCTGTTGACGTTGAAGATACACTGAAAAAGAAGAAAACCTTTTTCTTTTTGCAATCATGAAAGATTCTAGCAGTTTATCGTAATTTGGTACATCAACAGGGCCAAGTTCTGGGTTCAGGCAAAGGTTATAAAATTACAATGTAGCAGATATCCAGCAGCCGAAGTCACTTTCAGACAGAGAAAAGGAAGGAAAACTACTGAGAGGGTGGAGAACTAAATTTGAGAAGCAGCAAAGGAAATCAAACATGGAAGCTGTCAGGGAAGCTGTGAAGAGCAAGCAGGTGGCTGAAGCATGGATGAAGCGTGGCTGAAGTGTGGGTGGCCTGGCGGAGGTAAGGCACAGACTGACGCTTTAGGGTGCTGGGAACCGCTGAAACTGGCAGAAATCAGACAGTCGAGTGAGCAATGCAGGCCCACGAGCATGGAGGAGAAACCGGCATTGCAGCACCGGCCAGTGATCACAGCACTACCGCGTGTCCAACAGGGTTATCTCCGCCAGCCTGTTTGACAGCCAGCATCAGTCAGGGACGAAGCAAACTGCTCTGATGCAGCAACATTTCAAACTTATTCCGTCTGCCGTTTTCAAAGCAAATACGTGTTCACTGAGCCGCGCTCCAACAGCCCAGCTAAACGGGTGGGTTTAGCGGAGGAATTGAGAGGTCGGCCGAGCATTTAGCCTTGGGTTCGACCTTCTCATGTAGGCTATATCTACACTCACTTGTAGTGTTTGTGTGTAAAGGTCATTTTTTAAAAAAACTGATTAGTGAAAATGACACCGAGTTCTTCATTAGGCTAAATGTGACCAGAGGAAGTTCATCTTTTCAAGGACAGCATAAACACTAGATCACAGCAAAATGATAAAAATATTTGTTTTTAATATAAAATACGTAAATATATTG
>JAOXYF010000004.1:4599492-4635516 GCA_028565775.1 Sternarchorhynchus goeldii
CCCCCCCCCCCCCCCCCCCCCCCCCCCCCCCCCCCCCCCCCCCCCCCCCCCCCCCCCCCCCCCCCCCCCCCCCGAGCCACAGCCTCTGGTGACATGCTTAATAAAAACAGTGCCAGGATTACCCCATTGCCTATCTCTGCCCTATATACTGGGAGACTGTGCGAGCGCGTGTAAATTTCAGACGGGGAGATGGACGAGAACCCACTACGTGTTTCCTCCCGCTATCTTTTTCAGACTGATAACTCACATGTACACACTCCATCACGCATGCCTGACCTTCACAGAAGCATGCGACACTCCACTCCGTGACACAACCTGCCCTGAGTCGTTTCATCACCAGAACACAGCTGTCAGAGGCCAGCGGGTTTGAGGTTAACACAACACGGGGTGTGTGTGTGTGTGTGTGTGTGTTGGGGTGGGGGGGGTCAGAGCTATAAAAAATGAATTATACTAGATAAGAGTATCTTATTGGTTTATATAAATGAAATTTTATCAAATGTTTTTCAATGTGTGAAGTTTTTACATTTGTGAAAGCAAATGACTGGGGGGGTGTGGTTGATGGTAAATCAGCAGATACTGAAAGAAAGTGCTAGAACAGACCCCAGATCAGAAATTGTAAAGAGACACGGCAGATATCTAGTGTATAATACCACCTACTGAATCTGTAGGATAATAAACAAGACGACCCCCCATGGATTCACAACAGAACCACATGTTTTTGTTTGTGAAATACTGGCCAGACCCCAGTTCCTTTCAGACCCCGGAGTCCTGAAAGCGAGATTGTGAACCCAGGGTTCTGTTTAAATGTGCCTCTGTTCCTGGAAAAGGAAATGCAGAATGAACAACGCCTTGTCTCACTCCCACAGACACGTGGCATAATGCGGTATGACTTCCATCCCAGTCAAGCACAAGCTGTAGAGTGGGAGATCAGCTGCTTGTAGGCAGCAGAGAGAATGGCGGTCTCTCTGGGTCTCGGTGTCTCTCTGTCTCTGTGTCTCTCTGTCTCTGTGTCTCTCTGTCTGTGTTTTTCTCTCTGTCTGTGAGCCCCACTGTCTATTAGAAAAAGCACGTCAGTAATAATGAGCCCGACTGACAGATGTATTAAACCACATTAAAACAGTTACCACACGCAATTTGAGTAACATACTCTCCTGAGGACTGGTGAGGTGGACATTCTTCCAGCTGCTGGGAAGTGACAACTATTTTGGGGAGAGCGGGAGAGAGAGGGAGGGAGAGAGGGAGAGAGGGAAGGGGGGAAGGAGGTGTAATGGAGAGGGAAAAGAGGAAACGAGAAACGCAGTGGGACAAAAGCTCTCTTGAAAATGCTCCAAAGGCAGGGATGAGGGGACGGGGGAAGAGTCCTGTTCTGCAGGACGTGTCAGAGGTGTCCATTTACTTCCAGTCTACAGTAGGTCTACATGAAAATGTCAACGCTGCGAGAATTCCTGTAATATTAAGGTCTGCAGTGTTAATTGGGAATCGTGCAAAACACCTACAGGTTAGAACATCATTGAAAATGTCCAGCATTTTCTTGTGAGGGCAGCAAAACATGCAAAAAAACCCCCAAAAAGTCAGAAGCTTTTTCACATGGAATTTTAACTGTATGGGTGGCTGTCAGATGCACATTACGATACACTTGCGTGGGTGAGCTGGAGGCTGTGCTTTGCCCGAGAACCACTAGGAGGCCACTGATTCCCTTGGAGAACCTTGGAGAACCTGGCCCTTGTCCACCCACTTTCTCCTTTTGGAAAAAATCGAATCAGAACATGATATTTGATAAGACTGTTCAGTGAGGGAAGGGCCGAGACCAAATCCCTGCACTCAGTGAGCATCAGCTTCTTCGTTTTCTGTCAACGAGTTAAGAGGGAGAAAAAAATGAAAAATTAAACAACTAACCAAACAACTTATGTGAGAAATGAGTAGATGGGTGAATGGCAGGCATCCTCAGCTGACCCCATATCTCCTCACACATCTAGCAGACATTCTCTATCTGCTGATCGCCGAGGCAACCCCTAGCACTGCGATGTGGAAGCTGCTCTCCCTTTACCTGAGAGCTTGTAGTTAAGGCTTATCTCCGAGTTAATGTGTGAAAACCTAGGAGTCAGTGAGAATGGCCCTGGGCCGTCGAGCTGTAAAACAGGCTTGGTACATGATAGACATCACGTGTGTGAAACACTGTGGGGGCAGTAGGGGCAGGAGGGGGGTGGGGGTATTGGATGTGTTGGTAGATGGGACCAGACTGTTGCTGGAGACTGGAGGTAGACGAGCGATTCATTAATATTTATATCGAAGTTATGGGGACCATTTCTACACACCTGGATCTTAAATCTAGAGAACAGAACAAACTTGAAAATGAAATCACAATAAAAGGTGCAATAAAATATTGTTCAGAGGAAAGAAGTGCCAGAGAGGGTAGAGAAGCCACGCCCTCCTGAGAAGCCCCGCCCCCCGCTGCCCAACTCTTACCTCTGTGTAGAATACACGACTTTACCAGTCTTGGCCTTCCAGGCACTTGCAATGCCACTCCACAAAAAGCTCAGTGCTATTTCTGACCAAGAGTGTGGCCACACACACACACACACACACACACACACACACACACGTGTGTGTATAAATAGCCCCACTTCCCCCAACAGGAACTAAACCATCCCTCTACATTAAGCCAGCCTTGTTAAAAGCACCCTCATCCATGTCCTGCATTCTTACCCAGAGCTGCTCAGAAATGCTGAGTCAGCATCAGGCGTCAGGCTTCATTAGGCCGTGAAGTCGGCAACCAGAACACCAGGACCACGCGCTGGAAGCACCGATCGGCACGTTTAAGCCGGGCTGCGTCTCAACCCAGGTGTCTCCACGTAAACATCTGACCCCGAGCTGGTGGTTCACCAGCTCTAGTTATGGAGAAAACCAGGAGCGCGGATGGGCACGCTAGAATCAGGATGGTTCGGAGAAAGCCTGCCGTGCTTTCACGAGAACACGCCTGTGTGTTCAAGTACAGTTCTCCTGATCCGGGGGCACCAGCATGCGGACACGCGCGCACGCACACACACACACACATCTTAAATCCGTTTTTTTAAATCTGCAAACTTTGTTAAGCACTTTGTTAAGCGCTTTGAGAGAAGCGAAAAAATGTGTGTGTGTGTGTGTGTGTGTGTGCGCAATCCTGCACCTGCCACCCAAACCACAGTCCCCACTGGTGTCTATAATAACAGTCAGCGCTCACTAGAGAATGGCTGGGTTTCATCATGGGACAGGCCTGCATGGACACAACTATGGCTGCCTCAGCTACAGCCAGTGGCCCCGGAAGGCAGGGGAGTCTCGTGGGGTCAAATAACAGCAGTCTGATCACTACGGTAACAGGACCCAGAGCTCTCACCTTCAGTCTGCATTTCGGCTTCCAAACAGTGATACCCCGGGGGACTAGAGATGAATGAGACACTGCGGGAGAACTGTGTGTGTGTGTGTGTGTGTGTTTGTGTGTGTGTGTGAGGCATACCTGAACAAACGAACGTGCTCACAAACAAGCACACACATGCACACACCCACGCACACCCACGCACAGGCACATGCATGTCCTTGCCCAGAGACATACCACAAGCCTGGAAATCGTTTCTTCTTACAGCTACAAATAAAGCTTGCATTTCAAAATCATCCTAGACGGCAAATCTCACCAACATCAAGTCTCGCTAAATTACACGCCAAAGGAAGTTAACAACTACTGAAAATGTTTTCTTTTTCCCTTTGATACACAGAATAATCGGAATAATCTATACAACAGATTGTGGTTCGCTGAAGATTCAAAATGCAAACATGATCATAAATCATTTACAACTCGAATCGAGCGTTCCCTTACCAGCAGTGCGACCTGTTTTAGAGGCTGCTGGTGACTTCAGTGGGTGGGCACGAGTCAAAGTGTTTGCAGGTGGGGAGGGCTGAGTTCACACATGCACAGGTTCACGGGGTGTCCAGTCCATGGCCTCGAATGGTGCTCACACCATCACACTGCCCCGGTATGATCCGTGGGGCCCCAAAGCCACAGCTCCATCTACATACACAGAGAGAGAGAGACAGAGAGAGAGAGAGAGAGAGAGAGAGAAACAACTGAAATACTGACATTTGTCAGAGTGAAGAAAATGGGGCTTCCTATTAACCCATTTTAACGTCATGTGTTGTTTTTGTGAGCAGACCCTTCATGATTATTACAGTCCCCCGATGACGGTTATTTGAGCGAACAATGATGATTTTCTCTGACCCAGATGATTTTCCACATTGCTTTGATTTCAAGTGCGTCAAACAAAATGCGAATCTGGTGCTCGACATGACATCGAATGTGTTGAAATAAAACTGACCACAAGGACAATTGCTTCTTTATGTCAGTATGCATTAAGTACAAGAAACGTCACTTTGAAGTGAGTAATCCTAAATAACTTGCTTATGTGGTTTCTGACAGACAAAATCCAGGCTTTGAACATCTGTTCACTGTAATGTGAAGCCTAGTCTTGAAAATACACTCAAGCATCTTATGGCTGTAGAATTTATTTATTTGATTCTTTTTTTTATTTAGTTTATTTTGACAATGCAATTAATTTAGCAATATTACAATCAAACAAATTGACATTTTTCCAAGTTCACTGTTCATCATAAGGGTGTGTATATTATTTTGGTACTTATAGGCATACAGATATACTGTAATAATGGAATAAAAATACAGGTATAGTGTAACAATGGAATAAAAATACAGATATACTGTAATAATGGAATAAAAATACAGGTATAGTGTAATAATGTAATAAAAATACAGGTATACTGTAATAATGGAATAAAAATAGCTAAATTGTTACATCATGCTTATTTGTATGATAAAATCGAAAACTTGACTGTTAGAGGCCTATATATGAGAATATCTTTCCATGGTTAATGGTAAATGTTACAGAATTCTATCGTTCCGCTTCCTTTTGGAGACAGTATATCCAGGCCTCCTGTGAAAAACGTCTGGGTTAAGCAGCCTTTTCAATTACTGTGCTACACTTGTTCTTGATAGCTCATGTATTGTCTGTGACCTGTTGCTGTTAAGGAAGGAAGCACTGCTTTGTTAGTCTCTCTTACTCCACTATCTCTTGAACAAACCTTACTAGCTCTGATCAGGGATGGAGAAGATTCACATGGAAGACTTACTTTAGATTATCTCCCTCTGGCATGCAGATTTAACTTTCCCAGTCCAAATGTCATTTGACCAAGAACTAAAGTACTCTTACTATAATCCCACTCATACCAGGATTTCTGATTCCTCTATGCCTTCCGCATGTTCTCCAGAGGCCAGTGATCTGCTCTAGACATTCCCTCTTCTGGACTTGTATACTGAGCTACATTCTTCACATTCTTATGCTTTCCATGCAGGTCCACGAGATATTCTGAGAGGATGTTTACACCTTTGGGGAATGATTATTTCTCTTGGTATCCCAACTCTAGAAAACACTCTAGAAAACAGCTGAACAAGGCAGTTGTCAATCTATGAAGCCTTAAAATTTCTAATAAGGAAAGCTTCTGGATACTTCATGGCACAATAACAGATAACTAATATTAAAGCATGTCCTGGCCTAACACACCTAAAGCAACTGTCAGGAAAAAGATTTGACCAGACAGTTACAAAAACAATTTTACATCTCCACATACACATAACGTGAGTTTCACAGTTAGTCATGATGTACGACTGGCCGGTTACCACATCAATGACTTCTTCAAAATACCAATCAAAAGGCATTTCTGTCTGTTACTCATTCATTTTTTCCTGATCCTTGCATCTGTGGTTTTCATTTCTTTTCAGAGCCCTTCCCTCTGGACTTCCCCTAAAATACATCACATCAATCAACATTTTTCAGGCAAGTGTTGCGGTCTGTTGGGAAAAAAAAACAAAACTTTACATGAGCTATTCACTACCTAAACATGTTAGATTCCTATTTCTTTATTGCAAATGCCTTCTGTTACAGCAGAGCATGACTGGGAAAAAGTATTAGTTATTTTTCATAGTTTTGATGTTGTTTCCAAGTTTTCACAGAGCTGTGAAAGACTACAATACTCTGCTGTTGGCAGTGGTGGCTCACTGGCACTTGACTAGTAATCAGAAGGTTGTTGGTTCAAGCCCCACCTCTGCCAAGTTGCCACTGTCGGGCCCCTGAGCAAGGCCCTTAACCCTCAACTGCTCAAGATGTACTCAGTCACAATTGTAAGTCGCTTTGGATAAAGGCGTCAGCCAAATGCTGTAAATGATATTGCATCACTCAGAAATATTGTTGTTGTTATTAACAATTACAGTCATAGCAATGTGTACTTAAAACAAAACCAAATGAAAACAATAATCAAAGGGAACAAGTGCAAATGAATGAATGAACCAGGAGCTTCACTGGAGTGTAGCCTTTGAGGCTTAACCTCTGAATGTTTGTGCCCGGTTTATTACAGTTTATTTAGCACTACTGACATTTCGAAAGTTACACTACTGTCCACGTCAGGCCCAAGCCCCTCCCCCATCCCCCACAGAGGCAAAAGATGGACAGCACACACACACCCACTTCCTTCTGATAAACGGAACATGAGGTGGGAATTTTACTAACAGAACAATTATACAACAGTTATAACTGAAGCACACAATTCAATAAACAAACTATTTACTATTTACTAACAAATCAAACAGAATCAGTTCACGAGCACGTTGTCTTTGTCTGGTTAAACAGTGTTCCCCAACAGTTGAGCATTTTGCCTTCCGTTTAACGCGGCCAACGTGAACTGAGGCATGACGAGAGCGAGTGGGACATCAGGCGCCTGAGCTGAGCTGGTAATATTTCCACCTTTGAACAGCGAATTTACAAAGTATAAACATTAGCACAGCAATTTGCTGACAAAAATGTATTTGGCCGTTCACCTTTATTTGAAGCGTATGTTTAGCCAAAACCCCCATGAATATCCAAATGCCAAATTTAAAACCAAATACCTTCCCAACAAGCAAATATCTGAATAGTTGGATACTCGGTTCCAGCCTTACATTACAGAATACATGCTGATAAATATTTTATGTATTAATCCAAAAAAATGTTTAAATATGTTCTTCATATTGGATATGTTATCATTTAAAAGCATGTATTCTATAAGCTGTGGCTCTGCAGTTAAATATATTTTAAAAGTAACAGCTGAGAGGCCTCATTAAAACCATGTCTCTTACTGCCCTTGAACGCCCACAGCAAAGTCATATGGGATACACACGACATCCATTATTGCTACAGGTACACCATGCAAATGTTCCCTCCAACTTGTATTATGTAAATTTCCTTATCTCAGGCATTCCAGATGAATGCTTGCGTCTCTGTCCATCTATGAGTAAATAATACAATCCACTCACAATGATCCAGTAACCATAATTATATGGAAAAAAGGTGTTTAAGCGCAGCGTTGCTAACTTCTGCGAGACGTGGCCCACCTTTAGGGATCGTCCTGTCTGTTCAACCACATCTCCAACCGAGCCTCACTCCCTCCAAAGACATGTCTGCTGAACACGTCGCCCGACACGCAGACAGAAGGGAGGCCTGGCTTCTCGTAAAAAAAAAAACGTTTCCTGAGGAGTAAATACACCCCAGACTGTGTTGAAATTTCCAGCTGCCGATTAGTGAACAGAAAAGGGAGAGTGTCATTTTGAGGTAAAGTGTCATTTTGAGGTAAAGTGTCATTTTGAGGTAAAGTTGGAAAAAAAAAATGTTTATCGGAGGGTGGAGGGGGGGGTGGGTAGAGAACAGCCCATTCATTTGCTTATTTACTGATGTCAGACTACCATAACACCTCCTGCTCCCGAGAGATCGGCCTGTGGAACAACTACGCTGACCACCGGGATCTTAGCAGCGTCTCTGTCCATTAAACCTCCTCTGTTTCAGTAACAATGGGACACTGACTGCACGAGCCTGACTCCATTGTTCCCAGCTCTTACAAAGATGTTAAACAACTTTCAAAGAGGTCTATAAGGGAGACAACGTCCAGCCAGCTGAAGTGATGCTGACCAACCCCCGTCCAGCACTTTCTTACAAAGCTGTTGTTTACTTCGTTTTTCTTTTTTTTTCCAGTGCATGTGGGGGTCTTGCACTGTTAGTGTTCAGTCTTTAATACAGACTTTAAATGCCTGTCTCTTAAATGAGCACAAACAAATGGCCTAATAACTCTAGCAATGGAATTAGAGGGTGATAATCTTTTATAGATGTAATGCAGAAAAACTATGACAACGCACTTGTGACATTGCATTTAACTAATTCTCTCAGTGTCTCTCTTCTAAGTCTCTAAAGTCAGTGACATTTGCTGTAGGTCAAGAAAACAGTGATCTTATTCGGTTGGTTAATGGATTGCAAAACACAGACACATCACTCTAGAAAAGTACAGGCTCAACTAAATTTAAAGAATCCAGCAATTAAATAAATAACTTTATTGTAGATTGTAAATGTTTTTATTTGTGACTTTAATTTATTTTAATACAAATGAGGAAAAAAAAACTGCAAGGGAACAGACCTCAGTCTCTGTTAGTATCTGTGATATCATGGCTGACACAGCAGGCAGACAGTGGCGTGGTTGGGAGGGGCTCCCACTGGTGAATGGTCAGTGGGCGGGGCCTCTGATTGGTCACTGGCCCTCAGGAGGGGCTCCCACTGGTGAATGGTCAGTGGGTGGGGCCTCTGATTGGTCACTGGCCCTCAGGAGGTTTTGGAATGCCTCCTGGCGCCAGCCACTGAATCAGCCCAATTCACTCCGCCACCATACACCCACCTACGGTAAGAAACCACAAGTACAGAAACACCACCCTATTCTGCCCTCCACCAGACAAAGAGCACTTTTTACCCCATCACAAATAAATGCGGCATTTCCTCTAGGGCTCTGGGTAATGGTTGTGTTGTGGGAGTTGACAACAGATAACTGACTTCCAGGCCAAAAAACAACCATATTGTAATGAGCTTAAGGAAGGAACCAGGTTTAGATATCCAAGTACAACCCTACTAATAATGTATCATTACTGACTTCTCAAAAGAAGCTCTGAAGAAAGAAACCTGTTACTGGAGTGTGTGTGTGTGTGTGTGTGTGTGTATGTACAGCTGCATCAAGCAAGACAACTCAGACTCCTATAACCTGACAACAGCCTACGCAATTAGCAAAAATTCTACACAATATTAATTTAATGAATTAAATCTAATTAAGTAATCGTACTTAATACTCATCACCTTCGAAAAGATCTATTACATATTGCGCACTAATGAAAATGACTAAAACTACCAATGAACTTCCACCTCATGCATTAATAACACCTGCTCACCATAAAGAACTTTTAAAAGTGTTTTATTCTCACATGGAAATAAAGGATTTCATAGAGTAACAAATAATGAATCACAATAAGCCAATAAGGTTTGAATACTGGGTGTTGACTGATAGAGTTATAATATGGCTGAACAATACAATTGGCAACAGTACACAGTCCTTAACTAAACAATGAAGAAAGCAGAGCTGTCTTACCATAATAGGAAATAAATCGCACGTGTGGAGGCCCATCAATTAGGCTGCATTGGTGGTGGAGATGAGAAAAATAAGATGCTTTTAGGAGCTTCAAATCCAAACATTACACCCCAGGCGTGGGGGCTGATTCATGGGGAGTCTGTGTACAGTAATGTCTTTCATCATGGAATGAGATCACAGCAGCAGACTGTGGGTCACCACTGTTAATGCAGACTAAATATTAACATTAAGAGAGCCACTAGCCTTAGGGACTGTCCAGTTACATTAAAAAAAAGGAAACCTCTACACAACACAACATTGATCGCATCTCGAAAATAACCCTAAGTACTGATCTCATTTCTTGGCCTGGAAACATTTTTTTTTTTAAGAAAATATTGAAATTACTGAAAAAGAAACTCTAAGCATTCTTGGCAAAAAGTGATACACATTTAAAAAATGGTATAAAAAAACTATTTCCTGTACTTTGTTTCATTATTTCCTGTATTGTGCGTTACTATTGATTAACTAATCCCTTTTACTGTAGATTAGTAGTGCACTTATACTCTATAGTTCTTTCTAGGCATCAACAATCAACATTTACATTCAATTGTATCTTGGACTCTAACCCTATTATGCTGGATAATAAGCATCCCATGAGTAGATGACAAAGCACTTTTGTAAGTTGCTCTGTGCCTTTTGTAAGTCTGCTAAATCCTGTAAACATAAATGTGAACCCTATTATGGTTTAATATTACAATGATAGAAGCCCAGTACAAAGCTTAGCCAATTTGTTGAAAAAACACTGGAAAAGATTTTTAAGTGTGACATGTGAAATCTGTCCAAAAAAAAAGCAGAGAGAAATTGATCTTGATTAAACTGTCTTTGTACGGCTCCAGACTAAAAATATTAGGAAACTTTTGATTCTAGGAGTACATCACAGCTTTGAAAAACAAGTTTTCCAAAGATCTGATTTCACCTGCAAATGCTATGCTACATTAAGAGGGAGACTGTTGATGACAATCTTTAACTTGTCTGTGACAAAACACATAAATACTGTCTAGCCTTTTGAGGATAAATCTTGTGAGGGACATAAACAGTTTTGTGCTATTGCGTAAACGGACATCATAAAACCATATTTATGATTTATAAGTAACATTAAATATTTGACTTTCTGTCGTTGATGTATTGAGAGAACATTTTAAACCATTACTTATCTCCAAAACAGTTCATTTCCTGGTTTTGATCTTGACAAATATATCATCTGACAAGTCAGTATGGATCCTACTGGCCATTTCATTCCAAAAACAGAACAAAACAGGACTGTGTCGATTTTTTTTTCTTTCTCAATTGCTTGAATATCAAATTTCACAGGGCTACATGGCATGATGCTATCTGTTCACAATACCAACCCAGCACTGATAGGAGCAGCAGAGAATCTCCAACAAGAAATAAAACAGGAAAAGCCACCATTCTTCGAAGGTGCTTATAAAACCCTGCTTTGTCTTAGTGTGAAAAGCTAAAAGCAGCTCTTAATCAAAAAGCAAAAAACTTGATATGTCTGAATATCCAACGCTAGCCTATAGATTTTTTCCCCACCAACAGTGCTCATTAGTGCTGCTTTTCCTTTAAAAGAAATATGACCTAGTAATGAGGAAAATTCTGTAATCATTTGTACTTCCCTATGACGCCTTACATCTGTCAAGGTCTGATGTAAGATGCTGCACCATAGGTAAACATCGACCAAATTGTTATTCAGTGACATCATAGCTAGTCACTCAACAACAAGCTGGAAATACTGGACCCTCAAACGTCTTCGCCAATAATGCAAATACAGATTCTCCTGACTTGAAAAGCCTCCACATGATATCATAACCCGAACACAGCGTAACGTGTGGCCTCATCAAAACGACCAAGCCACTGACGTCCACCAGCTTCTGCCTACAAATCGATCGGCAGCTCGAGCCCTAATTGATGTTAATGCCTCCGAGTGTTCACTGAAGCATAAAAACGGTAACATCAGGGTCTGCACATGAACGAAAGATCCAGTCTGCTTCGTGAACCTTCTCGAAGCTGAAGATCTTTTGCCAGTTACTTCCTTCGGTTTTTAAACGCGGGTGGCTTTCGTTTTGTTCTCCCTCATAAAGGACCGCACAGCTAGTCCAGGCTTGGCGAGGGCAAGCGGCCAGCTATACCGCCTGGCCCTCAGCCACCTCGTTCAGAGCAGCCGAGGTCCTGGGTGGCGAAGGGAGCCGGAGCTCTTCATTGCTGGCGCCGAGCCAGCAGAGGTAAGCAAAAGTTCAACGGAAGAAGCCACTTTTACTTGAATACTGACTAGCACGAAACATGCCTGGTGAAGGCAAGGCTGATTCCCCAATTCTTACACTTTTTTAATTCCATTTTTTTTTAATTGTGCCATCCCCTCAAGGCATTTCTCTCCCTCTCAATGAATGGATGTCCACTTGGAGATCGTTCTGTCTCATTTTTGCTTTTAATTTAGGATTACCAGCCTTCCTGATTACTGGGCCAAGGGAGAAATACTGGTAGAACAATCCTGAAGATGGCCTAGATGCCAAGTCTGCCTCTATCAGGTACGGAAAGCAAATTCTTAGATTCTTTTGTTTGTGAGCAACAGACAGCCCTTGCTGTAGGTTTCCCCCAGTAATGGCTTGCCTTCACATGCAACGCTCCTCATCACATCTCGCCCCAGACACAGAGCCCAGGGCCATCAGGCGCTAAACGGCAGTTTTCGCACTACAGGCAAGGCCTCGCCTTAACATTGCCAAGTTAAACCCGCCGAAATATCCACGACTGAAAATCTTCAGCGACGAAAGGTTCCCCAAAGCCACTTCACGTCTCAAAGCCAAGTACCTTCAATTCACCTCTCGGAGATACGCGCTCTGCCCTCACTCCAGGCTGGAAATGAGTCACGCCGTACAGCCATAACGCGAGTGCAGACTGGCAATGTTTACACTGTTTATACCGGTTGTTACGCAAGCAATTTACACTACAGACGTATTTATTATTGCAATTAAGCTTAACGGCCCATTGCCAGAAGTAGCCTAGAGTAAAGAGTTTTAACTGACTGTGACCCTCAAATCTCCTCATCTAAAGCAACGTTTCGTCTTTGCAGTAGATCCGTTTTTACTCCACGCCAGACAGTATTTCTTTTAAGCGTTGTTTGCGTGTTTCAAAAGTTACGTCAAGACCACACGAACTTCCAGTAATGAGGTCAATTTACGAACTCCTTATCGGGGATCGCACCGCTACTCATAAGGCTCCACCGAGCGCCCGCAGACGGAGACAGCACAGATGTTCATGAAGAACCCTCACTGACAGACAGAGCACCGGAACTATCCACGTGTTCTAGTAAAGTAAAGTGCAAAGTGAGTCTGAGCCACAGAAATCTAGCATGTTTCACGCACGTATCTCTGTAACACTCGCGACCTGCTACAAATCAGGGAATGGCAAAAAATGCTTTAAGGCAGTCAAGTATTAGGCTAGTTCCCATGTCTACTCATTACATGTGCACGGTGCTTGCTATAGAAACGGTCTAGGCGTTGTATTTGGCAAAGAGCCCTTCGCAGAGTTGTCGTTGCGACAGAAGGGATTTCACTGCATGTGAACTCTGAGAAAAGTATCAGTCAAATCAAACCACCGGATCGTGGTGTTCTTGTAAACCAGCAGTGTCTTATGAATTCCCGCCATTTACATCGATTCGTACAGGTGAAACTGAGACCAGCATGAGATAACGTTAAATCAACATTTTATTTGCAACCAAAGTACGATCTCCTGCGACTTACCTGTCTCAATAGATTGTAATCGCTGGTGTGCAAAGCTGTGTATTTCCTCAATTACATCCATGTTTTAACTAAATTAGTCACTGTTAAACACTTCCCAGGGATCTACATTCCTACCTGTCAGTTTATCTACCACGGTGGTGTTTCCTCGCGACTTTAGACAGTCAGGTCAGCTGACACTCGTGAAGCTTTCCTTATGTGTTATCGCCCTAATTGTAATTGAAACTGGGTGGTTTACGAACTTTTCTGAATTTTTTTTGTTACTCCTGTAGTTGCTAGATATGCTGCCTGTTACTTCTGTAGCTTTTCCTATATCATAGCTTCACTAAGCTGGCGTCATTCCTCAGTTCCTCGCTCTTTGTGCGTGCTCCTATTGGCAACCCACTCTTAAAGAGACATGTCTTTATTTGGAAAGGGTCTTTCCTAATGTTGATAGATTGTAGTCCGTGTTTGGCATTCGCAGAGATGTGCAATCCCTGTGTAAATTTTATTATACTATCAATTGTGTAGATCATTACTGTGGCTAATAATGACTGTAGGAGTACAATTGTGGGGACAGTGTTATGGCCGAGCACAAAAAAGAAGTTAATATAAGAACCGAAAGCATTAAGATGTATTAACATTGTCAGCGGTCATGTCAGAGATATTTTAAGACAGCAATTTAGACAAAAAGTTTTAAGCCTAAATACTGTGATCAATGATGGAACAGTGAAAGTGCTTTAGTGCCATTCTCTGGCCAAATATTAAAATGCAGGCATGTCAGAAGGCTACGTGACCGGGGAAGCATTTGCGTATTGTAATTTACATTAGGCTTTCTAGTTTGTATTACATTATAGTTAGCTTTATACTTTCGACAAAGAGTTGCTTTGTATCGTCCTACTGATATGAGATAAACGAAATGTCACCATAAGGAGACCTGAATTAATCCAAGAAAACAGAAGAAAATACACTCTTTAATATTTATGACATTTATCAGAATTCTTTTCAAGAGAATGCCGAAACGTTACAACAAAGGGTTTTTAATGGACCATTTGAAAGCAAAATCAGTGCAATGTTTCTGGACATCAAGGGGGAAAAAAACAATTGAATGAACAGTATATGAAAATGCTGGCGTGAAACAAGACAACAAAACATTTCGTCAGAAAATCAAATATAAATAAAAGAAGTAACAAATAGGTAATAAAGCCATGACCCAACAGTTTACATATTCAGCACAGGAGCACAACTTGGAATGGTTGTGTGTGAACAACAATTTCCGCTATTCTCTCTACTCTTGTCCATTAGCGTTTCTTGTTTAAGCCCACTTCTCATCAGATATATATTATTCAGATAGCCTGCTGGCATAATAAACCGGCCAAAGGAGGAGACAGAAGCCACTGACATCAAGACAAGGAAACTCCTCACGATGCATGGAGGGTTTCGTCCCAAATCCAGGACTCTGAGACTATGCTAAGCGGAAGGAGGGGGCAGAGGATTAGTGAGCAGGGACACTATCAGAGACACTATCCAAGACGAAAAAACAAAAGATCCAAGAATACACCAGGAAGATGGCCCCAAGTGATGAAGTGCTTAGTGAGTACTTCAGACAGCAGAAACCCGAGAACGATGGGAACGTGGAGGAGCAAGAACCATAGTGGGAGGACAAACCACTGCACTATATGTATCACCGGCAAACAGTGGAAGTAGCTGATATGGAAAAATCTATGCTATGGCTCGAAAATGCTGGATTGAAAGACACAAAAGCACAGATGCACAGAGGCTCTAATCATGATAACACAAGAACAAGCTCTTAATACAAGATCAGCAGAGACTGGGATCACCAACACATGCAGGAACCGAGATGCAGACTCTGGAAGGATGCTTCTGGAACAATCCAGCACATAACAATGGAAAGATGTTAGCAAGCAGAGTGTGCATGTAATGCCATAACCAAGCAGCTGGCATAGTATACAACAGCATCTGTGCCGAGTACAGGCTGGAAGTTCCAAGGTCTAAGTGGGGAAACTCCCCCAAAGGTGGTGGAGAATGACCAAGCTAAGATCCTGTGGAACTTCCAGATACGGGCTAATGAAATGGTAATGACTAATCAACCAGACATAGTAGTGGTGGATAAACAGCAAGAGAGGGCTGTAGTGATCCCAATTGGTAGCAACATCAGACACAAGGAACATGAGAAGTTTGGGAAATATCAAAAGCTGAAGGAAGAGATGGAACAGAGTTGGAAAGTAAAGGCAATAGTGGTTCCTGTAGTAGTTGTAAGACCCTCAAGCTCACAGGCCCAAACACATACACACACACACACATACATACATACATACATACATACACACACACACACATATACATACATACATACATACACACACACACGTACATATATTTGGAATATATGATCCATTGTTTGCATTGCATTACTTAAGAACAATTAACTGTACTTTAATAATGAAAACATCTACATTCTGAATCAAATCTGTGTGTCTATGTTACTGGTGTTTTATATTTATTCAAAATGTAAATACTGCTTTTCTTCACATTATAGGGCATATTTTCTTAAAAATAATAATAATACAATATTTCAAATTTCCTCAACTTTTTGCATGAGTAAAGCCTTCTACTGTAACATTAAGAGTCAACTGCTAAGTATTCTGCTATATAAAGTTTGTTTTCGTACTTCAAAGCGTGCAGTATCAAAAAAAACCCTACTGTTACATGGCTCCAACTCCAGTTAAGTAATGCGAGTTACAGCTTTACACTGAGTAAAGTTTTACACTGAAATACTCCTCAGTATAATTTAAGGCATTCAGATGAATTTGTGCAGAAGTACAATCCATTTTAAACCCTTCACCGTGTCTAAATCTGGTTGTCCACGTCCCAGATGTTGCCCGCGAGTGCGTTGGCACAGCTCTGGATGGTCCAGGTGGTCAGAGCGAACTGATTCCTCAGCAGGTCGATGTCGGCGCCGGCCGAGCCCTCCTTTATAGCGGCCAGGTGGGAGAGCAGAGCTTCCAGAGTGTGGGAGCCCGAACCCAGCAAGATGTGTCGAAACAGGTTCTCCCGCGGAGACACGTAGGGAGACAGCAGGTCCCTCTCCACCTGGAGAAACAGAAAGCAAAACACGTCGATAAGCATCATAATAAACAATGATCCATTGTAATTTTTTCTCTTGAGCGGTCATATTCGTGCGTATGCAGAGATTCCAGCAGGAAAGGCTTGAACCGTCACGTCGAGTAACAAAACCCTCTGACGTACCGCCAGGATACGGTCGTTGATGATTCGGCACTGCTCGGAGTCCCGCAGGTCACTATTCTGGATGAGGGTGGCGAGTGAGCGGGAAGCACGAGTGAACGAGCCTAAAGAAGACAGGAGCCACCGCGTTTTCAAGCTCCTTGGAACGCGGCCGTCCTGTGAAAGAGACGGAGAGAAAAGGCCGTACGTTAACCAGCATGGTCATCTACATACCGTGAACCCATATTTCACAGGACTCAGGCTTTCGAACCCATGTCAGCCTTTGTCTTGCCATTCAGAATTTTGAGACCTGTTTTCATTCAATGTATTTCTTGTATTAATGTCCCATGACAATATTGGTATTTAAATGCACTTACTCAAACTGGTTGGCCTAAAAAAAAATTAACTCTTTTAAAATGTATGAAGAGTGCAGTGCTACACCATCAGTGTGATTATTATCAGAAATTCTCCAATGTTTTTTAAAGGATTTTGTTCAAAATACCAGAGCGATTACATGAGCCAAATTCAATTCTGTATGCCATGACTTACAACCTGGAGATAAAAATGCCAACAACAATTTTTCAGTGTTTTGAACTTGGTTTGCACATATCTTGGTTCAACATGCAAAATACTATGCTTTTAATGGCCATTTGTCCTTCATTTCAGGTCAGGACGCCTCACCGTCTGCAGACCTAAGACCTCCTTATTGATTCGGGCCACGTAGGTGCGGATGACGTTGGTGTACTTCTCCACGTTGAGTCTGAGCAGGTGGTTGTGGACCAGACGAAGAGCCATCTGCCCCGCCATCTCACCCGCTGTCTTGACCAGCACGAGTAACTTCTGAGCTGTTTTAACATCTAGATTCCTCCGGGTATCTAGCATTGTCCCAAAGAAAGGGTAGTCTCCTGTGACCTGAAACAAACCAGAGGTGAGATAACTGAAATCTATTTCTTATCTAATTAAAAGATTCCACACTTGACAAAAGATTCACCTCATCAGATACATTTTAAACGTACATAGAGATTAGTATAACAGTACTAATTCTAACCTCGGTAAAATGCAAGGAGAGTATAATTAAAGTAATAATACTTACTGAGGTGAAACGGAAGGAAACTGAAGGGATTCCAGAGAAGGTCTGGAATGGATAGGCAGAGTCAGCCATTCTCATCGGCTCCATCCTGTTAAAAACAAATCACACTGCTCATGGTGGACACTGTCGGATAGCTTTGCATGGCTTTCCCATTCTTAGGAAAGGAATTTCGCAAATTTCTTAACGTGGCTGAAGTCACACGTACACAGCACTCTCCCAGTTTGTTCCAGGTATTTGCGAGTGTAAAGTCCTGTTGGGGTCACTGGGTGAGGACACCTGCAACAGAATGCGAAAGAGTTGTATTTCTACTAAATTTCTATTCTAAATTAAATAAAAATAAGAAAAAGCCTTATAAGAAAACACTCACCTCCTTCAACGTACTCTCTATTAAGTCATACATCAGAGGACTTGCACTTGCTTTAAATGAGGAACCTGTGCAAAACATTACATGTTCAGTACATTTGTTTTGCTTTGCATTTTATTGTGAAAGAAAAAGTTACTTACACACCTGTGACCACATCATCCAAGCTAATGTAGGAGAAAGCTTTTGTATTTAGAGAAGACAGGTAGCCCTATTGGTACAAAAACAACTGATTAATCGGATGATTATAACTATTGTTTCTTACTATAGGGTCTACAAGTACCAAAGAAATTAGTGTTCCCACCTCCAGCCACTCGGTGGCGCCCACAGCCCCGTATTCTCCAGCACTCCAGCTTGCAAACACTATGCTCCTCCTTGGTTTAAACCCATCTTGGTTTGGGGGTTTTGTTTTGTTTTTTGTTAGTTTTGTTTTTTGGGAGGGGTTGAAATTACAAATTATTTAACTCATTTACATAACCTTTTTTGATTGGTTTTAACCACAAACGAGCATAAGGTCTTGTCTATCTATTGTAGCAGAAGTCTAGTATAAGAGTCTATAACACTTGTCTCAAATTATACACATCTAACTCAAATTATACACACTTACCAGAACTTATAATGTCACTTATGGTTCTGGCTAACTCAACCAGCAAAGTAGTGCCAATGGTAGACCTAGCATATCCAGGGCCCCAAGCATCTCTCTGAGCTCCAATCACCACATAACGATCTAAACCAGAGAATTAATGGAGATATTGAGAAAAAATTAAGTATGTACCCATATGACATGGGCTACTGCATGGAGAGCAAGAGACCATGATGTACCTGCATCTACAAGACCCTTGATGACTCCAAACACATTGTGGATCTTTTTCTCTGTGAGAACATTGTTCACCTCCACAAAAGCTGTGTCATTATCACCGCCAAGTTTGTATGTTATACCTTGTAAACCCCCTTCACCCCAACCACGAGGAGGATCAAGACCTCCCATTTTCCTGTTCAGTGAAATTAAAATTTACTTAAGAACACTGTACATCTGGCAATCACTTAAAAAGTTCAAAAATGTCAGCTGATGGTTTCGATCTTCATCTCGCCACAGTACCCCATGATGGCTGCAGCTGTACTGGCCCTGATGGTCTGTACGGGGATGCTGGGCAGGCCCGAGGACTTCACTGGAGGGAACTGAGTGTGGTTGAATGATGGGAAACCGGGAGTGTATGGATCACCACAGCCAAGATGGACCTGTGCAGATCACATCAATCAATCACTACAGCCAGTCTTGCACATACTTTAAATTAGGATTACACAGGATCTTTTACAGTTTCGTCAGCTGTACCCTGTAGGTGACATATAGCTTCTCTTGGACTACTTTATGTTTTACTGGAAGGAGGCCTCCAGCCTGATCATAAATCTTGACAAAAGATTTATGATCGATGAACCCCCACTCAGCTATTTACCTCTGTCACTTATATAGTACAGCTTAAGCATGCACCTATTTATCAATCGATTTCGATCCTGACTGAAAATTAGACTTGTCTGATTAGACTGGATGTGTTAGATGTGTCTGATTAGACTGGATGTGTTAGATGTGTCTGATTAGACTGGATGTGTTAGATGTGTCTGATTAGACTGGATGTGTTAGCCTTTTTTTATTATATTGGGCGTGTAATGCAGATTTTTTATTATTGTGTAACTTCAGTGTCTTTGCTGACATTCTGCACAAAGTCACAAGAGGATGTGGGACGATTACCTGAAAGTACTTCTAACGTTTTTTTGGCCTCAAGTCATTCGGTGACACAAGTAAAGTGTGCTAAATGTGTATTAAATGTTTTGCATTTCAATAGTTCACACTCCATGGTTCACTTAAATAAATGCAAGTGCCAACCTTGCAATTCCTTGGAAGTTGTGCAAAAGATTTGGTAACTGCAGAAAAAAAACTTTTATGAAATGTACTTGCATGGCCAAACAGATCAGTTCCTTCATCAAACTTGTAGTCAGCAGGGTCCGGGTAGATCAACACAGCGCTTGCATTCACATTGGCTGCATTAGCAACCTGTAGTTTTTACAAGTGTGAGAAAGACATGAAATAAAGTTTTAACACGAATAAACCACGTAACACAGAACAATAAAGAAATCGAAAATAACACACAATGTAATGAGAGCAAACCTTTTCGGCAAAACTGATTTTCCCAGCTCTGAGCAAAACGATCTTCCCTTTTGGGCTAATCTTCAAGTCTTGCAAGTGCCTGAAGTCATTCACTTGTCCATAGTGACCATATAAAAGTACACCCTGCAAAAAGGTGTCTTGTTTATGCCCAGTAATAAACAGACAGGCTTCAAGGAAAAGGCCTTAAATACAAACCTCTACTGATCCATTTCCACTGTAGGCCAAATAGCCAGACTCTTCAAACGTTGTACCATGGAAAATCACTCTGTTGGTACCACCTTTTGGGCGATCCTGAACCTTTATAAAGAACTCATCGTGCCAGGTGCTTAGGCCATAATCGTTGAATCTTCTGAGAATATTATTACTGATCACATCATCTCCTACAGATCCTGCCTGATGACTGTCACTGGAGAACTCACTGAGAACAAGAATCAGCTAGAAAAGTCAGCCACAAATCCTATTACTCCGGACAGTGGAGAGAGAACATAGGTTCTGAGCGTAGTGTGTGTAGTCCACAGATGTGGATGTAATTACCTGAGGCTATTTTCAATGCTGCCTGTGGTCAGTTTATTTCTTAACAAAGATGTAAGATTTCTCCAGTCAAAGATGGTTTCTATTTGAACCATGTCGTCTGAGAAATCAGAGTCCGTGGAAATTGAGGTGCTCCTGTGTGTTTTTGTACAAGCAAGATAGCCTATCAAACATCCTGAAAGACACAGGAATGAACACTAGTTTGACAAAGCTGTAACTCGATGATACTGTGTGGTTGTTTTCTCAACACAGACAGAAGGAGAAGTGAAAGAAATCTAAAAATACCAGTATTACCTTTAGTTGACTGCATGTAAGACCTTCACTTCACTAGAGTGATTCCCTTTTTTAGACTCCCTTAACAACTTTCCTGCACTGAGGCAGCCTTTATCTTTAAATTAAAAATCTAATGCATCTTCCCTGCTTGATCCTGCCTGTACTCCACTTCTGAAGTGCCTCACCCTCATTTCTCCTTCCTTCTGTTATCTCATGAATAATATGCTTGTGCCAGTTACCTCTTAAGAAATGTGGTTTTGATCCTACATTCCTGGAGAGTTTATCAACCTATTTATAATATTGGTATCACTGATTTAATTGCTCCCTAATTCAGAAAATCTGCAATACAAACTGTGGCATATTTCTCTCTGGGCCAGGATTCTCCAGAGTTCTCAAATCATCCTTGTTTACTGTTATTCTGATATGCAACAATACTGATAGAAAGCAGAAGCAAATCATACACCAAGTAAAACCTCAAAACTATTTTCCTTTGACTTACAGCACCAGAAAAAGATTGATATTAAAGCCACTGAAACTAATTAAGATCTTTCCCAGGTCTTATAACCCTTTTAACACAGTAAAATCATATATAGAAGCACATCGTTTGCAAAAGTATCAACAGTCAGGTCTTTCCTTAAGCCTAGTTTTCCTGCTTTAAAGTCAAAAGAGCTTCTTACCAATAGCAAAGGTAGTCAGAGCAGCAACAGTTATAGCGCAGATATGCCTGAGGGTGAACTGGCTCGGCTTATGGGTGTAAGGCTGATGGTAGTTCACTTGTTCTCCAACCTCATCCCCTTCATCTCCAACATCCATGTCAGAGGGGACTATCAGTTCCATTTGACTGTTGTCTTCCTCCATGTTCTGGGGCAGGTAGAAACTTGTGTAATAATGCCACTCCTTGATTGACTGAATATTTAGCATGCTTAAGACAAGCTTTATAAGTTAATGTTCTCCCAGAGTTATTAGTGTGTATTATATAAGTCTTTGTAAGTGAATTGCTCATTATGTGTTCACTCCATAAAAGCTGCCTTCATTAAGACTTTTGTGAAGTATTTCAGAATGGGTGTTGACTTACAACTTCAAGAATATTTTTTTGGATAGTCAGCCATCTTTAAAAACACATCCGGTATGAGATGGAAATAACTACACTACTGGAGAACAGGCGATTACACTGGTACATTAGCAGTGTTTAGGAGTTGTTTTGCTGTCCTGTCCTTTACCCTTTGGAAGCCTATGAGATATAATTTTTTGCACTCCTGTCTTACTTCATAGGCTTTGCATTACATCGCCTCCACCCCAAAATCAAAATAATGAAACCCATTGGCATTGTTGTTAGACACCATGAAATCTGCAGAAAAAACATTTCTTATGATATCAGTTTTACTAGATCAAAGTAGCCTAACTCATGCTGCAAAGCTTTGTTACCTAGGAGATTTCAAAATATGGACGTTCGGCTTTCCTTCGGTCTTCCCCAGTTCTTTTTAGGTGATTCTTATGAGCTACAAAAATTACACTAAGACACTTATGCAGAAATCATGACTTTCTGCAAAAACTTTCCATAGAATGCCCCCCACCCCCAATTTATAGTTAATACTGTTAAAAATCATTCCACCTACAGTTAATATTTGTTTGTGTTTTCTTACCAACAAGAGATTTGAGAAATGTAGGCAACACTAAGCATATCCACTGTAGCTGTTTACTAGCTTGCAAAAGTATCAACAGTCATGTGAATCCCTGGGTTTGGATCATATCCTGTTTCCTAGACTACCCGTCAATATAAAAGTCCCTGTATTAACATGCCCTTACATACTGACATGCCAATTAATGTCTATGATATTTATAATGAAGGATTTCACAGTTATACTGCCAAAATGATTGATATCTTACTGTACAATATTTGATTTATAATATGGACAGTTAGAAGAAAAAGATATACCCAAATTGTGGCAGCATGTGAAGGATATTTTTGACTGCGAAAAAGTTATGACATCAGTGTTAAGAATAATTCTAATCCATTAGATTATTCCCATTATATTATATGAATTATCATAAGGATTATTCCACACGAATTAGCATTATTATGCAAAGTGAATTCCACTTTAATCAAAATCCATTAGCATGGTTTTAGTTGATGATACATTTCAAAACTAATCAAATTCATACATTTAGAATTGAAAAGTGGGATAATCCCTGGTTCTGGCCTGACGCTCTTATTATGAAGGAAATGCAGCCTGTTGCTACCCACAGCAGGGGAAGAGTTTAGTGACACTTCCTCTCTCAGGTTTGAGGAATCTGTGAATATATGTGGTAGAACAGGCAGGAACGCGTCACATCTGTTTGACACCATGTGGTTTCTTTGCTGTTTCTCCTGGTTCTACCCCTGAGGGCAATGATAATAATAATAATAGTGCCCTCATCAAAAAGACAACGCACTAAAAGTAATTCAAATGATTGAATTTGTAATCCCAGTTGTGTTTATAGCTTCAACTTGATGCTATACAAAAGCAGCATGATGTCAAACAAAATGTTGGCATGCAGAAGACCTGCACGAAGTCTAAGAAACACACTGGAGTGAAATGGTTAGTATATTATTTTCTGCAGAAAATATAAAGACAGAAATATAAAGAACAAATAAGAAGCAGTGAGACTGTTTTAAAGAATCTTTTATTGTACTGGACATCGCTAACCACGAAGAGAAAGGCTACGCTGGAGTGCTGAAGCAATGAGCAATTTTTTAAAACAAATAACTGATTTGTTTTTCATAAATGCAGGTTGGGTGAAACAGTCCGACTGTTAAATAAGACTGATAGATTTAAATATGACTGATAGCACTTCACAGACATTTCTTTATGGAATAAAGCTATTTTCTAACTTAAATTGGCTAAAATTTTTTCATTCTGCATACATCAAGAAAAAATATTATTTTTTATCAGAGTCAAAAATGCACTATTCTAAAATTGCTGAAATCTCATGAACAATATTTTGCTCCAGAGAGTTCAGGGAGATCACTTTTAGTGAGTAGACTCTTAAAATATAGAACAGAGATCAAGATAAGCAGAAAAAGACCTGCATAAAAATAAGACAGAAAAATAACTGAAAGTTCAAAGCGTATAAAATCAAATAAGGCACAAGCGAGAACAAAACGAAAGGAAAAACAAACCCAGAGAAAAAGAAAAAAATACATTCTACAGGATCATCCAAATGTTCATCCAGATCTCACAGTGCATAAAATCATAGCTTCCATCTGTTGATTGAACCACACTTTTGATTAGATTCTGCTCCTTCTTTTCTATCTTCTATTCAACTGCTAAAAGCAGTTTCAAGCATTGGACACTGTGTTTGAATGCAGATATGTACAGCATTATGGGAAACGCTGTTCCCGATAATTACATACAACCCAACAATGACATATGAGAGGCACTGCCCTCGATATCAACACGCTGGTAGGCAAAAACTACCATCATCTTCACATTATGGAAGACACTGCTCCCGATAATGGTTAGGATAAGGAATTAAAGTGTTCCAAAATGGAGTTACCAGAGACGAGTCAAACAGTCTTTGTGGATGACACCCAGTGTACCAGCGAGTGGTCATGAAGGAGTGTATCTAGGTGGGAGACTGCACTGAACCATACATGGTGACAGTCCCTGGCCGTGGGTTTTGGAAACGTTCTCTGTAGCAGATGCTGCTTTGACATTTCGACAGTATAACTGTCATAATTATGGAAGGCACTGCTTCCGATAATTATAAAAAATTTCTAAAAAGGCGTTATAAAATGCTATTTATAGTGAACTCTGTCACTGATAAATAAATAACAAATAAATAGAGATCTCAGTGCTGTGTTAGCCTCTGTTAGGGCCATCTTGAATCTATCAGATATAGCTTGGATAAAGGACTTCCAATTCAACATCCCAGTATAAAGGAATTCCAACTCAACATCCCAGTAAAAAAGGACTTCCAATTCAACATCCCAGGAAAAAGAAAATCCAACCCAACATCCTTTAGCTCATGAAAGATTGAGGCTTTGTGTTTCAAGACATATTTTAAGAGCACTGAACTCTGGCTTCCGATTCCAAAAGATTCTTGCAGTAAGGTTTTCCAAACAAGATATCCAGAAAACTAGCTCAAATAAAGTAACAAAAAACTCTCAAAATTGTAAAATTATTAAATACTCTGTCAATAAAACATGAAATTAGAACCCAGTGACTCTATGTTAAGACAAAGTCTGTGCGTTGAACTACATTTTTGTCATGTGGCATTTTGACTGTATTTGTTCAAAAAATATTGTGAGGTAATATATTAGGAGTCAAACGTCCATGTTCATGAAGCACCAGTTTGAATGTCATGAGATTTTGCCTTAAAGTTTGAAGAATTCTTTCTCTTTTATAATAATGTGTTGCCCTAAAATGTTTGTTGTGCTCATTTTTCTGGTTATTCACCAACTATAGCTGTAAATATATATTTTTAGATCTGACTCCTTACTCTAGAGAGGACATTCAGCTTCTGGCAAGACTGCACTGTATTTTAACCTAAAACTTGTGCCAAAACTCCAACTTTCAATCTTGTGATATTAATTTTGGCATTTTCCTAAACAGTTTGTTTTCAGTTCATCCACAGAAACTTTTAAAGAAAGCTATTGTGGACTGGTATAGTTATCTGGTGTAGTTGTGTCTTAATTCAGGAAGATTTCTGTTGTTGGTTAGGAATTCGCGTGCTTCCCTTATACAGCTGGGAGGGAGAGCAAAAAAATGCTAAATCAATATGGTAGGAGCTAAACACATCCCATTTAAAAATGCACTTCAGCTTAAAGGTCAAACTCTAGTTAAAAAATGGGTGTGGCTAAACTTTGGCTGAAACAAGTACAATGCTCCACTGAACCTGCTCCAGTGAACCTAAATGAACCTATGGAGTATTATCTGTAATACGAAGGGGTGAGAATGTTTTCATCTGAAACTTCTAGAATGTTTGTAATCAAGGCATGAGCCACATCCAGTTCACCTAAATCTGGTTATCCATGTCCCAGATGTTGCCCGCGAGTGCGTTGGCACAGCTCTGGATGGTCCAGGTGGTCAGAGCGAACTGATTCCTCAGCAGGTCGATGTCGGCGCCGGCCGAGCCCTCCTTTATAGCGGCCAGGTGGGAGAGCAGAGCTTCCAGAGTGTGGGAGCCCGAACCCAGCAAGATGTGTCGAAACAGGTTCTCCCGCGGAGACACGTAGGGAGACAGCAGGTCCCTCTCCACCTGGTGGGTCAAAAAGAAAAACATAGATGAGCACAATGAACTATTAAACTGATGTTATATTCAAGATTCAAGAATAGACACCCAGACTGTTTTTTTTTTCTGTTTTGTACACATAAACCACACACACAGACACACACACACACACACACACACACACACACACACACACACATATATATTGCAGTGGCTGATTATTTTATGTGACATTTTGTGATGCTGCATGAAAAACTGCATAGAAATTTCATACAGATCAGCTCTGGAATGATGGGCCCTTTCTGACGTACCGCCATGATTCGGTCGTTGATGATGCGGCACTGCTCAGAGTCCTCCAGGTCGCTGTTCTGGATGATGGTGGTGATTCTTCTGGAAGCTCGACTGTACGATCCCAAAGCAGACATGAGCCACTGCATTTTCAAGGTCTTCGGAACGCGGCCAGACTGAATGAATAAATGAATGAGCGTGAATGAACAAACGAACGAACGAACGAACGAACGAACGAACGAACGAATAACGTAAACACAAGGAATCATTCGGGTTCACAAACATTGTACTGTACTGTTTCTAAAGAGCCTTTGTAAAGAGTTAATCTTTGTATCCAAGGTTACAGCAAAAAAAACAGGACCTCGGTTGGATCAAATATCTGGACTGTGAGGCCATGTTCTAAAGTACAGTTGTGTCCTTTAGCATATTTTTTGCTGAGTGTTTATTGTTTTGAATATGCGACAGGGGTAATGCTGGCAGTATGAAGTGTGTTATTCAGTTAGCTCAGGTCAGGACGCCTCACCGTCTGCAGACCTAAGACCTCCTTATTGATTCGGGCCACGTAGGTGCGGATGACGTTGGTGTACTTCTCCACGTTGAGTCTGAGCAGGTGGTCGTGGACCAGGCGAAGAGCCATCTGCCCCGCCATCTCGCCCGCTGTCTTGATCAGCGCGCCTACTCTGAATACTTTAATGTCCAGATTCTTCTTGGTGTCAAAACTCGTGCCAAAGAAAGGATATTCTTTGTCCTGAGAACGACAAACAAGACATCGTCTTGATTGAAGAACGTCCCATTCCACATTTGACAAGGGACTGACCCCACTAAATAACTTCTGAAGGTAAACTCAGAGTAAAATAAAAGTAATAATATTTACTGAGGTAAAGCGGAAGGAAACTGAAGGAATTCCAGAGAAGGTCTGGAATGGATAGGCAGAGTCAACCATACTCATCGGTTCCATCCTGTTAAATACAAATCACAGTTCTCGCATTGTCATTTTGGACACTACGAAGTACTTGTAATGCAAGATGGCCTTGTTATAGTGGTTGGAAAAGGTGTGGTTTGAATTTGTGAGCCGTGCAATTCACACATACACGGTCATCTCCCAGTTGGACCCAGCCATTTGTGAGTACAAATTCTTGCTGGGATCATTCGGCAAGGATACCTGCAATGAAAAGAGTGAGAACTAGTTCTCCAGAATTTTCATCATAAAAGTTAACACATAAAAATAAAAATGGCAATTTGAAATGCTCACCTCTTTCAAAGTACTCTGTATTAGGTCATACATCAGTGGACTTGCACTGGCTTTAAACGTGGAACCTGTGAAAAGTATTAGACAATTAGTACTATTTTTGTAAACTATATTTGATTGATAAACAACACAAATATCACACACCTGTGACAGCTCCATCCAGGCTAATGTAGGAGAAAGCTTTCATGTTTAGGGAATTCAGATATCCCTGGGGGTGCAAAAATACAAACATGATTTACTGGAGACACGATTTATTCTAAATTGACAATTTCTTGCTGTACTGTATAATTGGTAAATAGTGAACAGAATGGTGTTCCCACCTCCAGCCACTCGGTGGCGCCCACAGCCCCGTATTCTCCAGCACTCCAGCTTGCAAACACTATGCTCCTCCTTGGTTTAAACCCATCTTGGTTTTAAAAAAAAATGTGGTTACAAAAAAAATGTATGCCAATTGTAAATGTCTGAGTTAATTTGTACTTTTCAGATTTTTTTAAAAAATAGGAAATAGTTACATTATACTTATTTTACTTACTTCTGCTTATCATTTCAGTAATGGTTCTGGCTAACTCAACCAGCAAAGTAGTGCCAACGGTAGACCTAGCATATCCAGGGCCCCAGGCATCTCTCTGAGCTCCAATCACCACATAACGATCTAAACCAGAGAATTAATGGAGATATTGAGAAAAAATTAAGTATGTACCCATATGACATGGGCTACTGCATGGAGAGCAAGAGACTGTGATTGTGCCATGATGTACCTGCATCTACAAGACCCTTGATGACTCCAAACACATTGTGGATCCTTTTCTCTGTGAGAACATTGTTCACCTCCAAGGAGGCTACGTCATTCTCCCCACCGAGCTTGTACGTTTGCAGACCTCCGTCGGCCCAGCCGCGAGGGGGATCCCGGCCTCCCGCTTCCCTGGTCGCCGCGGTAACAAAGAGCTTTGTTGCAGCGCGAGAAAGCGCGAGGTTTCACTGTGTTAATGTGAGAACTGCGCTGTACCTCATGATGGCTGCAGCTGTACTGGCCCTGATGGTCTGTACGGGGATGCTGGGCAGGCCTGAAGACTTCGCTGGAGGGAACTGAGTGTGGTTGAACGATGGGAAACCGGGAGTGTATGGATCACCACAGCCAAGATGGACCTGTGCAAACAGACATCGGCCAACCACAACCCAGCCGTTTTAATGTTAAGTGAACAAAAGAACCCCCAGAGAGTTTTAACTCAGGAGGGGACTCATCAAAGCCCTTGTCTTCAGCTAATTACCTTGGTTTTATGTCCAATGAACATATTTGTGTCACGGTGGCCACCCTCGCCTCCTCCCTGTGTGTAGGAGTGTGTGTCGTGTCTGTTTTGTGAGTGTGTGCAACTGTGTGTGTGCCGGTGTGTGTGACGTGGGTGTGGTGTTCATCCTGTTACGGTTATCCGTTTCACCTGTGGTGTGTCTGGCGTGAGTGTATTTAAGCATGTGCATGTCACTCTGTGTTTGTTGGTCAATGTTAGGTGTCGATATTACCGTGTGTCGACATTTCATGTGAGTACCCGTATTCTCTGTTTAAGTCGTTAAAGCGAATAAAATCCGGCCTTTTTCACATTTCCCCGTTATTTTAGCACTGCAAGAGCTCAACATTACAATATGTGGATTCCTGAGGCACAAAAAACGGGCCAAACCCAAAAAATGTAATCATGAAAAGCAGTTAGCTAAACTAGCTATCCAGTTAGTCTTACTAGCTAAATAGAAATATAACCACTGTACTATCAGAAAACAGTCTGAAACTTTATTGTGATGCTTCTACTTATAGCTTTTCACTCAAATACTTGAAATCGGCCATTTTAAGCTCGTTAAAAAGTGCTGGGGGAGAGTGGGGGAAGCTGGTATCGATGAGGTCTTTAGTAATTAAAGGACAATTGCTAGGTACTTACATGTCCAAACAGGTCAGTATCCCTATCAAAGGTGTAGTCAGCAGGGTCTGGGTAGATCAACACAGCGCTCGCATTCACACTGGCTGCATTAGCAACCTGGAATTTTAAGAACAGACACTTACCAAGACAAATCAGGGAAAATATGTAAATAAATAAAATAAATAATGAATTCAAACAGCACCGACCTTTTCGGCCAAACTAATTTTTCCCACTCTGACCAAGAGGACTCTTCCAGCAACGTCGATGTTGAGGTCTTGTAAGCGTCTCAGATCATCCATTTGTCCGTAATAAGCGTACAAAATCGCCCCCTGTGGGACACAGGTAATAGTACAGCATTGTCATTCATGTTGAGTGAAATGGGGAATGTGCCCTGAAGAGGACCAGTACGAACCTGTGCTGTCCCGAGAGCGCTGTAGGACAAAAAACCTGACTCGGCAAACGTTTTATTCCGGAAGGTCACTCTGTTGGCGCCACTGGGAGGACGGTTCTGGACCCGTACAAAGTGCTCGTCCGTCCAGGGGTTCATTCCATAGTCCTTAAACCTTTTCAGCACTTTATTGCCGAGTTCCTCATCTCCTGGAGATCCTGCCTGGTGACTGTCTGAGGAGAATTCACTGAGGGAAAAAAGCGAGAGTTGTTTAGCAACAAAAACCTCCTCCTGACGCTATAAAATGTTTTAATAAGGGTATACTACATACTAAGTCACTGTGCTTGTGGTAAAGGTAATGTATACTTACCTGAGGCTCCTCTCAATGTTGTCTTGGGTCAGTTTGCTTTTAAACAAGCCTGTAATGTCGCTCCAGTCAAGAGTGGAAACCGTTTCTGTCTGAATTATGATCTCATCATCACCATTGGTGGACACAGCACTAGCACAGCTTGGAGAGCCTATATCTGTCTTTCTATGAGCAAGGTATCCAATCAAGTATCCTGTAAAACAGGGTGATGCACATCGCGTCGTTTACAGCAAAATTTCTTGGAGGTGATTAGATCAAAAGGATATGTAATGACAAAGAAAACATAGACTGGGTGGATGAAGGAAGATTGTCGACAAGAGAAAATGGCTTCTCCCATACTGGCACTAAATAACTACATGGTCTTGTTACACTAGTCATGTTCTAATGTAAAGGATTTACAATAAGACTGTCATAACAGAAGCACTAAAACAACAGCGGCCTTGGACATTTCTGGGTGCCAGACCACTCGAGTGTGTGACGTGTGTGTAAACACTCCAACAACCACGGTGTGCATACCGTGCTGAGAACGGTGTAGCACCCAAACAGGCAGCGATCTTGCGGTCCTAAACCGGCCGAGAGGTCAAAGGCCGAGAGGTCAAAGGCCGAGAGGTCAAGCCTTCTTACCAATGACGAAGACGATCAAAGTGGCGGCGACCATGAGGCACACGCTTCTAGGGGCGCGCTGCTGGGGCTTGGCGAGGTAAGACTGACGAGCGCGGTGGTTCGCGTGCTCCCCGACCCCGTTGCCCCCGACCTCCTCGTCCACGTCGGACGACAGCTTCATCTCCACCTGGCTGTTGTCGCCCTCCATGTTCTGGGTGAGGTTGAAGCGCGTGTAGGAGCGTGGCTCTCCATTGAACTGTGGACATGCGGCAAGTTTAGGAAACTCGCTGTGCTGGTGATAGTGCTGTTCTGGGATCAGCTTTCCTACCACAACAAAATGTAACTATCTTCGATTAGCATACTTACTGCAGAGTTTCCCTGGCCAGGCAAAATGCATTGCAATTATTTTGTCAAATCCATTAAAATCCCCCCCAACAAAGTGAACAATTACTTTGGCAGTTAAACTACATTAATTTGTCAAGTTTAAGGATCTAAGGGCAAAAAAATGTTTTCAGTGACGTAAGACTTCTGCTTAAAAAATAAACAAAACCAAGACATTGTTCCTACTGGGAATTTTTTTTCTTTTGTAATAGAAAGCACCTTAAATACTGTGATTTATTCCTACTATAACAGTTTGAAAAAAAATGTTGTCAACATTCATTAGTCCATCCACAGCAGATACAGGGTCTCCTTAATGTCAATCTTGCAATCTGAGATGTTATTATGAAGAAAACCTTTTCTTCACCGAACCAGCATCAAAAGCATGACTTACTATTTTTGATATCGTTGACCTGGCTTGATCCATTGCCACCTCCGTCAAAAGGCTGAAATCCAGACAGAGATGTCGAATTTGTTAAAACAGTGTTATTTAAGTACATAGCTTTTGAGTGCTCGTTCGACACGAAATGGTGTGCTAACAGCGAACACTGACTATAGCAAACTACCCTAGAAGTTAAAGGTATGTAAACTGTAGGCTTAACCTGCATGTATTCGGCAGCCTGTAAAGCACAGCACACTGAAGAGAGAAAGGCTCAAACTAATTCTTACAGTGTTGTGTCAAAACTGTAAGCGTTATTTGAGCACTGTGTTTTTTTTTTATGATTGGCTGTGCAAGCATATTGCCACCTGCCAGGAGCATAACAATTACACCTGGCACCACTTCCCCTTTCCCCAGAGAAATCAAAGTGAAAAAAAAAAAAGATTTCCTCCTGAAACTACAGAAGGTTAAAATTATCCCCCCCATGCGCAATCAGACCGGCTGTGGTGTTTCCTGAAGCAGGAACAGAAAGCTATCATCTTATTCTTTATAGTATCATCAGCACAAGTATCACCTTTCTTTTGTTTGAGTTAGCTAAGGAAATAGAAAACTGTCCCCGAATGCACCAGACATGATTTTCTAAACTGGTGGTTTTGTCTAGGGATGGAAGAATCGACCGGCTACATGTCATCGACAGACACTGTAAGTATGTCTCTGACAGTCGGTCGATGTCCTTTCATTTAGCTGATCAATGCTGAAAACCAAACTGTGACACAAAAAAGCGAGTCAAACTTAACATGCGGAGGCTGAAACAAGGCTTAGTTGAAATATTCTTTTGATTCGCATGACATGAAATGTTAGACTATACGCCCAGTTACTATTTAGACTACAACCAGTTACTCTGAACTGTCTTTGGCTTGTTTTTACTCCAATACCATCACCACACCCACCACCACCTACAGAATCACACTAACAGTATCACAGAAAATAAAAGATCAGCTCGACCTTAAAAAACATGCTCAGTTCTAACATGTTCGGTTCTTTAGGGATTACTAAACCAAAGCTGTAAACTGAATCACACAATCTCCACTTACTTCACTTATCATGCTAAATAATTTATTATTTTTATTTATATGTTGAAATGGATATGCAATGTGATTTAAAAAAAGACAACCTTTCCTTGACCTACGGTGGCACTTGCTAGTGGCAGGTGGACATGCCAATAACAAAGTGGTAAGAGAATCTAAATATGTATTACAAATGCCAGTGTGCCACCACTTTCCACAGACTGTATTTGAGTCACTCCTTAGCAACACAGATAAACTATTAAGCATTTTAGGAACTTGTTACTTACATCTGTGTCCTTGTGTCCTAAATAAGACAAAATCCCAAACATTTGTCTCAGTTTGGCGAAGTTTTAAATTGACGAAAAATGCAATGTTATGTTCCGACTTTGCACTTACTGGCATGGCCACTAGGGGTCGCTAAAAATCTGTAGAGATCTGATCTTTGAATATTAACTAATAAGGGAACTTGTCTTGCCTTGGGGATTTTAGGAATAAACAGCTCTGGTGAAGATGGGAAATCCCTAATCAAGGCTTAGATGTGGAGTAACAATTGGGAGTAATTAGATGTGGAGTAAGAAACACCATTCTACTTTGGAGAAATGGTTCTAGAGTTTTAGAGGACATCTCAGTTTGAAAAGTGGACCATGAACAACCAACACAACACTTTATACCGTCTGATCTGTTCTAATGTAACAGGACTTCAGAAGGCCTTAAAAACTTGAAACCAATGACCTTGAGAGAAAGATTGCACTTACTCTACCACAGCCAATTCTGAATGACTGAGTGAACACACAACTGCTATCTGGCCTAGCAGGCTGCCGTGATGTGCGCCTGTGTGAGATATGGAAACGGTTTTCAGGTTACACCCTGCACAATCAAACTCTGCCTACCATTTCTTGGGCCCATGGTTCTAGGCTCAGAAATGGCAAAGAAATCAGAAATGTATATTAAACTGCCTAATTGTATCTTACAATTGTCAGCTAACTTCATCCGTCAATCACACTTCCATCCTGGTGTACACACACATACATATATATTCATATACTGACACAACATATAACACACACGTAATATATAATGGCACAATTATATCTCGTCTTCTTAAAGTGTGTAAGCAACCAAAACTGTGTGTTTTGGAGCGCGTTCCCGAGCCAAACGCTTGATGAATGGCTTTTCTAATGAGCGAGAGGCTCGTTTTGTCACCCATTCACAAGCGCTCCGAGACCAAGCGGTATGTGGCTGCTCGCCAGGCCGGCTAAAATTGTTCCTTATTTAAAAAAAAGGTTACTCTGAACTTGTGTGTTAATAACAATACATGCAATCGCTTATATAACATAAAAAATATATATTTTAAATATGCCGTTCTAAAAGTTTATTTTTTGTGATGCTACAATTTTTACTACTTAAACCGTTCATTTGTGGAATTAAAACCCCCATATTTTGCCCGGTCATGTGAGAGTCACACTGGAAAGTTCCAAGAAGTTTTAGCGTACAAACGAGTCCCTTGAAACGGCGACTGAACTGCAGCCATAACAAGTGACCGTTAACAGTCTCTCTAACTCATCCTACGCTGTAACAGTATGCAAGACATGAAGGCAAAACGGCGCAGTAAGATCGCGCGGAGTAAAACTGGCCTCCTCCCTTTTAATATGTGTGTATAATTACATCCAAGAGTTAATGGTACTAATATTATGCGTTGTAACCATAAATAGCCTGAAGCGTAGCCTTTGAATCTAAATGCATGACACCGACCAAGGGCACACTGCAAATCGCCCTTTTGACTGGCATTTGACTGTTTTAGATCATCCTAAAAAGAAATCCGGTATTACTGACTAGTAGGAGAAAAAGACAGAAATACTTGCTTCAGTGACAACGCATTGCTAACTAGTGGCTCGCAGTTTAATATCGACGTGAATTTTCATCAAAATAATTCCAGCAGCTGCAGCTATTGGTAAATTTAGGATAAGATTAATATTCTATTGCTTGCTCAAACCAAAATATTTTGTTTACTACAATGGTATTTATCATTGCCAAAAACTCTAAATTCAAACCTAGTAAAGGAATCATGAACTGAATTTTTAGTCTTCACCTAAGCCAAGATAATTAGTTAGATAGCTAAATTAATTTACTTGATGTCAAGGTCGGCTGCGTTCACATGCTATAGAACAAATTTAATTTGGTCTAGTTCAAAATACAGTTTGTTCCATATCCGTCTCCTGTATTATACTGCGTATTTGTGTAAGGATAAGTTACACCAAGATGACAAATCAGAAATTGATTCAGACTGAGCCATGTGGTCGTAGAAAATGTTGCAGAATTAAACATTCTGTAGTGCAATTTAACAGCTAAACATTTAATACAGTACGAAAACCATATAAAACTCACACTACAGTGAATATGTGAATAACATACTACGTCTGTAGGCAAATGACAAAAGTTACTAATGCTTTAAAGTTTCTTGACATACCCTAAGCGTGTACAGTGCCTTTTCTCGCGTGTCTTCGTTCGTCTGAACACGTTGAATCAACCTTGAGCGACGTTTCAATGGATAGAAAAAAACCAGCAACGCCGCAACGTCACTTCCGTAGACTACGTAAATGCGTACATCTGTATCTGCATACGCTGCTGAAACGGGCACGAAATATTTGTTAATGAATAGATCTCTTTATTTTCCGAATGTCTGACCAGAAGACTTTTGGACCACGGTTTAAAATAGAGCTGAAAGTCTTAGTAACGCCAAAAGCATCAAACCAGAAACCCTGTTTCTGAGATGTGCTCAGGGAAGCAGACTGCCATTTTGGGTTTCCTTGACATAATATCACAGCACCTGTGAAAATATGACACTGGACATGAGTTTCACTGATGTCTCACAGGTGTTGGATAAGAAGCTTTCAGCCCCATCCCATTTAAAATCACCTTCCACCTACAATGACATTTACACTCAATAATATAATACAATTGTAACACTCCATTACTTACATTTTTTCCATGGTTCAGTGATGATATGAATATAGAAAGTGTAGGCAACTACAATTTATGGATGTAATGTAACCTTTCTAGCTTTTTATAGTTTCAGTTTCAGATTGGTCCAAAATATGAAGCAAGCAAATATTACAGGTTTATGGTGTAATTGTAAGTCATTGTTGGAAATTCTCATGCCAAGACTTTATCTATCTATCTATCTATCTATCTATCTATCTATCTATCTATCTATCTATCTATCTATCTATCTATCTATC
>JAOXYF010000004.1:4635719-4648329 GCA_028565775.1 Sternarchorhynchus goeldii
ACACACACACACACACACACACACACACACACACACACACACACACACACACACACACACACACACACACAAATAGTCCAAGATTTATGTCCCTATATTACTAAACTAGTTCAGTCATTTACAGAACGTATGTGCTGTAGTGCCGTAAGAGTCTTGCACACCAGGATCCACAGTCATCAGAACACTGGAGACTGCAGGCCAGAAGTGACACTCACCTGTCACCCTACCCTTTTGATTCAACATATAAAACTGTCATACAGGTGTCATAATGTTGTTATTACTGAAGGGAGTCCCTTCTGAAATTGCTGCACTGAAGAACTAGCCGTTAACTAAAAACTAGTTAAAAGATCTTTTGTGGAGTGCTTAGATACATGTAGAGATGTGAGTCACATAAAGCGATAACTGCACACAAAACAAGTCTTAGCTGTGTTTCCAAGTTCTTTTCCAAGTTGTCTCTCACACACAACTGACATTTCAAGACAAATGACATGCATCTTGCCTGGGATTCTTCTGTTCTCTTTATACTTCATATGCAGAGAATTCCAGAAAGTTTTTGGATGTGAAATACAATTTTTTAAATCTTTCATCTCTGAAAGGACAATAATAACACACAATAATGGACCACGCCCACTCCAACACTCCACTTACTACAGATCATCTAGTGATAGAAGTGTTGCGCTAATGAACATTTTCCTTCATTTAGAATTAAACACGGTTTGTACATGCTCCTATTTCAGCATCGGACCTCTACATGGTGCAAAATGTTATCATATTTTAAGTGAGTGAACTTGTTATACGTCATTATTTTCATGGGGACTTCAAGCAAGCAGGTGTCAGCACTGATGTACTGTAATAGTTTCTGCACAGTGGGAAAATGCAGAACGTAATGCTGTAATTATAGGTTTCTTGCCCTAATTTAAAGTACCTGTTCACTACTTGTTGTGAGAGCAGACCCCAGTGTGTGAGGAGCTGTACATTGTCAGTTAATCTATGTATTATTCACAGATCCTTGTCTGTTGCACTCTGCCAAGATGAGGGAGCGTGTGTAAAGCAGGAGAGGAGGTCACGGACGTGAGCAGTAAGGTTCGCTCGCGTAGCATCCGCAAACTAATCAGATAAACTCAGATCTCCCTTATAATCTTCACCTCAGCACCAGTAACATAAACAGCTTTTATTCACAATGCTGAAATCCAAGAGTGCACAATTCACACACCTGCACAGTACTGCCTGTAACCAAATACAGTAATTACATACCAAAGACATAAACATTTATTTCCAGGTGCCCCAGGCAAAATCTGATCCATGCACATGAGAGGTTGTTTGCTTTGTTTACTTTAGAAAATCCGTGTGTAATACCTCTGTCCGTTCATGTGGATATGCATGTGTGCGATTTAGCTGTTTAACTACAGGTTTCTTCTTATATGTAAGCAGAGCCTCCAGGCATAAGGCTAGTAGGAGTTTCCTCTGAATACATATGGAATAGCATTATAATTGGTAATATATAATAAGAGCATTATAATATGGTATAGCATTGTTGTGTAATTGAAAATGTTTTGGTTTAGCAATTTGCATTTTATTATAAGTGCATCAATATATATATATATTAGTTATATGCACATATAATGCAAACATAAGCGGTTTTGTGTGTGGGCTCCACTGCCACTGCAGGGAGCTCCTGGCCTTTTAGCTGGCAGGCTGGAGGGTGAGCAGGCCAGGCTGCTCTGTTTTTGTAGGTGGTGTTTGGTAGTGCTTCAGGACCTCCAGCCACAGACACCACAGCCTGTCTGGAGGCTGTGCTGACACGGGGAAAGAACGTCACAACCTTTGCAAGGAAGGGCCCAGCTGCAATTCAAGGGCACAACTTCATGGCCACAAGCCCTGTATTAACTATTCACACCCCAAATCTACCCACCCCCCCACCAACCTCCCCGTGCACACACACACACACACACACACACACACGCACACACACACACACACACCCCAACATCATTTCCATCCCTCCTCTTTCTTCTGAACAATATCAGTGCCATGCATCCCTCACCAGCCCAACCGTGTGCCTGGACTTTCTGAGAACAGCCTCTTATCTGTATCTCACAAATAGGGCAGGCAAGAGAGAGAGAAGGAGAGAGAGAGAGACATAGAGAAAGCATGTGCTGTGAACACTTTTCTGCCACAGACCTCCAATAAATATTTACACACACGCACACACACATATATATATGTATTGGTGGTAAAAATGAATGACCATTAATAACAGCAACATTTAATAATTATAGGCTATTTAACTCTTGTAGCAAAAAGAGACAACAGTCATTTCACTGGGGTCATGTACATTGATATCCCAGCTAGCGTTTATTAAGGCAGTAATGCACAGTCGTGTTTGGACAGGTTGGACGGTTAGATTTCAGAAAATGATACTTATTCTATTATTACAATTTTGTTCTACTCTTTAAGCAAGTCTTGTTGTTTCATTTGGCACAAGCTACACTATTGCAACTCTTCACAAAACACCAGGGGTCATGAAATATAAGATAAAATATTGTTGGTTCAGTTACTGGGAAACTGAGATTGAGTTGATGGAGTTAAAGAAGGTTACTTTGGTATATCTTCAATAGCTGCACAGATTCAGTACTTGGGGTGAAAAAAATAATCTGAATCCTCTCTTGAATAGTAAACCAACAGTGTGTTGAAGCACATTTATGAATGAAAACGTCAGCTGTGTGAGTGTGTGACCATGGACGCGCAGAAAACATTTTCAATAAAAAGGTGATGAACTGAGCTAAATGTGTATGGACCTCTCCTTGAAGAATCTGGTACATATAACCAGTCTACAGTTCTTTATTTATTCTAAATATTCAGGCAAGGCAAGCGAGCACTGGGCTTTCTCCGTAGAACTTTACGCATAAATTATTTTTGTCAATTGCCCTTTCATATTCTTACAACATTTAGCTTGTTAACCGAAAAATGAACCATGTTCTACATAAGGCTATATGAAGGTCTTGCTATCTTTGTTATCCATCATCATGGTGTACTTGATAATGCACCCAAGTCAGAACAACTCTAGGTAGGGAAGATCATACTATTAGTCCAACAAGTCGTTATGGTATTTGCACTCCAGCAACTCAGATGAAATCACCTTCATTAAAATGCATTAAAATTACACGTGGAAAAACTTTCTCTGGCTGTGACCCTTCACTCCCATGCATTAAACCCACTAAATCTTTGTGTAGATTGGGTTCTTAAGACCAAAACCTTATGTTATTATTGCCCAGGTGGGAATTGTGTGTGTGTGTGTGTGTGTGTGTGTTACTCATATCCATGTATCCATGAGCAAAGTTTTGTAAACAAACACTGAGTCCTCCTCTCTGCGAGATTTTCCGTGAGAATCTCCGTGAGAATCTCTGTGAGAATCTCCATGAGTGACGCTGTAAGGTCAGTTGCAGTATTGCACAATTTGAGAAGTGTATGTAAAGAGTGCTAAAACTGAACGGGGCCGGAGAACGTGGTGAGTGGAGTGCAGGGTAAAGGGGTTCAGTGGTTACGTGTGTGTGTGCCTCCCATTTCGGGAAAAGCGATGGAGCTATGCTGGTCGTGCTAACACCACCACACCCACGAGGCCTGCAGTTTACACAATCCTGTGATGCATTAGGTGCCAAGAAAACTAACCAAGTGTGGAGGAAACATTTCATTTGGACACTAGAATGGAGAAAGGGAAGGAGAATAAAATGAAACACATACTGTCAATGTTTCTGAAGGTGGGTTAACACTTCCCCCCCCTCCTACCCCCAAAAGAAAAGTCTTCAAAGTCCAGCAAGCTCAGCGTATTGAGACATTGGAGATGATGCAATCCCTGGCCTGACCATGTCATGTACATACACTACTACCCCAGAACGCCAGAATAGCGTCAAGGTTGCACTGTTTTGAGTAGATACATTATCTGTTCAAGAACACACCAGCTCATGAGCTACTCAGAGTCTGAAAGGAGTTGGCTAGCTTATCTGGGGCAGCGTGTGAACTGAATGCACACTTTGCACTTTCATTGAGCAATTCTTTGCACTTCACAGAATCGGTAACCATCACTGCGTGTATGAGCCATTTTTATGAAAAAATTCTTTCGAATAATTAGTTTTCTACTTTTAGCATTATAAAAATTATATGTGTATGTCAGTAAGGCAAGGCAGTGTTTAGAACATGTTCCTGGTTGGCAGTTGGTTATTTTCACTGATTGGGATTACAATCAAAGTAAAGATACTTTTGTGAAGAGTAGGGTTAACTTTAGCTATTTTCAAATACACCAGCTCCAGTGACAGGTTTGGACTAATAAAGCTCCTCCATAAAATGTTAGAAAGGAAACTTACATGTTAAAGTTTAGGCTATAGAAAGCCAGGTGTTTCTGCAGAATTCAAATAAAATTCTGCTTCAGACAAATTTAAATGAGGGTCACATTCATCTTTTGATCTGCTGCAGTAAGTCAAGGTAAACTGATTTCCTTCAGGATGAATGTGGAACACTATGCACTTTGACAGTTAAACAAAAGGTTAACATGTTCCTCAAGGTAAAATCAGAGGCATCAGCTCTCAGTAAGTTGGTCTGGAGGATACTGGAAGAAATGTAAGAAGAAGCTGAATAGTTAAATATACTCTAATTATTGCTAGACTATTAATATGTATATTATATTCGTATTAGTTATTGTTTAATTGTAGTATTAGTACTACTATTTTAATTTTTGGCCTATAATTTTTTTCTACACTTTAACCCCTATAATTGCATTTTACCTTGTAGGCCATCATGAAGGCTTAAGCCTCTGAGAATATTCCAGACCCTATGCATTAAATTTCTTCACCCCACACCTATAGATGGCGCTGTTGTTTAATTAGAACAGCAGAAGCACTGAACGTACATCCTGCTAGTCGAGCACAGAAAATTCGATCAGGACCTTGAACGTCTCAAAGGTAAGATTTGTTTTATTTGTCCCGAAATACTTACAAATACCAAAAGAAAACGCCATTCAGTAATAGTATAATGTTCTCTAAACAGCCACAACATGGTCTTGCGGAGGCTTTTGTATGTCTTGATAAACAACGCTCAGCTGGTGGAGAAGCTAGCCGAGTCTCGACCCATAAGGCGAGCAGCGCAGATCACGGCCTTTGCGATCACCAAAGCCCAAATCGCTGGAAAAGACATTTCATCGAAGGTGCTCAAATCTGACACGCTTCGCCAAGTCCGAGAAGAGACGTCGAGAATCCCCAGGAGTACAGGAGACTTGGGTCGGAGTGCCTCCAGGCTTCGGGATACTTTTGTAAGGGAGATGAAAGAGGGAATGAGAGATGCCTCTCGACAAATAAAAGACAAAAAGTGACTGATGGGGGACTTGACTTGAGACGAGTTCAAATGATGCGAAACGATGTAAGAACATGTAGGGATGTGTTGGTAATCCAGGCTTTTGATTCGCGTTAAACGAATCTAATTTAGTCCATAAATGTGTTCTGTTGTTGGTGTCCTGTCTTTTATCGATTATTTATCACAAATAAGAAATAAACGAATCATGTGCTGTATTTCTTAGTTATATAGTTAGTAAACAAGTGATCACACTTTGAGTTTTGTATCATCTTTAAAATATATACAGGCTTTGCGTTCCCATTACATGTATCACTGGGGAAGTCTGGGTCTTGTATATGTAATTATTTAAAACAGAGTACCTTGGGCAACACATATTAAGTCACCACTCAATCTAGCCAGGTAATGAAATACGCTGCATTCCTTGGACATATTCAAAATGGCATACTTGGGTTATAAACTGCATAATGCTATTCATTGTACTGTACGGAGCAGTATCCAGTAAGGGACAAATATCCTCTTTGACCACCAGTCTGTGAAAGTATATAGTATTAATGCCATAATTGTTACATTAGTTATTATTAATTTCCTGTTCCTGTTATTTTTTCCCTTTCTCCATGGGATGTTTTGATATGCAACACCTTTTATTGCTTAAAATCTAGATTTTTAAAGGAAAATTACTAAAATGTGACATTGGATGCAAGTCATTGTCACAGTGTTTTATACTGTATTTTCTTTATATTAACAGTAAGTTGTTTTTTTAAGTATGACTTGTTTAAGTCTAGTGCACTTGTTAATCCAAATATTGTACTAAATCCACTGAAAGAGCTGGTGGACTTTAGAGGACATTTATCAAATTGAAGTTACATCATGCACCACAGAAAGAAAAATGGGAGGGGAAAAACAGCAAATGCACTTTTCATGCACTCTGGATGAACATACTAACCTCAAATGTAAGAAAACAAGCTCCCATATTTTGATATTTGCCATTTAATTTTCAAACAAATTGTAAATTATTTTTCTCCCACATAATTAAACAGGAAGTCAATATCTTTAGAAATTAAAGAAATCCCCCATGAAATCCCCCAGTGGCCTGATGAGATCAGTTGATTGTGAATCTCTCCACAGACGTACATTTCAAACTAAAGCCAATACGGATAATAACCTGGCCTTAAATACACTGACTGTATTTACAATTACTTCTCACATTATTACGTGATGTAACTGGGTTTCCTATTCCTGAGGTCGTAGATGGTGTATTTGCTTGTGTTTTACCATGTGTTCACATTAAGTGTGAACATACCGACCTATAAACATACTGTTGAGACAAGAATTCCTTTGGTGCCCAATTCTTACAAATAAAACAATGGCTAAAACCCTCTAGGACGTTGCAGAGATCACATTTATAACAATCCTACACTAAATCTACTGATAACAAAAGTCATCAAAGACATGCCCGAGTGAGATAAACGACCGTTCAGATAATTGGTAGTGGAGTTATCCCACAGCTGCCCTCCATGTGCTACATGTAGTCTACTGCATTACTTGCAATGCGGTTGTAATCGGCTTTACGTTGGAGAAATCACGAGAGGTTTTGCCGAGTACTTTGTTGAACACCTTCAGACCATCAGAAGATGGGATTTTGTTCATTTAATCACTTGTTTTGCCCTTTTCAAAAACGCTTAATTCTAATTTTGTATTTACTGGCATAGAAGTTTTGATGAGTGTCGATCTGATCAGCCCCAAATTCGTTATTGCACAACATTCTGGACAGAAGGAGCACCCACACCAGCAGAACTGTATGAGAAACACCTTGTTTTATTTGTTGAATTAGCCGTTCTCCTCTCATTCTTGATCAACGGAATGAATCGGATCAGTAGGTTATTTACATGTAATTCTTTTTTTCAGTCCCAAAGTGTCCCTAAAAAGCTGAGGTGGTAGAACAAGCAGTCTTATAGAAAACAATCATGTCATGTGAAGAGCTAGGCAGGACGCCCTCTGCTGGACAGGTTTAGAAAAGGAGAAAGTCTTTATGGAGCGTGCAGGTCGCCGGCACTGGTCTAGTGCTCGACCAGGCTGTGTGGAGTTCGTTGCTTTCCTGCTCAGTCTCTCCGCGGATGAAGAAGGGGAACGGTCCAGGTGCTACTCTCTTCCATGCAGTAAAGACGAGGACATGGAGCTCAGGTTGAGGCAGAGGAAGAGACAGACGGAGAGAGAGAGAGAGAGAGAGAGAGAGAGAGAGAGACACACACACACACACAGCTGGCTGCCGCAGTAGTGCCAAGCGTGACTGTATGCGAGCGCTTTGGCGTCTGGCCTCCGTACAGACACACACACCACTAACTGCCCTCTTCCACTGAGGTTTGCTTCCATACAGCAAAATGAATGACAGAAGTGGTAAACATAGAAGGAAAAAATATATATATATATCCATATTATAAGAGTCTCTGTAAATTTCCTTGTTTTTACATGTCTTACAATGTAAAGAAAATAACTCCCATAGGAGTAGTGCTTAAGTAAAGTTCAATATAGTCTTTTATTATAACAAAATAGGCAGTTCATGGAGGGTTAAATATCTGTTATTTCATTGTACAATAAATTTCTTTCATGTATGCAGTGGCAATTGAAGCCATAGATGTACAAGGACATCTCTTAAAATGGCAGTTCCTTACAGACTTTCCTACATGTAAAATCAAAGCATTGAAAATGTAAAACACAGATCAGAAAGCGAAAAAAAAAAAAATCAACTCTGTATTCAACAAGAATGTTTTGACGCCGACCTGTCCTAGAAACTAATAAGACGAAAGCAAAACTCACAAAGAGGCGAAACATGAACATTTAATGAAGAGTGAACTATGCATGCCACATTCAAAAGAAAAAAGAAATCAAACTATGGTAAACTTACTGAAAATATGGGACTATGAAGGAAAGGAAGGGGGGGGGGTGTCAAAGGACACATGCTCTTAAAGCTATAACGTGCAAAGTTTTGCTTTTTATGATTCGTTTTCCTCCGTTTTACAATTCCAAGGCCTGAGACTCAACGTTTGTTTAACCTTACACAACGAGGAAAATAAAAATGATCCAGCTCAGTCTGTGCATCTTTTCTTCCTTATAAAGTAAAACCTCCCTTAAACATTAAGGAACTGTACCGTTTCCAAAAGCCTTGGTGATGGATGCTGGTCTGTTATACCCCCTCACTCTAAGTTGGAAGCAGTGGGAAATTAGAGGAGGACATAATATCCACTCTTGTGGAACACCTACTGAAGAGTTACTGGAGGGAGCTGGTCATTCTCACAGGTGTGGTTCATGACTTCAGAAGGATGAGACTGATATAGGAGAGACTGAAGAATCAGAGATTAATTTGTTAAGGAAAAAAAAGAAGAAACCAAAGAACAAAAATGAATAAATACAACATTGACAGGGAAGAAGAATGGATCTTGCAGTTGTTCATAGTTTTTCCTTGGACAGTACCCATATGTATGGCCCAGACTGTTCCTCGATGATCTGTTTGACTTGATTGTATATTTCCTCTAAGGTGTCTCCCTGGACAATGGCTGCAATACACATGCACAAAGATCTAAATATCTCAATCTTTGCACTGAGATAATGTGTAAAGTCATCGGTAGTAAAATAGAAACTAAAAAAAACCCACAAACCAAACCAAACAAACAAACAAAAAAAAAACACCACCACCACTGATGTAAGGTTGCTCAGTGTACTGCACATTCTGCCTTTGTATGTGCACTGAGAAATGAAGAGAGAGCAGAAGAGCATCTCTTCTAATCCAGGATTGGCCACAAGAGGGAGACAAAGCGGTGACTAACCTGTGAAGTGCTCTGTGAACTCCTGCTCCAGCTTCATGGCTCTATCGTACGTCTTCCTACTCTGCTCGTCTGTTAGTCTCCTGTTCATCTCCCTAGGAAACACATAAACCCACGCCATTATTACAGACCCCTCGTGTTAGGGCTCTCAAATATGGATAACTGGGTATAACTGCACAGGAGAAAGATGTTCCAAGATGGTGGGATTTGGAACACGTTATCACACATCATTGTATTAAGTAAAGGACGTTACACGTGCACAAAGCAAGACACATCAACCGTTGGATGCGTGTTTTGATTCAGTCGTGTTACCCGTGTTGTGTGTGCATGTGTTTGAGGGCGTGGCATCGAATCTGCTGCTACTCACATGATGTTTTCCACTGATTTTGGTTTGATGAACATAGCGATAGGATAGAGCTGGGCGACCTGCAACCTCTTGATGGCGTTTCCTGATACATCTAGAATGCAGTGTTTGCCCTGAGGGGGGTGAGAGCAGAACAGAGATTAACCCGGGCATGTATCTCATTTACGTTATATAAACAGATCTCCCTAGTCCTAATGCACTTTAAACCAGATTCCTTGTGTTCAACTCCCAGCCTTCTTCCGAGACACAGGAAACCCCTTGCTTCCGCACCTTTCCAAACTTTTACCAGGCACCGCACCGTATTTGCAGGAGAACGCTTTACAGTGCAACTAAGTGGAGCGAACTTCACTGATTTCGGAAGATGCTGCCCCCTAGTGTCCAGTTCCACCCATTGCTTAATGCTTCCACTCAAAAGTCCTGGCCATGGATGGTACACTAATAAGTAGTAGTAACCATCCAAGCACAGAGCTATATATCTCACCCTAAGCAAAACCCTCAAATAACATCCACTAATGTCTATGCAGTATAAACAATAATGCAAAGTCTAATTATAGGCATGTAAAGTCTGTCACAATCCCAAGATACAGACTGCAGTATATGAGTAACATCTCATGACAGGACGCTTAGACTGCCGTAATCCAGACTGTGCACTGACATTAATCCAGTGCTCGGTGCTCTTCTGCTGGAGTCGTACCTTCTCGGCCACCTCGCGCACAGACTGCACGCTGGTGCCGTACAGGTGGTTGTTGTACTGTCCCGCCTCGATGAACTTGTGCTCCTGGATGTCCTTCTCCATCTGCTCGCGGGACACCACGAAGTGGTAGTCCCGCCCGTCCACCTCGTAGTCCCTCTTGGGCCGGGTCGTGTCTGTGGGACGGAGGGAGAAGGGAAAGTACATTGGTTTGAGCAGATTAGCGGGCAATGCCCCGTCCCCGACTCCCCTGCCTTGTGATTCCAGAACATTCTAGAACATTCTAGGTAGAACACGAGCTGCTCAGATATCTAGATATCAGATATCTAGCATATTAATACAACACAAATAGATACATTGCATGCTAATTTTATCAAGTTAATATTTAATCTCTACAATCGCGTCACAAACGTACAAACTCTCACACCTGCCGAACAGAACAGTGCAATGTTCTGCAGTTTGTGGTGGTGTTGCTTATAAGCAACTCAAAAGATCATAACATGGTTATTAATAAACTGAAGATGAAGCAGTGACATATTTCCAGAGGGTGAATCTACTAACTACAGCGAGTTATTCCCATACTGCCCAAAGCTTGTTAAGCACACGTGTTAGATCACCTTAAGACAACCACTGATGAGGTAAATGAAGCAGGGTTGGCCTAGGCAAGATCTAACAATAAAGATGTGTTTAGGAAACATCTTAATGCACACGCACGCACTCTCACGTCCTTCAGATACTCACGAGGAACACAGGAGCCAAATTTGTCCGGGAACTCTGATATCAGGTCATCGTTGATTCTGTCCTTCATGGGGCCCAGGATGATCACAGGCCGAGTGTAGTTCACTGTGGGAGGAGAAAGAAGCGGCAAACGACAAAGAAAATTCAGCTGCATTTCAGAGCATCACAATCGAATCACACGCCATCTTTCCATGGTCCTATTAATATGGGTAGAAAAGGCTAATCTTTACCCCCTGTTCTTAAAAAAATAAATAAATATATATTACTAATTATATATTTACATTTAAGTGAGTAAATTGCCAATAATTTATGGCAGGTCTAGCATGACATCAGCAAAAGACCCAGACCAATAAATGTCTACATTTAGGTGGTGGTCTACAACGCACACGCGTAGAAGTCTTGACCGCATGAGCTCACCTTCCAGCTGATGCACTGGCTCGTATGACAGCACATACTCCTCCTGGCCACCTGCAGGTGAAGCACAGCGTTACACTTAAAGACAGCCATGGGGTCCCTCCGCCACCGCTGCCACCCGTCCAACCGTTTTATGGCTGGCGTTGGGGGGTGGCGGCTCCGGGTCGAGAGCGAGCCCATTACACGCCGCTGAAAGCAACTCCGATCAGCTAAGACCGTAAAAATTTGGCGCTCGCTCTCTGTGACCACTAGAGGTCGCTGGGGGCCCTCGAGCATGCAGCGGCGGCTGGGGCCATGACGGCTCCAATGAAAAGCTCTGCGGATTCCTGCGGCTCTCAGCCTTTCAGGCAGATGGGTCGCACCTTTTAGGCAGATGGGTTTATTTGTTCAAGGACACACGGTTTCTCCTAGCACCCTATTTTAGATAGCAAAGAAAACTGAATTTTACCAGGAGTCTATATTTCAACCCTAAAGGGTGCTGATAAGCACATATAATAATATTATGAATAACAACAACAACAACAACAACATCTATGCTTTAATGTGCAGCCGCCACAGTTTTACTACTGATAGCGTCTGAGAGAGTGAGGGAGGAGGGGGAGAGAAGAGAGGGAGAGAAAGAGTGAGGGAGGAGGGAGAGAGAGTGAGGGAGAGGAGAGAAGAGAGAGAAATGAGATGAGTTCTGGGGAGGGGCATTGGAAAGCTCTGTTGCTATGGAGACTGGGCTAGGATTTGGCTTAGTCCTGCCTGGTTGATTTGAGTATTGTATCTATGCGAGTGTGCGGTTGCTGGCTTCCAGAACATTCCGCTGCCTGTGTCCTGCACTGCCCCTTACACAGAGGGAAGTGGATGCTGTGCAACACTGCCATTTGCTCAGACGACCAGCACATCTGGACGTGACGTCGTGGAATGTGCTACCACATATACACACAGTATTAAAATGTTAGCAAAAGTGTTGTTAGCGTAACCGTGTCCATTCACGTACACATTCGTGCTCCGCGACAAAACACTTTTAGTAAGAAAGCGTTAGGTGTTAAGAGGAGGGGCCGACGACGATGATGGATGACGTGAAAAATAAGAGGAAAAACTTACGGTAACTACTTTCGCTATCACTGGCATTAGAGGTGACATGCTCTGAAATCACAACAAGGAGGGAAATGGAAAGTAAAAACTCAGGAACACAGACACAAACAAACTAATGATTATGACTGAGACCTGTAGTTGGGGGGGGGGGGGGGTGGG
>JAOXYF010000004.1:4697078-4716971 GCA_028565775.1 Sternarchorhynchus goeldii
CCCCCCCCCCCCCCCCCCAAACGCACTCGTGTGAGAAAAACACACACAGCCTGTATGGCCAACTGGATTCTGTCTGCTTGACACCTCACAGCCATGCCCTCTGCACTTGTGCTGTGTGTGTGTGTGTGAGTGTGTGAGAGAGAGGGTGTACTGATCCACAGAAGGAGTGAGGACTCCAGGCTGAGACAAGTTCCCCTCAGACACCTCCCTTGGCACACCCATCTTCACGTCTCCATCAGTGGGTCCAGGCATCAATGATACCGATCGATGCACTACAGGAAAATCCACGACGGGCCAGAATGGAGACGGTGGTTGTGAGGTTTACACTTACATTGTACACATTTGGCAGATGCCCAGAGGAGGGTGGATATACTGCTGGGGAGTCTTTCCCAGTAAGATCTCTTACTGGTACAGCATAGAGCACTTACACAGAACTCGCTATGGTAAACTATAGCAACCTGCACTGAAGTGGGTCTCCCATGGCTGTCAGCTGCAGGATGACCTCAAATGGTGCCGAGGCCGTCCTGGACCCCGCCGAGGCCGTCCTGGACCCCGCCGAGGCCGTCCTGGACCCAGCTCCACAAATACAGAGGCCACAGCGAGAGGCATCATCTCCCAGCTGAGAGTGCCAGAGGAGGCTCAAGATCAAGGACCGGACATCACGACTCAGGACAGTGTGGACTCTGGAACCATCAATGCATGGCATAACACACACACACACACACACACACACACACACACACACACACACACATAGCTCTGCTGTGGCCTCCCTTAAATGCAGATGTACAACCATGACAAAAACATGATTTATTCTAAACAAAATTCTATGGGTTGCAGTTTATAAAAGGGTTTTTTATAAAATCCTGCAGCTCTGCAAAGCAGCACACCAGGGTCAGGTGGAAATCTGCTGCTGCACAGTCAACATATGGCATTTGCCTGGCGCTCAGTTTAAAGACAATGACTCAACAAGGCAGTGGCAGGGTGCTGCAGCCATGGATTTCCGATTCTGATTCAAACTCCGGCCATCGCGGGGATCTCATTTGCCCCGGGGCATAGTGGGAGTACGGTGTTGGGCCAGGCTGCATGCGCCTGTGCTGCCTACACTTCATACCCCCAAGGCCGCCCTAGTGCCTGCCAGGCCGAGAATGTTCCCGCTCTCTGCGGCTTTACTGGAAAGGTGAAGCAGTGTAGTTCAGCCAAAGATGGACTTTCCCCAGATGAATGAAACTATACTATTCAAACAGGCCCATGTGACCAACAGGCACATCGTCAGGGTCTTGAACACACACACATGCAACTGTACATTAAAGGTTTCTTGGCAGGAAGGTTAATCTGCCCAAAGTTTATTTTCTTTTATGGTACATCACATTTTATTCTGCATCTTTCTTCATACATAATCAGAACAAGATGGAGAGCTCCATTACGAATAAAAAAAAGTGTAAAACGACGCAAACGTGAAAATGACGCTCCAAATATACAGCAAAAAAGAAAGAACATCGCTAAAAGTACAGTATGAAATTCCACAGACTCAATAAACTCCAACTAATTCGCTGCGTAAATCACACACAGGAGAGACTGTACCCAGATTGCATAGCTTCGCTAAGGGAGCGCAACTGCAGCAAGGAATCAGATCAGATCGATGCCGTGCTTGTGAAGCCAGTATCTTACCTTGGTTGTAACAATGCAAATGCAGTCCATCCTTTCGCGTTGGCCAGCGGCCTCGTGGCGCTCAGCATTTCATTTCGAACCTTTGCTTCTTCAGTTAGGACCAATCTGCGTCTGTACATAAGCAGCTCTCCGAAAGCGCAGGTCAGTGCTACTCTCATCGAGCTGGGAACAAAACGGTGCGCATGTTCGCCTTTTTTTTTTTTCTTCCGCGCTGACGACGCACATAAACTTCATAAAACACAGAGGGCGCGAGATGCGCTCGCGTCTCCAAAGAAACTCGCAGGCGCATGTGTGGCTCCTCCAGCATGCGGGAGCGCGCTGCTTCAGACTGTACCACTTCCAATTCCGCGACACGTGCAATTATGCTTGCGTTGTTTTATTAACCCTCCCACTGCGCCGCTCACCGACATGAGCCGAACCATTCAATCCAAGACAACGTGAAGGCAGGCACAAATGCGACGCAGAGTCTTCCTTTTCAGAGCTTAACGCTAAAAAAAAAAACCAAAAAAAAAAAACTATCTGGCATACTGACGGAGAAAAAAAAACTAATCAAATGAACTAAAGTTGTGGTGTCAATAAATCCTCTATGCCCTCTTGATAAATTCGTCTATTACATTCTACAACTTCCTCTTTACCGGCGTGGCCCAAAGTGCAGTTCACACGAATTTGTTATTGTGCACATATCAGGGTGTCTTCCCGAGTAGGAGGAAACTCGGCTAAACCGGCACATTCTCCACTGATCCGCGACATCTTCAACAGCGCATCAAACGGAGCAGCCAACAGCAAACTGAATCGCCTGCGTGACGGTTCAATGCCGGTGGTCACGCTGCGCGGCACATTTGTTCCGTTCTTAGCCGCTGTCGCATACAACAAATGCAATCCGTCTCAAGCTCGAGTGGAAGGATTTTACAGACCTTATGCATTATACACATTTACATTTGGCTTGCCATGGCTGTAGAAAGCATGCAAAGCTTAATTTCATCATGGCTGAATGCATGTCACATACAGTAAAATCAACATTACCTCTAAGCTCTGAATAAATCTAAAGTGCCTGTACAACTCATTTATTCCACGGAGGGGGGAAATAAATCGTGTTCTTTTGACTAGTAACTGGTTGATGAACACCACTCCCATGTGGAAACCAGTTCTGCATTTACAGATACACAAACGCACACAGTTACATTCACTGGTTGATGTCAAACTGTGGCTTTTTCAGCTGTTGAAAACCCTTCAACTCCAGTGTTGGCACAGTTGGAAAACTCTTCTCGTCAGCAGCAGCCGCAGTTGTGAAAGCCACCGTCCGGGAGACCAGCAGCGCGAGTGCGCACGAGGACAGCCGCTACTGCCGTAATCGTCTCCGAGAGCTTCGCTGCTACAGCTTCGCCCGTCACTCACTTCTGATGCTGCTGGTTCCCTCAAACTTTTCTTTTGGCTGCACCGCATTCAGTGCGTCTGCCGATTCCTCAAACCGAGGAGGACATGAAACAATATCCAGCAAGAATAGAAGCCAGCAGTGGTGCGTGAAGCTGGAGAGAAGTGGATTTTTTCAGTGTTATCGGACCATTTTGTTACTGCTGCTTTGGCAGCCTGCGTTCTGGGGAGAGATTTTAGCCCCTCTCACTCAGTCAGGAGTCTTCACAGACACCTCTGTTTAAATACAGAGAGAAAAAAAAGATAAAAACCAAAAACCACCATCTTCACCACTCCCAAACCACAGATCTGCTCATATAAAAAACCCCAAAAAAACCCAAACACACTAACAGGCAGCAGGCCTTTTCATACTAGTTTCATGTAATAACTCTTTTAGAGGCACTCTGGAAGTTTACACCCAAGCTACTGGATCCCAATGAGATGCTACAAATATATCATATATGTGTGTGGTTTAAAAATGATAAATGTACTAGTAGGAGAAGGCCCACAATGTCCCCATCACTCCACAAGAGATGAAAAAGGATGGAGAAGTTCGTATTGAACAAGTCAATTACGCAGAGGTAATACTGATAACCTTGAGGAAAACATAAGAGCCTTAAATGAATTTCTAAACACACAGGTTAGTAATGCCAGGGCAGCGCTTCATCTGCGTGGTGAGACCATCTTCGTGGTTATATCTGCATAAAGGTTTCAGCCGACAGTAAATGAATGCTGGGAATGAATTTCATGCCGTCTTTTTTTGCGTGGTGTTTGCTTGAATGTTGTGGGGGTGTGGGGGGGGGACATGTCAACGGACCCAAGCCCATCCGCGACGGGAAACGCAACAAAGAAAAAAAAACAAAAAAAAACCCCAAAACCAACCCCCATCCCTTCTGCCAATACACCCCCCCCCCAGCCCATTGCCTGGCGACCCAAGAACCAAACCCAGATGAATGGAACACAAATGACATATGAGCCTCTCTGTAGCGGCACAGAGAGACGGGGAGAGCAGCCCGCCGCCATGGACCAAGATAGCATTGGGGGGAAGAGGGGAGGGGGGAGGGGGATGATGAAGGGGCCAGGCATGCAGCCATGGGGAATGCCCCAACCACTGGCCCCACGCCGGCGTGATACTTACTGGGTCCAGCTCACCGCGGGCAGATTTGGCTTTAGCAAGCACGTGTAGGATTTCGTTTAGGAGGGGAGAGTCCTGAGATTGGGCAATTTTTAAATGAGACGAGAGGGAGAAGAAAGAGGAAATTTAAACAGAAGGAACGGAAAAAGAGTTTTATTTCTGTATTTTTTTATTTTTTTTCTCACTTTTACAAACACTCAGCACTCTATCAGATAGGCTGCAGAGTAAACAAGAGTCATTTGGTCAGAAGCAGCTCTAGTGATGGAAAAATAACTCATGTACGATGATGACAACCTCAAATGGGGATTCTCCGAAACACGTATTACGATAATGACCTATGGTATGATGCTGACTTACAGAAGCCAACTGATCAGGCCTTTTTTGTGCAAGTCCAGTTCAGCCATGGTGTACAGTGTCTCATAATAGCCTCAAAAGTGCTATTCATCCGCCCTACCTGCTCACACTGAGTAAGCAAATTACTTAGTCTGCTGTTGCAGGGGTTTGATTCAACAGCCAGGGGAGCCCAACTCTTAACTGGATTCTAGATTTGTGCAAACAAGCTTTAACACAACTAAATTTTTCAAGTCTTCAAGCAGGGGTTTGTAAATGGCCACTGGCTGTGAAAGACTCGTGGAGACTCGTTTTGTATACAAATCTAGTTCGGTGTGTTTTGGTCATCTCTCAAATCACATTTTTTTTTCTTTAGTAGGTTCCTGTATACACACACAAATTTTAAAAAGAGTGTTTCAACTTTACGCCGACACCTTTGCTGTTTTGCAAAACAGTGTCATTTTGTCAAATTCATTCCAACACGAGCACTTCAGAGAGATGGTTAAAAAATAAATAAATAAAATCACATAAATAAAGTGATCTGAAGTGCCTGCCTGTCAAGAAGAGAACGGTAATTTAGAAAGTGTTTTTGTCTCTGTGGATCAACCAAGAATAATGGGATCCTCATAAAAATAAATGTTCATAATGCTCGTTATGATCTTGTTAAGTGTTACAATGTCCGTATAATTAAGGAGTTTGCAAAAAAAACAAGCAAAAAATAATCTACTATGCTCAGAGTTTCGATAAAGTTATTTAAACTTAAAGTGATTGGGAGCTTTGTGTTAGCAGGTTCATAAAGTGTCACCCAGCACAGCCGGCGAGCTTTAAATCTCAGATGAAAAGCTGGACTGCAGGGTTAACCGGGGTTGGCGTGCGTCACAGATGTACAGTGCCCTTGACCCTCCTCGCTCCAGCGCGTCTGACAGCGCGTCGAATAAAATCACGCCCGTCTGCTGCACCCAAGTCGCCCTCTACTTTGACAACAAACGGCAGCAAAGATGCAGAGACCCTTCCTTGTGCTCAACCCTGGCCGTCTGTCTTTTTAAGACTTTAAAACCAAGCTTTAAAACAAGGAAACGAAACGGTTCCTGACAAAACCGTACCACACGCAAAGGTCAAATTTATTGCCAGGTTTAAAAAAACCCCGTCTATAAAAAGAAACTATGTAAAGCTCCTAAATGAGTGAACGAGTGTTGTAGCTGGTCTACGATCGTAAGAAACGCAGAAATGTTGCACACTGTGTATTCAGTAAATAACTATCACAATGCAGGCACTGCCGGCTCAGGGTGAGTGTTGGAGTGCGGAGGCTGGAGAGGGTGACTCAGTTCAAGAGCGATCGCTACGCACAGAAAGGGACGTGCTCTCCACGTGAAAGCCGCTTCCGACCTGACAAGTTTCCGGAGCGAAACTCCTCCGGTGAGTCCACGGTGTTGCTCAGCGATGGCCATTTCATTCAACGCACAGCACATTTCCACAGAACGTAGGTGGAGGCTCTATTCATTCAGCCTTAGATATTGCCTTGGAACTTATAACCATGAAGTGAAAATGACTGGAATCTTTTCTGGACTCTGACCTGATACTGTCCAAACATCAACACATTTGTCATCTGGTATAAAGAGTACAAGAGGTCCTAAAGCATTTACTGGAACGATATATTACGTGCACTTACAAAACACTGCAGATGTCAATGATGAATAAACAACTCAGATAACAGCAGCAAACAAAAGATGACCATGACTATCAAAACTACTGTAATGCAATAATTCTGCTACATATCGTAAATGAAACATGCCTTGCAATACACCGACACAGCAGTGAACATCAGTATCACAATAACAACTGTATTGGGCAATATATTGGGCCAGCCCTAGACCAGTCTAGACTTTTGATCGCTGCTGTCCCAGGTGCCGGTGAATGGCCCACGTCAGTGATATCTTTCTCAGGGGGATCCAAGATCTGTGTGTGCTTACCTCTGTACTAGTGCTGAGGCTGGGAAGTGTGTCTGATGTCACTGTTGTGCTCTGGATGCTGGAGAAATCCCACAGGTTCACCGGGGGAGCTGCATCCGTTACCTTCAACGAGTCCCCACATTTCTGACTATCTGATAAGGACACTTCATAAAATTCCTGGATATCTGTGAGAGAAGGAAAGGCATAATTATTGTGCAATGTGTGTGTTTATAGCAGGTCATGTGATGATGCATGTTATTTATAAAGAAGGGAGCACAATAAAATGTAAACATTGGGTATCATTACTAAATACTACAAAACCGCCACAGAGCTTTTTGTAATTTCCATTCCTGGTACATAAAGCAAAGTTGGGTATGTAAAAGACGCTATAGTCCAACTACTTATTATTGTTATTGGTACAACAAAATATTTATATGCATATTATTCACAGCCATACTAACAGTATATTCAATGCTGCACTTTTAAAATGTCTTGAAAGTACTGGAACACCTCATTCAGAACTGTGTACAGAATTAAGATTAACGAAAGTACTGGAACACCTCATTCAGAACTGTGTACAGAATTAAGATCAATGAATGTATTAACATGGGCAGCGCTTGAAGGTCAGGGTGCAGCTTTAAAAGGTCGTTCACAGCTGCTGCTTCTTTAATTGGGCACGAGGTCAGAGGTCAAGAGCACGTCGATGCCAAAACCCACACCTGGCGCCGGTAAGATCGCTGACCTCCATGACACAGCTTTGAAAGCTACCTCCTGGTTATATCTGACAAAACGATCATCACAGGTCATTAGTGTGAAAGGCGTATTCCAATAATACGACCACAGCCATGCTGGTTGTGAACCAATTTCCAGAAGCAGTCACCTCCTTAAACGAAAGATAAACAAGTTTGTTAGCGGTTAGCTACAGCGCGGAGAGAATAGCTAGGACGCATCGTTCGTCCACGCGTGAAAGGGGTTGGGCGACAGGGCCGAAAATACAAGCAGGATCACGTGGAGCCACTGCGTAATGAGAGTAAATGTTTTTATAATGTACACCGGTGGGGGTGATTCCCTCTGCTCTGGTTTCTCTTTGAAATACTCAGGCTGGTGATGTTCCAGCCGCTAATAGCACCTGCCAGGGCTTATTTTAGTCTCGTCCAAGACGAGTACAAACCAGAACGGTGTAAAAAAAAACATAACCGGTGCATTAGTGCTTTCTAATCCAGAACATTTACCTTTAAACTTGTAATCTCTGAAGATTACCGATCATGCCACGTTAACAACGGTTGATGAAGGCGTCTTGGATTTAGCCATGTGGCTTTACCATGGCACATTTTTTGATCTTTTCTCCAGTTTTGGGGAAGGGCATCACGACATGGTAATACAGTACTCAATGTGACTTTGGATGCTAAATATGAATGATTCATATTTTAAAAAAAACTAAATAAATAAAAAAAAAACCACACAATATCGAGATAAAAATTAAAGTACAAACAGTACATGCTATATACAAGTTTGGTTTGGAAATGTCATTTAGGTACTTTCCACTGGAAATCAGACTGAACTGAAACTGCTTCTACACTCTAGGCTTCTACACTTCTAGGCCTTTACCTAGAACATGTAATCAGGTCTGAGATTGAAACAAGAAGACATGTGACTTTGTAAAGGCTTACTAGAAATGAACCGACATCCAAAACAAGCTTTATTTGCCCTGCCTTTAAATATTCATTACAGATGTCCAATCGGTTGTTACCGCATAATTATCTGGAGACGTTAATTCTCCCTGAGCCAAAGCAAAATTCGTTCTGTATGCCTCACTGCTGAACAGTTTTACACGGGGCTAAAGCAAACTCACGCCCCACTCTCCCAAAGTCTGCTCCGTTAGGACTAAACATTGAAGGGAGACCGTCATAATAACCATGGCAACTCCATCAGCTCTCTTTCTGGTCTGTTCACCGGGCCAAACCGGGCCTCCCGTCTGATGGGGTTACGAGCTTAGTCCAACTATAAATATGCCAGGGGTCAAAGCTGTGACCTCTGTGTGGCTCTTCAGGAGCTTCCGCCATCATTCGTGGTCCCACATGCTGAGCACTCTGAGCCTCTGGTTGTGAAATCAGCTTGGTGAGAACAAACCTGAGCTCAGCTGAATAAAATGCACGAGCTGAAGTAAGCAAGGACGTGATTGCCCTCCCAAGCCCAGCCAGCAGCTTCAACCGTACAGCTTCAACCGTACAGCTTCAACAGTACAGCTTCAACAGTACAGCCCAAACGCATGCAATCATTCCAATAACAGTCCCATTCATCATGACGTTTTACCACATTTTTATTTTCATTTATTTCTAAGGTTTTTGTTTTTTTTTAAAATAAAATTCCATAATTACAAAACATGATTCTACACCATCTAAGTAATGGTTAGGAAGCAAGAGGTATAATTTTGCATGAAGTATTGCTTTTTGAAATTATATATTTTTGTAACTTCTAGACTGTACTTTCCCATCACATTTTTACAGGGAGCACTGCAAAGAAAAATGCAAACTTAAAGTGCAAGCTTTCTACATTAGGCAAAACGAAAAATGAATAATCAAATTATTATTACATTATTCCATAAAAAAACTACTGTGTAATTAACAAAAACTCAAACCAAAGAAATTTTCTCTTTTATTTCTTGTTTCCTGATTCCACTGAGCTTGTTTTAAATTTCCCAAAAAGATCAGACTCTACTGTGGCAGATTGTGGATGCTGTACTGCCCGTTCGAGCTCCACAATTTACCAGCGCGTTTAATCCGTGCAGAGACGCACTGATGTAACATCCTCTTCCCACACCCAAAGGGCCCCACGTCGCCTTTTTTGGAGGCAGAGTGTCAAACACGGGTGAAGAGCCTAGCCGAAACCTCCAGGACGGAGGGAGCGGAGGAATCAGCCAGGCCGCGTAACGGGCCGTGGCTAGAAGGGCTGGCGTGGCAAGAGAGACACTCCTGCCAGCCGCTCGACGAAGGAAAAAGAGAGAGAGAGAGAGAGAGATTTCCAATACTTTACCTCCCTTCAGGCTATGTGTTGTGACGCAAATTAATACGAGAAAAAAAAAAAAAAATACTGTAGTATTTTAAAAACTTATGCCATTACATAAAAAAATGTACGAAAACTAAGCAACCATTTCCTGTAGCCTCTAATTACCAGTGCTGGGTAAACGATGTAAAACTTCAAATTCGGTTAACAGTTGCGTGTGGTGACGCGCTGAGAGCGTCACGTAAAGCGACACGTCAAAATCAGAGCCGCGGCGGACGCGGCTAAACCTATGCCGAATTTAACCAACATCGTCGCAGGACGCAGAACTGCCTTTACCATCGCCAGATGGGACGCGTCACAGGACTGCCTCGATTTCGCCCACCCAGCCAGTCAAAACAGGCGCGGCACTATCTGCTGCGGCTGGACCCCTGCTCTTCCCACTGGGTCATGTTTCCTGGCCTCCCTCTGGGGACAGGCCTGCGGTAGGGCCGCCCTTAAACACAGTGTCGAACTGATGTCCGATTAAATTGGCCTTCTGCAACCACAGGAACGTTACCTTACTTATCAGACAGCTTTCCGGCCAACCCGGGGACAATAAATGCTATTTATTCCTGAGCTTGGGGGCAGGGAGACAATGAAAGTTGCTCCATTCAACCCATAAGTGGCAATAGAGGTACATAAAACTAACGCAACAGCTTTGCCTTAGGCGTTTGCCATTGTACCCGCCACTGTCCACGTGAGAAAATAATTACAATTACTGTCTATACAACGTATCAATTTTCCTTTGATCTTCTGCTATTTACTTCCACACTGGCAAGTTAAGAACTGCAATGCATTTTGGGGGAAACTGTGCTGAGGAGGAAATAGCTTCCATCCTTGAGGCATTCTGCTTCAAGCAGGCCTGCGAGATAATTATGGAAAGACGCAGGCCAATCTGTGTGATGCGAAATGAATTCCGCTCCAGGTCCTCATTGAGTAATTAGAATTTCCTGATCGTTATTCACCATAACCCCTGTGGCACAGTAGACAAGCAGAAGTATGTTAGGTGCAGGGTTTTTGCAGCTCTTTACCCAAGTGCCTGCTAGGCGGGTGCTCTGGGACGGCGCCTATTAAGGGCGAACTTTTGTGGCCCACATACGGCAAGCAGGAAGAGAGCTGCTCTGGTTAATTGTTGCCCCGAGGCATCTTGGGAGGGATTTTCGGGCTTGAACCAGCCGAGGTCTGTGGCCCTGGAACTTCTCCTGCTGCCACCTCTGACCTTCCTCTCCGTGAGAAACCGCAGCAATCCTCTGGCTCTGGGATGGGCGCTCGGGTGATCATGCCAACAGACCGATTACGCGTCCCTCGCCGTTTGGAACACACCAGTCGAAGAGCCGGACAGAAGGTCACAGCTCCAGTGCGTTTGTCAGTTACGGAAAAAAAAACAAAGGAGCATGTGGGGTCATATGCTTAGATGAGAGTGGTTGTGTGTGTACAGGGAACTGGTGAGCGCCAGCATGAGGAAGTGTGTGTCTGGAGGTGGAAGATGGCTAAGAGTGTATATGTGTGTGTGTGTGTGTGTGTGTGTGTGTGTAATACATGCATCATGCATGAACTTATCATGCAAGGTCAAGCACACCAATTCATCACAGAAGCTTACAGCAAGACAGCATGCTGGTACTACTGAAGAACAGCTGAAACACACAAACACACCCACTCAAAAAACTCCCTCTCCGACAGTCTGCCCCCCCCCTGCACCCCCCAAATGCTCTCTACAGACCCTGATTGGCCAAGCAAACCAAATATTTATGACTCATGGAGCAGTGGTGAGTAACTCAAGCTTTTTGTCCAAGAAACTGCACTGGTTTTCCTTTGAGCACATAATTAAAAGCATGCAGAGATGCTGAGTGCTCAAAAACTCAGTCCACTCAGGTTCACCCCACCCCAAAACATCCCCCATTCCATCGGACACTCCAACACCAAATATCTAAAAAAGAGCCAAATGAGTTTTCTAATTTGCTCAACCTAAACCCAAAAACAAAGGCACTGAAATGTCGGATATTTTCACGCTTTCAAAAAGTAATGGAACACACAGGTCGTTCCCAGGGCAGGAAGCTCCACACCTCCAGGGTCTGACAGAGGTGTCTTGGCACTCAGCCAAACCCGACCGCTGGAAAAACCAAACAGGCTCCGCCACATTCCTGCAGGAACCTTCCCAGGACAGACTCGTTATCGGTTGGCGCAGGAGAAGAAATGCTACTCCAGTTCCGCTGAATAAACCTGGGTTAGTCATACAAGACAAGCCACTACTTGCAAGAGCACGACCGGCGTAATGGGAAGGGGAATATTACAGCAGTTACTTGGGATGGAACGCTTGACACTGTCAAATACCAGCAAATTATAACACTAGCCACAGGATCAACAGCATTTACCAGTGGTATTTACCAGTTCTCTGTGTTTGTTGGCACTAATAGACTAGTACCAGAAAAATTAGGAGGGGTGGGGGGGATGGGGGGGGGAGGACCCAGTAAAGTTTACCACTATTCCACCAGTAATGTACCCTGACACCCCTCTGCAAATTGTAGCAATGGTCTTGACACAATAGAATGGCTGAAGTAGCTCTGGGTGTCTGCAGAACTTTTATGACCAAACACCTCTGTGTAATGGCCAGTTCCTCCCTGAGACAAGCAGGGAAATAACAGGTATTCCCAAAGAAGCACATTTAATGATGTGAACTCCCTAACAAATGAATGCCAGACTGGGCTATTCCCTATACTCATAAAGACAGGACTAAATGCTACTCCGTAATTAGCAACTCCGTAATAAGTTTTTTTAGTTTTTTTTTTTACGCACAATTGTAAAGATTTTATTCGAATTAAGGCAGATTTTCTGTTCCTTCATTATTATAAACTCAATTAAGTACAACAAATTCGAAATAATGCTATAGTTACCTATTAGTGCTTGGAAGAGGTTACTCTGGAAAATGTCAATAACCTTCTGAATTGAGTTTTTCAGTTGTCTGTCGTCGGCATTATTGAGTTTTGTCCGGTATTCCTCCAAGAGCAAGAGAGCCCGTTGTGCATCTGTGAGACAATAAACGTTTCTCGTCAAAATGTATCAGCAGAGACTTTTACATAATAAAACTATACTTTCCTATATGAATAACCCAAAAGGTCTACATACAAGTACAAAGTATACTATGAAAGCAGAATGAGAAAACACTGGGTTTTAGTATTTTTTTTAAATCTCTGGCAAACCCATATACAGAAAAGCGACGTACTAAAATTTCAAATGACTGAATGTTTTCCGGGCTATAATGTTATTAAATAAATTTCAACTAGCGAGGTGTAACAGTATGTACAAGTTCTGGTTGCGGCAATAATACACCGTTTTTTCCCCCCCATTTCAGTTCAAGTTTGCCCCGCTCGCCTGACGGCGGAACCACTCACCGTTTTTCCTGACTGGCATGGTTAGGTTGGCTCGTGCAGAAATACAACCAGCTGAGCTTAGCTGGCAGCTCGCAGGTTAGAAATTAACACGCGATAAAATGCTCCGCTCTCCAGGCGCCCGTGCTAAGTGTCAGGAGGGTAACTTGGATGCCTTTGGCATGAAATCCAAATGTTTATCCAGTAAACATGAAAGCAGGTCTCACTGATATGAAAATAACCCCGACTTGGCTTGACGTCCAAGTCCCACTAAAATACAGTCCCAAGCGTTCCAACCGCACAACTAACCTAGCTAGGCTGCTGCACTTCTTGAATCTGACAGCGGCGAAACGGTGGAGCCGGAACAGCAAAATATCTAGCTTTTTAAAGACAAGCCTTGGATAGCCGTTCAGTTCCATTCAAATCGGTGAACACACAAAAATTCATACCGCACGAAGCATGATCACATTGTGCACAGCGAAAGGAGTCCGCAGCACCAGAAAAAAAAACTAAACATATGTCGTCGCCAGTTGCAAGAGGGTTCCCAAACTCCAAACTGCAAATTCACCTCAGTGGCACCATGCAGAATCCAGTTAGAACGCACACGATTTAAATCCTCATATCCGCAGATCTGTTCATTGTCCGCCTTGAGAGATTAAGGATTGTTTTCCTAAGCGTCAAACTTCTTTCGTTATCTCCTCCTCTTTTTTTCTTCCGATGTGTCAGAAATTCCAAACTTTCCTCCAAAATGGCGTCCCAGGGTTGGAAGATTATCACGTGACGGCGGACCCTACCCTTGACCGCCCAATCATGAGACTAAGCTACCTTTCAGCTCAGGGTTGGGAAGGTGAGACTTGAGACTTTCTTAAAGGAGACCCGCTACCTCAATCAGGCGAGTAGCTGCCGTGATTCGGTTCAGTTTGGTTGAACACGTTTCATGCTTAGCTTACATGAACCCATTCTCGCGATTTGGGTGTCCTGAGTGTTTACTGGCGAACTAAATTTAATCAGTGTCAGGGTTTCACACCTGAGGGTGTTAAGTATACTGTCTAGACTCTAGATCAAACTCAAGAACTGTTTGCAGGTTTTAATTAGACGCCCGTCAAATATATATAGTGGACTAACTAGTATTTCCCTTATGTAAAATCGAAACAGGAATTAATTTGATACAGTTCAGGCAATTTTTTTCTGTATAGTTTAAGAAATGAACTATAGAACAGTTTTTGACAAGGATATATGACTTTATGGTGGATAATAAATTTCGTTTCAGTTCTCTTGTCCTTGATGTCGTAAATTCACTAATATTAACATGGATTCTTGTAATAGCTCTAAAGCAGGGACGTAGCAAACGGTGGCATGAGATGTCCATACCAAAGACAGACACAGCTAGTGTATATTTATGCAAACAACTAAAGCCATGTCCCAGATTAGAAAGCAGTGATGGTAAAGGAACATTTTATTTTTAGATGGTCATGTTTTATGAATGACCTGCTCTGATCTCACAGAGGGTACCTCCTTCATGTGTGGGAGAGCAGTGAATTCGCGTCGTCCTCAACCTGACCACTTCACAGAAAGGTTTTGTTGTTTCATCTTTAATGATAAGGTTAATATGAAATGGTTACAACAAGAAAAAAACACCACCAAAGATTGTTTTGATGTCTGCCACAGCTAAATAACCACGATACATTCAATTAATTGCTTATATCACCAATTTTTCATTTTTTAAATCTTTTACCTTTTGGTTATATTGAGAATGTATATATATATATGAGAGAGAATACAATAAAAATTCCATAATAAAAGTATATGTAAATAAAAAAACTATAATAGAAGTATAAATCAGAAAAGCCATCAAGATGTAAACAAGATGTAAAATATATAAATTAATAAATAGCATTTTATATTATCACAAATATGTATATATATATTTCTGTGCAAAAGTTTTAGGCAAGTATGAAAAATGCTGTAAACTAAGAATGCTTTCAAAAATGGAAGTGTTCATAGTTTATTTTCATCAATTAACAAAATGCAGTGAATGAACAGAAGAGAGATTGAAATCAAATCAATATTTGGTGTGACCACCCTTTGCCTTCACGACAGCATCAATTCTTCTAGGTACAATTGCATATAGTTTTTGAAGGAACTTGGCTGGTAGGTTGTTCCAAACATCTTGAACTAACCACAGATCTTCTGTTGATGTAGGCTTCCTCAAATATTTCTGTCTCTTCATGTAATCCCAGACACACTTGATGATGTTGAGATCAGGGCGTGCCATCACTTCAGGACTTCTTCTTGTTCTTGTTCTTTGCGCTGAAGATAGTTCTTAATGACCTTGGCTGTATCGTTTGGGGTTATTGTCGTGCTGCAGAATAAATTGGGGGTCAGTCCCTGATGGTATTGCATGATGGATAAGTATCTGCCTGTATTTCTCAGCATTGAGGACACCATTAATCCTGACTAAATCCCCAATGCAGAAACGCAGCTTCAAACTTGCAAGGAAACTCTACCATGCTTCACTGTTATCTGCAGACACTCTTCAGCCCTTCGACAAACAAACTGCCTTCTGCCAAATATTTCAAATCGGTCCAGAGTTTTAAGCCTATAGATAGATAGATAGATAGAGAGAGAGAGAGAGAGAGAGAGAAAGAGAGATAAAAGTGCATAACTCTGCAACTACAGTTAAATGAAATGGTTTAACATAGGAAAAGAAGGGTAACCACATTGCCCAGATTTTATTTATAGACTCTTTAAGTGTGTGTTGAATTCTTTCTAATTTTATGCATTTTAAAACAGCTTTAATCCAGAGAGCGTGGGAGGGGCGTGCAGGGGATTTCCATCTAAGCAAGACTGGTCTTCTTGCCAATAAAGTGGTGGCAGAGGCAATTACATCTTTATTCCTTTCTGGTCATTTGCAGTGTGGGTGAGGAAAGCCCAGTTAAAAGAGGCACTTATTTTAGCGCATTACAGTTGTCTTTCCAGAAATGGAAACAACATGATTCTTACACATCCTTTTGGATAATCTTGCTTTTGCCCAATAAACCCTATGGATGAGTTTGAACTGAATGGAACTGTGCTGAGCACAAAAAGAAAAAGGTGTGAAACCTTTTAAGTAGGTTAAAAGGTCACCCATAGGTCATCAGATATTTCCTTACCCAGTTCCTCCTCCAAAGAGGATTTAATGTCATTTAATGAGGTGATTTTTGAGGATAGAATTTGTCTCTGCGTTATTGTTGAGGCACCTTACAGATTAGGAAGGGGGATAGAAAGTGTCAAGACGTGTTTCACCAGGAAGGTTGGAGAGTGGAGAGTCAGGAGATGCTTGCAGATGTAGCTTGGGATTCATAGCAACCTAAAAAAAAATGTCTGGGGAAACCAAATTTAATGGATAATTACTCAAACACAGTAAATGTATTGTCAATAAAGAGATCTCTAAGTCTTTTACAGAGATTAAACGACCCTGAAGAACCATTAATCAGCCATAAATGGTTTGAATGTGGGGTTTGAGGCTATGAAAGTGGAAAAAGGTTTTCTGAAACCCAAAGTAGCATCTTAATTGATTCCAGATAATCGGTGTTGTTTTGACACATTTATTTTTAGTGAAGGAGGAGTAAGGGCCTGTAACAGAGGTGAGAGCAAGGGAAAACAGTGACAGTGGCATAGATGAATCCACATCCACCTCTAACCAGATTGGAGGTGGGGATGCTTCTCCACCCTGCAACCAGTATCAAATGAGCTTAGGTTTAGCAGGCCCAGTGAAAGAACCTGATATGTAGTGGTAATGTACCTACATCTAGCCCTGCAAAGGCTGTCTTTTCATCCCATATAAAAGATAGAATTAGGCTGTCAGCTTTTTAAAAGAAAACTTTAGTGGGACAAGACATTAATTAATGATTAATAATATTAGATAAAAAAGCACCAGGCTTGATTTTTCCAATGACTTCTGCATTACAGATCATTCCAATGAAAGAACACAGCATCTGAATTAAATATCAAGATACATTACATTTTCTATCTTGCCAAGAAAAGATACTGTGATGTCATGTTTCTCTGGAAACCCTGTACTTCACTGTAATTTTGACAACCTATAGAGTCCTTTTACTACAGTTACTTACCTGGAATCTTCTTTGTACACATACTGTATATTTTGGACAGAAGGTTTCTGATCTTCTGGGAGGTGGGAGGTTTATATTAGAAAAAAGCAGATGGTTATATCAGAAACGGGCTATAAAATTCAGAGAGTCTATATTAGTTCTTTTTCATTTCATTTCCTACCTTCGTTACTGCTATAGCAACACATAGCAATGGGAACAGATGTGATCTTTCAAATGCCTTGTTACTGGAGTCAACAAATTCTTAATTCTGAAGGTCCAAAGATGTTCAACAAAATGATCAGTAAGCCTTCTCTTGGTTTCTCCACGTCTGCTTTTTCTTCAGAAGCATTTTGCTTGCACAGCTGTCCGAAACGTTCAGTTTCTCTGGAAACCTTGTGTGCTACAGTGCAATTCTGGCTACCTCTACATTTTTTACTACAGAACACTGCAGTTACTCCTTGGAATCTTCTTCATATATATTACAAAAAGATCTCTCTCTTTTTTTCATCTGTCTCTGGCAGACATTGATGTGAATATGGTAGCAGCTGTTTTTCTGTAAATTCTGGACAAGTGACATTCTGTCAACAACAATCCAAATTAAAACCGAATCAAATTTAACAACACTTTGTGACTTGGGTGTGTGGCCAGTTTCATCTGTAGTGGAGGCATTATGGCAAAATGAAGGTTTGTTTGGATGCTCTTCCCCCTAAGGTCCTGCATGCGCACTGCATGGAAGCTCCTGTATGCAGCTCATGGTGGTACCAGGGGCCCTGGCTCCATGTCGGTAGTGATATCTGCATAATCTACTCAATCATGGTACAGATTAAGGTGTTTGTGAGTGGCCAGATGGCACCCAAGCAAATCTCATTTTACATCATGAACTAAGTCTGTTAGTGTTAATCCCCCCCAATCTCCCAGAAGTATTAATACACAGGACATTGAGGTTTGTGACCATACTCATACTACCAGGGGCCTGAAAGTAATACACACAATGTATAACCTCTGGGGCCACAAAGTACAGGTGGTGTTGCCTCACACCATTGTACCTGCAGTCCTGTGAAGGCAGTGTGGTGCCAGTGTGCTTTGTCACTGTGTACAATATAAATAAATATAGGGACCGCAACACAGGATGCACAAAGTGCTCCAAAGGTTATGAGGGCCACATAAAGAAGATCTGATATACACTGACAAGAATGTATGCTTTAACATCTGTAATTATAGTGCATAACAGGCTATTTCAGGAATGGAGAACCACAGGGAGCAAATTTACTGAGATACAGTACAGGACATGACGTTTTGTTGGTTTGATGTAAAATATTTATAAACTTACCCAAATTACCTCAAAGAATGGTGTATTTCCATTACCAAACTGATATGACAATACAAAAACACACCAACATTAACAGGATACAGAAAAACGTTTTTTGCTAAGTCACATTTCAAGCCTACTTGTTTAGCACGACGTGACTAAGAAACTATTATTCACGACTGTGGACTCTAGTTATCATGGAGTTATCGTCCACCCAGGGCAGAGGCTGCAGGCGCAGTCTTCTCCATTGCTTTGCCACCAGTGCCCTTATTGTGGCAATCCCTTGGTGATAGCACAATGGCGGCAGTGTCACCGAGCGCTCTACTCAGCTGGGAGTTCGCTTCGCCACGGCAGGCCCTCCGCCCGAAAAACGCTGACTCAAACGAGGCAGCAACGTCTCTGACTGCCACGCTAACAAATGGCCGAGTTGATTTAACAAACGGCTGGTATGTTCACCGTCTGACTGAGAGCCTGTATAAGACCTCAGAATGGCTCCTTTGGGAAACGGCTCACTATTGTACGCGATAAATCCCATTTCTGTAATTGTGTAATCTGAGCTCATTGGATTCTTCGCATAATTTGAGGTAATCCCAGCTGTGCAGATCATTTTAAACAATGGTGTTAATTCACAGGGATAATGTTTGGCCTGACAGACATCAAAACGATGCCGTGAATCAATATGAGAAACAGAAATACATACTTTAATGCCATACAACAGAGTGATGCTGTACAACAATGCACCAGAAATTAGCATAATACACTGCTGATTAAACTGTGATGGAGAAATATTCCTTCTGCTCTACATTCCCATAAGCGCTTTCTCTTCCTGTCATGTTTATGGGCGGCTGTTCGAGACTTTCCACAACCACACTCCCACTCTCGGTTTATCCATTTTATTACTGTCCCAGAGTCTATTACTGGAGCATAAAGACATAGCTGGTATGGATGCGTCTGCCTTGGTGTAAAGAGAAGAGGGAACGATGGAGCTGACTCTGCTGTATTTACCCGGGTCAGTGTGTGTTTGTTTGCGTGGGTGTGCATGTGTGCATGGGTGGAGTAGCATCACCACACTCTGGGTGTGAGTATGTCTGTAAATACCCGCACGTATGCGTGCAAATCTCTGGCAGGCGCCACGGCAACGCTCGCTCTTCGTTAGCAAAAACGCGTGGTCGTGGCTGCCAGGAACCGTGCGCTCAGCACGGCCTGCTGGGAGAAGATTTCTGGATTTGGCTGACAGTCGGGCCACTAGTCAGGCATGGTCTTTATAAACACAGACTGATGGCCTGTTTGAAATTTTCAGATTTCTTTGGGATCACTGAAGCATCGGAGGTCTGAGTAGCTTAGTAAGTTCACTAAAGCTCCAGATGGCATGTTTTACCAAACCAAAGTCAGAGCAGAAGTCTTGAGCAGGTCTACAGAGGGATATAGTGCATAGGCTTCAAAACAGTTCAAAAAGAGATACAATATGATTCTCTATTCTGTATCCATCTACACTATATTGCCGAAAAGTATTCGCTCACCCATCCAAATGACTGTACACCAGTGCACAAAGCAAGGTCCATAAAGACATGGATGGCAGAGTCTGGTGTGG
>JAOXYF010000004.1:4722155-4753939 GCA_028565775.1 Sternarchorhynchus goeldii
TATATTATGCCAGATCATCACTTTGAGAGCTTCTGCATTGAAGAATGACTTGGGTCACACATAACCCACAATCTACCACAGTTTTTTGAATCTACACTTTTGTATGCAGGTGGCTTGGCAGAGAGAGAGAAAGAGAGAGAGAGAGAGAGAGTCCCCCCATGTCATGTGATCCTGATGATCAATCAATGCTTGGCTTTAGGCAATTACATGATGAACACTGGGCTGATTAAAACACATAGAGGTCATCAGCAGGTCAATTCTCAGCCATTTGTAAACTGCTTCCGCTTGACGTAAAGCAAGCTACAGTCAGCCTTCTGCTATAATCTCATGTTCTTCCTTAGGATTTGATACTAATATGAACATGATCTGCTTATTTTTCTACGGTTTCGTTAAAACTGTGTTCAAAAATAAAGAGAAAGAGCTCATTACACTGGTTTATCCAACACAAGCGTGACTTTTTCGTCCTTTGCTGAAGAACAGAAGAGACCGGCTGAGCTGAGACTCGATAGCCATAAGCTCTATCCTCCAGTAAGGATCCAGTCGCCACACTCTGACAACCATACTGGCCACTGAGGCAGAACACATCTCCCCTTTCACTCCACACACACACACACACACACACACATACATGCACATAACATCCATACAGACAAACACACAGACTACCTACAGGCTTAAGGCCTGTCACAAACCACCAACAGCCCATCAAGAGAAGCGTGCACCAACCAGTCACATCAGACCACGTGGAGCCATTTACCCGAAATAATATGAGGTGAAAGTATGACATCGCCGGGACTGGCCGACCGTAGCTCTTAAAGGAGCAGCCGTCGTTCTTTTTGTGTTTACATCCCATTTGTAGCGTTCACTACTTTGTGAAGGCAGCATCAGCTTTTAAGGCTTGATATCTTCGCCTTGTGCTCTGTGAATGTTTAATTCACACTGGTTCATGATGGATGGAGTGCAGTGTGATATTAAATGCCTCATCTACCCAGATCATCTAGTCTGCCCCATATGAACCTGATTCATGGTCTGAGACGAGCCACTTTAATGGATTATATCAGTGTTTTCCACTCAACTGTAATTGCTATTCGCCATCAGTTTGGTTTGATTTAGAATGAAGAAAAAAAAAATTGGTTTGAATTAAAAATAAAACAAAGTACAAAGTTTAGTGATTTATACTGTAAATGAGATTTTGGTGAACCCTTCCTGTAGAGAAAAGAAAGATTTATATATTTAACCTAGCATGAAAGTGTTTCAACACGGAGCTTCATTCGTTTTGTGATAAGCCTTTCTGCCTTTCTGATTTAGTGCTGGACCCATACTAACCTAAACTAGGCCCAAATTCATTTTTTACCTTTAAACAAACGGTTTTAGATAAATATGGGCTGTTTCTTAAAATGTTAAATGACTAAAAGTGTTTGTATACTGTTTCTTAACTGACCCTTCTGCATGCAGTGTGTAATGAATTGTTGCTCTTCCCATGTCTGAGTGAATAGTTGTGGGGTATTTGTTGAGCTGAAAGATATAAAGCACATCTGTTCACCACATGTCTAATACCTCCCCATGACCTCCACGCCTGAAGGAGCAAGCTTCAGTGGAGGAAGGTGCTGTCTTTTGGCTCAGAATACAAACTAAAACAAACTATACAGTAAAATCTGCTTCTCTTTTGACTTATAGTTATGTGTAAAATACCATCAGTTTAGACACAGGAAAGAGATTCTAAGTCCCTCGACAGTGAAACGAAGAGCAACAGATGTCGAGGTACGGAGGAGGTCTGGAATTCCATTCAGTCTGGTCTCCCGCTGCCTGGACACTCCCTGATTATGACAGCGTTGTGGCAGACCTGCCCTAAACCAGCTGATCCGAGACCAGTTTCGAGACACGTCCTATAGTGGTCACAGTCAGGACTTGCTGTGGGCAAGAGCTGATTTGGGATCGGTTAAATGGGGCAACTTCTACTTGGAGATGAGAGCATGGCTTGCTGTGTCAACGTCACAGAGGAAGGAGAGCCAAGTACACATGAGGAAGCTCACTAAAGCTGATTAGCGGTCACGACCGCAATAGAAGCAAGTCCAGAGTCTATGCTACGCATGCCTGTACATGCACAAACATAGATGAATAAATACACACACACACATTTCTAAGTTTCCCAATAACTAACAAAATAATATACAAACAATACAATTATTTAACTTTATTATTAGTGTCCATTTAATTTATTTTTCATTTTGTGAACTATACTATGATATATGCAAATGTTTACGAATATCAATGCAGAAACCCGAAATGTATTTCATGTGTACATATAGTTGCATCATTATGATAGGTTTGCCTTGAACGCTGATAAAATGCGTCAGTAACTGATTGTTGTATACGCGTGCCCCCTGGTGGTCGCATGCAGAGAGACAACAACAAGTTTACTTGTGCTAGTAATTTCCATCTAGGGCTCAAAATGTGTTTTTTCATATTGATATTAGAAAAGGTATATCCTAATCTTACAAACTAACCTAAAGTTCCAGCCTATGGAAAACAACAAAATTATATCTTGCAAAATGTCTCCAAGCAGCACGTGAACTGCAAATAAAATGGTGCCTTTGGTTGACCTGCAGTATCTTGTATTTCTGTAAACAGATCTTTATACTTCCTTCATAAAACAAAAGTGGAAAAGAACTGCAATACAATAGTTCTCAAAATATAAGTGTGTTCATCCTGTATATCAGGATCATACACTTCTGTTTCAACAACACATCTACTCTTTCACTGAAATCACGGGCCTTTCCAGTGTGTTGTTAAGCATTTGTTGTCTTTTAAATATTAGATCTTATTTTTCACTATGATTTATTTAAAAAAAAAAACAACCTTTTTGATACAGCAGTATGAATTGTCTGTTGATTTGGAGACCATATTTGGGATGTGCCATGTCTACCCCCCTTTTTACTATAACAATAAGTAATATTGTATAACTATTACACATACAAAACGCACATAAAAGCATATCTGTGTGTGGCTCACTGGGTGCTGAATTGTGGTGGCACTGTTGTTGTATGTTTTAACCTAATCCTCAAGGTTTTCACTAGGTTAGCCAGCGCTATTTATCTCAACTGATGAGGCAAGTGAGTGCAATTCATGCATTCAATGGCAATTAACGAGGTCCCTCGCCATTTGCTCCCTGTGGTTGTATCCAAGACGAGACGTCCCCCGAGTGCCAGCGTCGGTGGGCGAGGCTACACTGGTTGAGTGCTAACAAAAGGTGTGTGTGTGTGTGTGTGTGTGTGTGTAATGGTTAGATGCAACAAAGGATGGAGAAGGAGCTTAATAGTGGGGGTGCTTTGTAATGCCCTCTCCCCTCTCCCTCCCCAGAGCTTCTTTCACCCAGGGCAGTGAATCTCCTATTGGAGACACAGCTGCCCATGCCTTTGTATTCAAGAGGCAAAAGGCCACCTGCATTTCTGTGGCCTTTGAAAACAAAAGAACTTGGTGTGAGTAGAATGTAAAGTTTTACTAACATTAGACTGAAGTGTGTTGTAAGTGTTTTGTAACAGAGGCAGGTAAGTGTGAAAATGGTCTGAAGTCGTGACCTGAGAAACACAGGCGTTATAAACATTTAATTTTTTAAAAAAAAAGGACTCAGAAAGGATTAATAAAAGTATAAACTAAAAAAAATAAAATAAAATACTAGATTAAAAACAAAAAAAATACTTAGTTAAGAGTCTAGGATGAAACCAACCAAACAGGTTTTGCTATTAATTAAAGATTTTTTAAAGCGATTATATCTAGCTATTTTTCAGTGTGCTAAAAAAAACCACTGAGGAATTCTTAATTTCTTCGACATTCTCAATAAAATCTAAGCATTTACCTATTCTATTCTATTCTATTCTATTTTATGTTGTTGGTTTTTGTTTGTTTGTTTGTTCAGAGAAACATTAAAGAAAATATAACAAAGATTAACATGAAACAAACAGAATAGAACTTCAAAAAGTCAGACATGATTTAGAAATGATGCAGAAAACTTTTTATTGGGGCCAATAATTGACAGAGAGGCTCTTAGCATTTCAGATTTCCAGGAAATGGGATTATGTTCTCTATTCTCTTATTTTTGATCCTAGGATATTTAGTGCAGTAAAAAGTTTAGAAAGATGGTGAAATGTCCTTATGTACAAACATTCATGTTTTGAAATAATAATATTTGATATGATATTTCCCCAGAATAAAATTATATTCTATTGATAGTAATAAAAATCCAGTTAATCAGAAATAGCCTAACCACAATAACATTTTTTCACCACAAGGCGGCAGAATAGCCTTTGAGGAATTAGATGGAGACAATCCAAACCGAAAGGTTCGGTTTTTGGAGTCGGGACCGTGTCGTCAACTTCTGCCTTTATAAACAAGAACTCACATAACAGTTCAGCCATTGGGGCGCAGTCCAAACGAATTACATTCTCAGAGTATTGCTTCTTAAATTTGACTACTGGAGTAAGCAGGAATAATACACTAAGTTTCGAATTAAGAGTCCTTCAAAAGCTTTTGCTTTCAACAGGGACTTGACAGATCACCGAAGTGCTGATTTAATGTGAAGAAGCTAATGGGATGTCCAGAGTCTTTGGCTGGTGACATATCGAATGTGGTAAGAAAATATATCCTTAGATAATTATATTACAATACGCCTGCAACATCTTATGTTTGACCGACCAATAGAAATGTATGACAGTGTCTACTGACTATTTGTTATCCACCCTCATTTTTCCTCTTATGTAAACGTGAGTCTTCTTTAATTTCGTTGGCATTACTTTTCGGTGGTTTACAACTGAACTTAACAGATGCATTTGGCTAGATGGCCCATATTATGTTTCCTCTGTATCTACCAAGCCCCGCTGTATTTTTAATCTGAGCCAAGGTCCTTATCGTTGCTTTTTTTTAATTCTCCACTTCCTTTCTCATTCTCCACTTCCTCTCTGATGATAACAGAAAGTAGCTTACATACGCGCTCGTTACACGGAATGCTGCTACAGCCGTACTGGATTCTACAGACTAGCAGTTTTGGAGAACTCCCGTGTCCTTAATTCTTGCTCATTATGCAAGGTAAAGGAGGGGATCTAGATGCGGACTGCAAACTTTTAATCCTAATTTCTCCGTCTTGTCATGATTCGAGCACGTGATCACACAGGAAACCAAGGTAGTGTGCGCGTGTGTGTAGGTCTGAGGGTGCGATCTGCATGTATGCAGTTGATGCTTTGCGGTGGATTCTTGTAGGAGTATGTTTGTGTCGAAAACGAAAGAGAGTATATCATTCCAGACGCAGCCCGGGAGAAATGACCAGTATGCGGGGACTCCCACGCAAGTAGGACCTCCTAAAGTGTATTCAGCACGAGCTAGCACGTTACGGTGCAATGTTTAGAGGCCTAATCAAGCTACTTTCTTGCGTGTTATATGATTCTAACTTACGAAACAATGTTTGGGGTGTCACCACACACCCCTCAAAATCAAAGTTCCCCTTGTGAATTGAACATTATCTTTCACCAGTCACTAAAACGCTCACTATTACACCACGTTTACATATTCACTTGCCTGGACATGACATGTTTCTTCTGTTGCTGGCAGTTAGAGCACAAAGTACACAACGCCAAGAGACCAAGAGTTAGAAGTTCAGTGACCATATTTCGGTGTGGGCAGTCTCTTTGTGCATTCGATACGGCGAAGAGGAGCATGCGCACTGCTCCACATTGAAGCCCCCCTCTCCTGACGCCGCATCTGTGTATGTGTGTGTGAGGCGAAACCCGGCTTTTATACCGTAAATCCCGCCAAGGAAATTTCGTGTTAAGTCGAGTTGAAGGTTAGCACGTCTGACTCAGATCCTGGACGATTAAGCTTGCAGGACCACTACGTGGCCCGCGGAATTTACCGGCAGGTTTCAACGTGCTGCCACGCAGGTGGAGAATTAGCTCGTTCATTTCGTATTCAAAGTCTACACTTGGTAGAGCATACAGGTGAACATCGTTAGACAGTTAGCACTCACTTTGGGGTGGCGTCCTCGAACCGGTTCTCCAAGTCCACACGGCCATATTCCCCAAAAAAGGTACACAATCTTGATCTTAAACCGTTTATAAAAACCATTTCTAGCATACGTCACTCGTTATTTCTTATCTTGTAGATAAGAATATCTGAATATTCTCAGAAAAAGCACAGCATTGAATTGTAGAACTCAGCATTTTGCCATCTAGGTAATACTGCAGAACATTAGAATTATGAGCAGCCAAATGGAAAATCAAATGGAAAAATTAAGTACAACTCACAAAATAAAAGTCAGGTTTATTGTTGAACAACAAACTTCACACGCACACACAAACAGGCCAAGGTAAAACAAATATGCAGACAAAAGAAAAAAGAAAAGAAACCCCTTTTCTTTGGCCTAGCCCTCCCATACAAACAAGAATAATAAAAACAAACAAAAAACCCAAACAAAAACTAGTTTATGGTACAACTAGTTATGATACAACTAAAGTTCATACATAAAACTTTACTGGAATGCTCTGAGTTAAATGGCTGTTGATTTTATACATGTTTCCTTTTTGTGGTCTGCGGTTCCAAGACATGGTCAAACAAGTAAAATTTCATAAAGAAGCACCGTTTTGGTCACAGGAGATCATGATAAAGTGACTGATCTCTTAACAATATGTACAAAAATATAAAATGTAAATAAAAATACAAACAAATTCTCATCTTGCGTATTTTGTTGAGAATGTTGGGAATCTGGGCGGTGGTCGGTCCTCTAGAAAATTTTGCACTGGGGGGGTTAGTTGGTTGAACACGGGTGGTGAGCTCGGAAAAATGACCATGTTTTATGTTTTGAGTCCGTCATGCCACTGGCTCCACCAAACGTGCGGAGGGTAAGCGATACGTGGGCTCAGCAGCATGGAACAATTCTTTAATCGTCATCGTCCGTTTTCTGCTTCTTGGGTTCGACTTCATCCTGGAAGATTCGAATAATGGTTAGGAAAAACATCAGCACCATGCATACAAGGCCGGGGAAGCCTGCTCCCGCATGTTCGACTTCAAGTCATGTACAGGACAGACACTCACCTCTTCATCCTCATCATCTTCGTCTGCTCCCCGTTTCGTTCCTCCGCCCAACTCGTCCTCCTCGTCTTCCTCTTCCTCGTCTTCATCTCCTAGAGTAAACAATGGCAGGGCTTTCAAAAATCCGTTTTTGGAAAAAGATATAAATTCAAAGCTTTTTGTGACAAGCAGGCACAATTCACTCACCTTCATCGTCTTCATCTTCATCTACTTCGTCATCATCTTCCTCGTCAATATCTGGCTCTCCATTCTCCTCATTTTCCTGTTGTAAAACAGCCAGTATGTTAATGTAAATCTCTTTGGTTCATTATTAAATAGGTTGTTTTACAGTAATATAACTTAATTAAGCAGTCATGTACCTTGCCATTAGTGGCCTCCTTTCCGTTTTCTTTCTCCTCAAGGAGCTTCTTTTCCTTTAAGTCCTATAACAAAGGAGAAACATCACAGAAATCAGAAAACAACACTTAATACACACGTTCCATAGTGCTCTGTCGATTTAAAACCATCATTATGTCCAATGAGCCTGAGCAAGATGGCGAGTGACGCGAGCAAAACGCCCCCTATGCGCACACGGTTAAAACGCATACATAATGAGGGCCCTCTGTCATTGACACCGCATTGGCTGCAGCAGAGATTTTCGTGTTGTCCATCAAAGGCTCCTAACGCCCGCCTCCGAGTTAGCTGGTTTGTAATATGACACTTCGATGTTATTGAGATACCATGGGTATTGTAGTTCATCGAATTATATGAGCACCATATGCTGCGAAGACACACCCGTGGAACACGCCGCGGATCTCCCAAAAAGCTTATGTTTGTCGTTAAGAATAAAGACAAGGGCAGTGATCCCGAAACAGCGAGACATGGACAACCAACTGATGCCGGATCGAAAGGACAAAGGGGGCCGCACACATGGCTCTCGACGTCGCTTCCAAGACAGAGCGCAATACACCCCCTCTTTGCACTCATGTTATCTGTTGGATTTAGGTCGCGCAGTCGCATCGAACAAACTAGGCAGCGAACCACTATCGGGCTTTTACTGAATGTGTACGTGCAGCGGGCTGTATATGACTGTAGAGGCTTATACAGTCCGCTGTCTCTCTAAGTCCTACCCAATTGATATAATGACCAAGTAAACAGTTTTCCGTGATTCGTTTATATAATGTTTAGCCCATAAGCCGTTTATCATCCACATCGCCTAAGACCGCCCCTTCAAATTTTCACGGACGCCGCTGGTTGGAAACTAGTATAACCAACAAACCCATAGCGTCGTGACACAAGAGGTAAAGATGCGCGTGTACGAAATGTAACACCATACGGCTATATTTCAGATAGCTCACTTTTTGTGTCTCTGACCTCTTCTAGGGCGTTTTATATTAACCACCGAACGTGGAACGAAGAGTACCGTCGTAGACTGAAGCAGTGAATCGTTTACGCTCAACCGCAAGCAGTTCGAACAGTACACATTGTTTTTCTTGTTTTAACATTTAAAAATACGCACATCACGGGCTCTTATAATTATCGTTCATAGTTCTTAAACGTTTTTAACAACGAGACGCAAGCTTAGATAACGCAGCACGAGTTCCGCGTATATGCGACTATAAAAATAATCGAGTAAAAGAGTAGGCTACGCATGTTTGCCGAAAAATACAGAAATACTCTATAGCTATAGACTTATATTAGCGTTCAGTCCTTTTCTACTTTCTAATTGTGAAATTCATATACCTTTGCTTCTCGATATAACTATGACTAGCGCAGAGGATTCTGACGCCTCTTAGAAAACCGGTTAACTTCAAGCCTTAAACCACATAAAGCGATTTTTAAACACGCGTAATTCACCCAGCTGTCCGGTACTGCGCGAGCAGACCGCTGAATAAATAAGTGCTAAGCACTTATGAAGTTGTTGAGAAGAGCTACGTTCAAACAAAACGTGGACAATCTGTGCCTTATCAATGTGATACGGTACAGAATGTTTAAACCCGGCAAATGATTAAAATCGAAAGGCAGCCGTTATGAATATTTTCATAATACGTTTCATAGCTCCGGCCACCATTGCTACTGTTCAAAGAGGAACCGACACGCTTGTATAAACAAAGAACCCGCGCAGGCTGTTACATTCCGGACAATGAGAACGAGGCGCTAATGTGTTTATTCGGCAGGCGCGAGTCCTCGTTGCAAGTAATTCATTTTAGTTATTTCGAAAATAACGAAGTGCTTACACGCGTATGTTTCCTTTGATGTCCAAACAAACTATAAAAATACATACTGATATTTTCAAATAGGCGCGAACCAGCGATAACCCGTATTCGTTTTTAATACAAGGTAGGAGAAGAGCGAGAGAAAATGATATTTGAATGAAAAGGTTAGTATACCCATGCCTCTTACCTTGGCGGAAATTTCCGTCGCGGAATCTACCTTGGTATCTGCCATAATTTATATTGAATATCAATATAACGCGCGACGGAAAAATACAAGTGTAATCCGCTTGCGATATCCTACAATACGTATTGTAATGTAGCCTTCTAATGCCGTCGGCATGCGATGTAGGAGGCTTTAATATAGATTTGTGGGCGGAGTTGCAGGGGCGGTCAGATTGACATGGTTGGTCAGCAGTTTCAGAGGAGGTGTGTTTTCAACGCGATAGAGTGGAACAATGGATAGTATTTCTAAACGAAGAGGACACACCCCCAGCCGGTAATTCAACTGAACAGAGGAAGACACACCCCCACTAACCTCTGCGCTATGGACCTTTATCTGCAACGTAATAGCATATTTCGCTAATAAACAAGTCGATTCTGTTTCTCTGCCGCTTGATTTGGAGCCCTTTCAATAAAATTAACTCCAGGAACCACGTTTTGATGTTTTTTTTGCTATTTGATGACGTACTACGTGCACTCTGGCAGATATACCGTCATTTTTAGTGCGCGCATAGAATCATTGGTCATAGCACGTGGTAGTTAGGTTATATCCTTAAAAAAAACTGGTAACTATGAATTGAATACGGAAAGCGATATTTTAGTACTAGATGCAGCCCCTCCCCTTTCCGTGAATTTCGCACTGGGCGAGCACTGCGCGTGAAATACAAGCCTCGCGCGCGTTGAGATTTCTTCACTGACAAAGGAGGTCGACTAAAAAAAGATACAAAGTTCATCGGAAAGACCTTTTCTGTTATCAAGTCATTCTTGAATGGTATTGGTGTTTTTAAATATCGCTGGTAACGTAGCCTGCGATATTTATACATAGGTTACATCCAGTGTGGCAAGAAAACATAACTCCAGCAATAATAGACCAGTCGAGAAGGATTACGTGTAAATGCCTGATTGTCTGTAAACATGGTAAAGACGCATATTCATTTTAAATCCATTAACTGAATGAACATTTTCTCGTTTCGGTTACACGGAAAAAAAGGCATTTGAACAAAGCAGAAGGCATCATAACCCAGCCGGCGAACATGAAGAGGAGGGGGATTTCGGGTACTTCATCATAACCTACATTCAAATTCTACTTTGATGACGACGCTATTTGAAGCAAAGCGTCTTTGATTGGTTGGTTATACGAAGAAAACACACCCATTTACCCCTTGCATTGAGCTATTAGTTGCTAAAAGTGTCTGTCAAACGACTGGCGCAGTAAGCCGGAAATCCTGGATATGGATTACGAGAGCCTGAACCTGGATGTCAGTTTAGGGACAGATGGGGATCACGTGCGGACCTGTCCTTTAACTAGGCTATCAAGAAGATCTAAAACTTTATCTAAATTAAGGAGATTTAAAGGCCATGTAACATACCTCAGTTGCGTACAGTAACGTAATAACCTTGCTGAATAAACAAAGACAAACATTTAACCTCTACATTCTTCAAATATGCTATGGTCATATATCTTGTTTATTTTAGTACATTTTAAATACAACAGCCATAAAACATGGTTTTACAGACTACCTGAACTTAAACACAAATTGCTGCCACTTTGCTGTTGTGTAAATTTGGTTGCATTGTGTGGAAATTAGTTCATCCCTCTAATAACAGTTGTGGTGCACCAGATACAAGCTATGATAATCAACACCTATACAGAAGTAATTAGCCATCCAATCCAAAATCCAAATTAAATTCTTAACACATCCACAAATATCATTAAAACAGAATGATACAATGAATCCAGGTTACCTCCCTATCTGTTAGTTTTTTTGTACTAAATTAAATATAATTTTTTTGTACTAAATTAATATTAAATAAATAAATAAAACGACATGCTTCTCGATGATTAAGAACATGATTACTGAGAACGATTAAGAGTATTTCATTTATGAATCAGGCTCGGCTGAACGTTCTTGTTATCCTGCATACCTCATGTGTAAAAATGTCCAAGACTTTATCAAAACGAAAGATAACAGTATCACACATGAGTTTTATTGTATTGCTTTGCACCAGTTGTTCATAGTCAGTAGACCCACCAAATAGTTCTGCACTTCTGGCTTTTTGCACCTGGTTGAGGCCTGGGTCCTTAAAGTCGCATCTCTGTAAGGATGAAGAACACTGGCTTTATTTCACTACTGTATAATTACTTTTTTTAGTTGAACGGTTTACTGATGTGTCACTTCTTTTTTCTTATCAAGACACACTCTGAACCATCAAACATATCTTGAATCTTGTACCTACAATCGCTTTTTGCTAGAAGAGTAACCACTAATGTTGCACAACTGTCCAGTGGCTGTTACAGCTGCCCTACAGTTGTCAACACCATTTAATGCAGAGCAGAGAAAAAAGACACAATGGTTTGAATTATTACATGGGAGTAACTGACAAAGACTTATTACAGACTCTAGCTTTGTTTCTATAACAGTTTTTTTTCCACAAATTGTTTCCCCTCAACTCTTATAATAAAAATAATATAAAAAAATTAGTATAAAATAAATAAACAATTTATGATCATATGGGAATCTGTGCACCTGGGAAGGTTCTTTGATATGAGCTCCTTACATATAACCATACAGACCAGGCCACTACTCCACATTTTCTCCAGCACCCTGCCATCTCCCCCTGGGGGCAGAGTGTGTGGTGTAGCCGCATGCCGAGAAGCTCTTCCTCCCGAGTAGGCAGTGAACGCCTCGTGCGTGTGAGGACCTGTCACAGGGGGAGAGAGACGTGGATGTGGAGGAGGCAGGCAAGGAGCGGTGGAGGGCGAGACGCCCCCCCCCCCCCGTGCAGGCCCTCGTCACTTTGGAGGCTGAACCTCCGGAAGATTCCGTGACAGATATGGATGTTTGCATCCGATGCCCATCTAAGCAAGTCGCTCGCACAGCAGAGATTCTCGAGAGCCTTTCACTGTCCGGCACTTACTTAATCAGTCTTCTAGATGGGCCTAACTACTGTTCCGCACAGAGGTTCTGCGAGCTCTGTAGCTGGGAAGTCCTGAATTTAGAAATTATAGCACTATCAGGTGTTCAGTATAGTTTTGCCTACTGGACAGAAAGGTCCTTATAAGCAAACCCATGTGCACACGTATGAAACATCCTTATTGCCATTAGACCATAAGATGGCTTCCAGCTCTCCCTCAGCAGAGGTACACACTTACACCTGCATTTACTAATCTTTTCCTTGACTTTTACCAATAAACAAGATTTTGTTCTCTCTAGTGGGAATTGTATGTTACTGCAGGTGACTAGTGGTCATTCTTAAATAGTGTAGAGGGAATAGCATATTAATTTGTATGATAAATGTAATATTATGTAAAACTGTTACATATTGATCAGGTAAAAATACAATTACATCCACTACCATCATAGTATGAATGGATAGTCATTGTCAACGACACTTTTCAAAATAATCTCCCTGAAATTCAGTATAGCTCACGTTTTCTCAGTTCAAGAGAAGGAAGTATGAAACACTTAAAAGAAATACAGCTCCAGCTAACGAAGCATAACTGGAATACATTATGAAGACTGTTTAATGCTGTATGATATTGATTGCGCTTTTAATCAAGCAATCAGTAATCCACAGTGCAGTACAGCAATGTACAAACTGACACGTACCGCCATTTATCAACCATACAGCATTTTTCATGCCATTCGAGATGACTGCCCATAAGAACTTAAATGACCTTTTGGATTTCAGGAGCACAGAAAACAAAATCATACAGAGTTTTTGATCTCTTTTGACCTCAAATGTCAGTTTATTTGAATGCAAAAACACACACCCCCCCTCCTTGTGACAATATATATTCTTGGTCACATGCTTGCTGATGTATATTTAATAAGGGAAACCCCAGTTACAATAAAGGCTCATTGTAAAAGGCTGCCACCCTTGACAACAAAGACCACATCTAGAGGCTCTGTTGGCTGATCCCAGTACACTAAGACAGTGACATATGACATACAAACCAACGCTTCTTTGAGCACCTTTGAGACTTGAGAACAGCCATCCCTCGGGTCCACGGACCAGAGGTAAGTGAGCTAATATGGATCTGCTGATCTAAAAGATTTCAGAGAAGGCAAAATTTTTTTTTTGACTGACCACTCAGAAACTGAAGTCTTCCAGTCCACCCCTACATAGAGTGTGGAGTCATAAATTAAGAATGGTGTCCTTGGTGAAATGACAGAGAGAGAGAGAGAGAGAGAGAGAGAAGTACTGAATGCAAGTAGGCGCTCATATAAAATATTGATTACATAAAGGCCTCACACGTTTCAAAAAGTCAACAACATGTAAAATTGTTCAGGAAAAATATATAGGTAAAGTTCACAATTCAAAAGCGTCCTTTCTCTAATCTTAATAAATCAAAGTTCAGTTGGCCGATGGAAACATAACAGATGGAATCCAAGTGACAATCGTTTCCAAGTTAATAATGTTAATGTCACAGTTCCCTTTTCCTAAATTTTCTTTCACAGTTTAATCCAAAGAATTTAAAGGTCCATTGTGGAATCTCCATTTCCTTGGTGATGGTGTGATCTCTGTAAAACTTCACATATGACTTTTAAAAAGTCCCAAGCTATTCTATTCTATGAAATGTTTGCAAGTCCAGACAATATCTGCACCTTCATTCATGTCACAAGGGTGTAGTTTAATATAAAATTGCAAAAAGATAACCACTTCAAAATTGTATAATGATCACTTGATTACTCGTCACTTTGTAGATTGATATGTGGGATTGGTCTTACCAACTATAAAGTTTCTCATGCTAGAGTTTCAAAAAGGTAGTTAAAGAGAAGTTAAAATAAAGAAATACAATAATAATAAGTGAGTGAATGTTTATCTCATTTATCATTTTGTGTCTTTGAGATAGTTAGCATGGAAATTATGTAACCGCAGAAAGTGACAGGGCTGATAAAATGGTTGGTCTAAATGTTATGAAAAATCAGTTGTAAATAACAGTAAACATCTATCTTAAAAGACAGTCAAAAATGATATTCCATTAAGTACAGTCCGACAGTCCAAGTATAGTCCATTAACGTATTATCATCTACAGTGATAACATAGAATCAGAGCAGGTTAATAACACCTGAATCAGTAAGTGAATGGTTTACATAACTGCTTCAGTTGTGTTATTGAATTCTAGCAATGAATGATTTTACTTTTCACTTTTTTTATTGTTACTCTAAACCTGTGAGGATTACGGCATCTCTTAATTTTAAGGGCACTATTCAATTGACCGTAGTAAATCACAACTTCATACATTAACTTTATTAACACTGTACTTACTTAGATTTGTGACTAGAGGGCGCTAAAGTGCGCTGTCTGTTCGATTAATTCCTCACACGTGTAAGAGGATCAGAGGCATTTGTGTTGGGAGGCAGCATATGGTCGAGGCCAGAGTACTTAAGAGAGATGCTGGCATATTCTGGTCCCAGCTGATTATTATCCTCCAAAACAGTTACAGTGTATCTCTGTAAAGATGTGACTTTCATTACAGAATGAAATATTTTTATGAGGAAATAATATTTTGCATTTTCAGAAATCAAGAAATTTCAGAAATTTCAATTTCAGAAATAGGTTACTAATTTCATAATTCTAATTCCTACATAAAGTGCTGATTTATTATTTATTCTATTTAAATTCAGCTATATGTATTTCATCAGCAGTTAAGGATGTCCAAGTTTTAACTGTGTAAAGTCTGTTTTGCTATGCAGCATGCAAAACATAACAATAAAAAAAAAATTATTGAAAAAAATTTGCCTTGTAAAACTAGGTTCATGTTCGTCTTGGTTATGCGATGACTGACGGTCCCCAAAGGCAGGAAATTTGCACATACTTTACACAAGGCATAGTGACACGGTTTAGGCAGTTACAGCAGAAAGCTCACTCCTCGAGACATGATAAGACTAAACACAAAGCTTCAGACTTGCCTTTAGGGCAGTCTGGAGAGTGTTCAGTTACGTAGACAGCAGGTGAAGGCTGTGAACCCCCATTACTAGTCAGCCATTCCATTCAGCAGTCAAGTGCATTAAATGTTCATTTGAGCCACATTGTTCTAACACCTAGGGCCACATATGTAACCTGTCCAGTTCATGGGCTTGGGGGGAAGGGGTGGGGGTGGGGGGGGAGCAGTGCAAATGTGTCACGTGCTCATGGCAAACATTTCACCCATGTTTCATGTGTTCCGCGCCTTTCCAAGGCAGGGCAGGGCCGTCGCCACGTGAGAAGAACCAAAGAAACCGTTGCCCTTCTGAGCACCACAAGTTCTACTGCTGCTTTGGAAATGAGGAACTTTCCTGCCTGCTGCAGCAACAGAGTCTTTGTGGGTCTTTCCGCCCCCTGCAGAGACTTCCTGTGCCTCCCCCTCAAACTAGCGGAGCTTTCCAACGCCCCCTTCCCCTCCCCTCCATCTACCTGCATCTGCCTAGACGTGTAAATGGCTTTCCCTCCTTTTCCTGCCCTCTGCCTCCTCTCCGTCCTCCACCCCCTCCCAAGTCTGATGCAGCCGCCTCAACCTGAAATGACCTTGTGGCCCAGCATGACGCGAGGGCCCCCAAACGTTTGATCTTCCAACGAAAAAGCTACACAAAAATATCTGGAGAACCTGAGATGATCTATGCTAGACTGAAAGAGTTTTAGTGTAAACTGTGTTAAGGATCCACCCAGACACAATTCATTAAGTGTAGTGAACTTACAAAGCATAAGCAATGGACATTATTTCCATGGTGCCACTGAATTGAGAGCAAGAAACTCACCTGTAAAATATCTCATCTCTTTACAGATCAGTATGTACGGCCTTGTCTTTAAACTTTTCCCTTTAATGGACTGGTTTTATCTCTGGTTCTCTCCAGCTATCATTTTGTTGAAGTACTAAATTTTTTATAAAAGAGCCATTAAGGACAGTACTGTAAGCTCTGTTTATTTGCTTATTAACCTGAATGTAGGGCATTTGTGGGCTGTCTTTGCATAAGAATCTAACAGTCAGTGACTAGTAGAGACTGCACTCTCTGGGACAAAGACGGACTCTGTTCCATGTGCTTCAAATTAAATGCACTATTGTGGCTGTAGATGTAACATCTAGTTGATCAGCAAACCACGCTGTATTCATACACTGTCTTCTGAGTAAGCGAACGGAGTAAAGGGACTGTTTTCTGCAAATGTAGAGAAGCATTAGAATATTTTGGCTCTCTCTCCAGTCACCAGAAGGTCAACTACAGGTTTACTCTTCAATCACTTACATCATGAGAAAACTTGTCAGGTTGGAGATCTTCTTATAGTACATTTCAGAAAGTTGAACATACCAACAATAGAAAAATGGTGTTGGGAAATGATACAGCCAGACACACATGCTACGCACGTAGTGACACACACACACACACACACACACACACACTTCTGCACTGTCAGGCCACAACACAAGACCAGATGTCTTTTTCACTAACCTCAGGACCGAAGTCTTTCCTCTGTTTAAATATTAATTATATCTTTACTTAGTAAGAAGGATGGTGCAACACTCTCCAAAAACAGTTCAAAACCTTTACTGGGCTTCCAACTCATGACAGATTTTGTCCAATAAAGCCAAATTTCCATAGTCATCCAAATATTAGCAGATTTGGGTGTCATGCTTTTTCTGGTGTCAGTTTCTTCACAGTTGAACAGCAGTTGCAATAAGATAAGATGGTCACAAAAAAAACACAACATTTACATGTCTACTCTCTCTAAAGTGAGAACACTGTCTCAGTTAGTGAATATTCAAAAGAATTCATGGACAGGTGAAAGCCTGACTTCAATGAATAAATAATGAGTGTGCCTTAACACTTGGTAGCCAAAGAACCTGTTCATTAGCAGAGAAACACACTCTCCCATTTTATTGTTGCATATGAGCTAGTGAGATTTCACCAGGCCTGTCTCAGCAACCACATTGCTTTTGGAAATGATTTAAAAGCACAGTTGGACTTTGATCTTACGTTATTTGTAGAATTATTAGAGACACAGACAACCCACCACTATTTGTCGTAATTTAGAATCTACATTTGCTTAGAATCTAGATCTTTCTTTCCTCGGGTATGAAGATCTTTTTGAAATTCACAATGCCAAGATAATTAGATCCATTGAGGATAGATCATAGCATTCCATTAACAAACTGTTATACATGTCGACAATTTGGTCCTTTGAAATTATCCAAGACATGGTGCATTTTTTGTTTCTGATACAAAGCTTGTTAAATTATTCTTATGACTACAGAGAAAATTATAGTCAACAGTACTTGTAACCTAATAAAACAAATGCTAAAACAAGTCTTTCTTTGCCCTCCTGCCCCCTCTTGTGGCAAAACAAGGTAATACACACCGTAACTAAACCCCATAACTGAACTGTTCTGAAGTCAAATTGATCTATATAACAAGTAAGCCTACATGTTACAAAAATTGTCAGTGAATTACAAAAATACATTCACCTCAGCAAAGTTTACAAATGATAACTAAAAAGGAATTTATGGCTTTTCTAACTTGTATTTCTTTAATTTGTATTTTTGTGCAAATGAATAAGTATGATTTAGAAGAACAATTAATAATCTTTTTTATAATACAAAACTCATTACAAACAAAATCATAATAATATATTACATAATAATATATGCTTGTTGTATAAGCGGATACATTTATAAAGCATACAAGCACCAAAGCTGAGGATCCAGAAAATATTAAGAAAAGTCATTTACTACCACCTAGTGTTACCTTCAGGACATTACATGGAATCATTACCTAAAAGGACAAGTTACATTCCCACTAAGGGCAAGGTGCTATACACGTTCTAAAAGCTTTGCAGACAGGCATTTAGATTTAATTATTTTCATTCTAATATACAATCTGCATCAATGATTCGAAAAGGCAGGCTTGCGTATTCAGGTTAGGCTAATATACCTTGCAAACTGAAGCAATAAAACTGGTCTTTCTACATGACCGCTGGGTTTGAGGAGAATACTTATTTCTCTGTAACTGGCACCAAAAGAAGCTTGTAGATAGAACCGGGCCATTTCAGTTTGCCCATTTTCTCTACAGTAGACACACTTTGGACTATGTAAGGCCTATAAGCTGGTAAACTATGAGTGTGTGTGTCTGTGTGTGTGTGTGTGTGTGTGTGTGTGTGTGTGTGTGTGAGAGAGAGAGAGAGAGAGAGAGAGAGAGAGAGAGAGAGAGAGAGAGAGAGAGAGAGAGAGAGCTACAAAACAAGTTAGTCTATTGTGATTCATTTGAATATTCAGTCTATTCACTCTTAACAAAGCGAAGATCACTAAAGCGATCGCCCTAGCATGTGGTCCTGAAATGCTTGTTTCCATTTAAATACCACGACGCCTGATGCCAAAGAAACGTAAAGTGCGGTTATCTCCTTCCCTATTATCGTGATGTATGAGGCAAAGTCAAAGACATATAGAAAGCCATTTCGTTCACACTTAATAACTGCTAACCCAGCACTGCGTCAAACCGGGCTGCATGTGGGCCTATTTGTTGTGTTAGATAATATTAACGCTCACGCGTCTGATTTCATTACGGAAGCACACAAGTGCATTATCAAGGACACGTTCCGGGGAATAGAAGGGAGAGTGGTAACATTGCTCATTTATGTATGGTGTAAAGACAGAAAATAACGATAACCAAAGTCCTCGTGCTAATTTTAAATGGGTGTTTGGAAAGAGATTAAATAGGGTATCCATCATTAACTAAACTAAAATAACGATCCAACACTCATGCGTTTACAGTAAATAAAGGCAACGCCGTATTATGTTTTTTAAGGCATTTTTCCTGTTTCAGTTAAAATACAAATTTACACAATTCACCTGTGGCCATTAAATATAAACCACTGGGAAATGTGACAAATTCGGAACCATGTGACGGAACGAAAGCAATTTTTGCGTGACCGTTTGAATTTTCGTGACCTTTATTTTTGCGTAACAGTTCATCGTTCAAACGAAATGTCTTTATTCGAATGAAATGTATTTAGTTTTACACTACGCTACTACATACGGTTCAATTCGACGCACTATTGTTTGTTTTCACGAAACCAATAGCCTTCATTATGCGCCGCCTTCGCTTGGATATTTCCGCACGTCACCGCCGCAGTGAAACAAAGACGGTTTATTGTTCTTCCATGACACGACTTGCAAAGAGCCTTTCGCCACAACGCGAAATGGCGGACAGTCATGAGAGCAAGGACTGTGAAATCCGACCTAACAATTGTGGGCGAAAACGAAAACGTGGATTGAAACGGATCTGGATCGCGAATTTTCAAAATCGTGCGTATCATGCTATATGCCACTGTTTTAGGTGTTTATACAGTAGAACGGTTCCGAAACCTGTACAATTAGGTAATAACGTTAGCTGTTATTGTTGGTACGCTGTTAAAATTAAATGCAAATGATTAATAAACTTAATCAATTTCATATACAATATTTTGGAATATTGATATGAATTTTGCGCTCCGTAAACCATTGTATTTTAATATTGATGTAGTCGATTTGAGAAAAAAATTATTTAAAAAAGTAACAAGTTCACCTGTTAGGAAATGCAAGAAATGCTACAGGTGCAGTTGGTCACGTCCCTGCAGGCTCAGCTGTGTTTTCAAATACTGTTGTAGGGTTCTGATTGGTTGTAGCCTACCGCGCTTCCCCTCCCTCCTTCTTTAGTTCCATTCCATATTCTCGTCTTTTCTCCAAGTGTTACTTTACACATTATTATAAAGACTAGTTATAAGCCTAGTGCTATTTTTTTTTCATATATCATAGTTAAAAACGGACCTTTTCAAGGTACAGGACATTGAGAATACAGTCTCTGTTACCTCAGATGAAGCATCATCTGTCAAGGTTACACAACTACAATGAAAGGCTTACTCACTCACTCATGTAACATTTACTAATGAAAGTGGTAAACTTCACTCATTTCCCTGCTCCCTCTGCATCCTATACCATTAAATAGGATTGCCATGGGGTGGTGATGTGAGGTCTGGAGACACTAAGGCCAGATCTAAGCATAAAGATAATGGAGAGACTTTGGGGGTTGTGGGAGGGCCAAGACCTTACAGACATTTATTATTATTAAAACATAATTGTGGTGGACTACAATTAAATTGTATTACATTTCCAAGCTATGCTTGCCAATGTATTACATTCATCTTAAACCATGTGGCCACACTAGGAAGAAATTGAAGCTGTCTTTTAAAGTCCACAAAAACAATAACAAATAAATAAACACACAAAGAAATCTCACACACACACACACACACACACAAAAAATACAATTACTATTAGGAATATGTATACAATGAACAAATAAAATATTGGGGCTGGATTAAGTGGGGACAGAGTTTATTGAAAGAGGAGAAGTGTTCTGAAGTGGGGCTCCTTCCCAGCAGTAACCCCCAGCCCCCCGGGTGTAACTCTACCCCCTGGGGGAGTTCAGCCCAAGTGGAGGACAACCCTGCTTCTCTACTCATTAAATATGCATCACAATTAAGGACAGCAAGGAGATGCGGAGGCCCCTTAGTTCATTAGCCCAGCACGATTAAAATGTTGCTTTTGTTTAGCTGCCGATGTGGGCATCTTACTTACGTTTACAACCCATAACAGTTATTAAGCTCATAAATGAACAGAGACGATGGTTAGGAAGGTGTATTCTCCAGTATGAATATTAATATAGATTAAACCGAACTGCTTATTAGATGTGAGGGTTGATCTAGCCACATTACGCAAATTAGCATATTTACAGATGAACTTAATATCATGGGTGTGTGTTGCTGATTCAACTGCCGCAGAGCCACAGTGATTTGATCGATGCTCCGGTTTCATGAAAAAAGTCATCACTATGAGGCAATCCCGCCATGCTGGCTCAAGATGTACTCCGGGGAAGAGCCCAGAGAGGGCTCAACCAATCAGGCCTGACTGAATGCGTCAGGGGCCTGGAGACCTTCAAAAGCCCCCCATCTGTGCCAGATAGAGAGACATTAGTTTGAGAAAACCTGATAAACACTCAGAAAGCTGGTTGACACAAAACAGAAGGAAGGCAAGATGCCAAAGGCTTCTGTGAATTCGATCCATTGACATAGTAACAATGTTCTTTGTCAGCTTGTGGAGAACTGAATGGCTATACCCGTGTAGTTACATTCTAATAGCAAATACTCATTTTAGTAAATGTGTGTGTAAATTATGACAGCAGTGATACACATATAAGACATACGTGCTTATGTTCTCAGCAAATAACTAACACACCACCACAAAAAGATACCAAAACGGTAGCATCACTGCCTTTATTTTTATTTTTTTACTTTATTAATGGCTCACAGAGGCATATGCTCAAGTGTAGTTGTTTGTTTCACAACAGAGGGATGAGACTCTGTGTGACACGCATAGACAACATTATCTGACGCGTTCCTTAAACAACAAATGTCGGCGGATGCTAGCTGACTGGTGCAGCGGAGGCGTTCGGCTAATCAGGCTAAACAGGAAGAGACGAGCGGCTTCTATCGGTCGTTCACACGACAACCGACCACGTGCCCAGTGGCTGGTGTGCAGACGCTATGCCGACTAGGACAGACGGGGTGGGAGGAGGGGCCCAGGGCCTGTTTCCTGATGCACAATGAAATAGGAAACACTCGCTACCTTTCTGCACAAACACGATAACCCGAAAACACAATAAAACTGTACGCTTTACACTAAAAGGCTGTTCAGAGAGTATCGGTATTAAAGAACTTTGTTCAGGTTAGTGAAAAATACTGTGGATAAATAATATTCTGGATAAAAGACATACTGCTTTGAAATAACCAAGTCTTAGATTAGGTATTTAGCTGCATTACTTTGATTTTTACTTTATTAAGTTAAGACGAGAACATTTCTGAATTCGTAAAGATTAAAGTGTAGTCAGAGGCTTGAAGTCGTAAAGACAAAATCCTGCTTGATCACTGCACACGACAGTAATTTCCCTATGAAAACACTAAACATCTTCCGTAGTATTCGACAGCTGCTGTACATACAGAGGTTCATCTCATAGCGCAAACACTGCAACGCACGTTTTGAATTTTGTACCTACACGTGTAATATCATCTAAGGTTGAGACACCTCCGACATTCCAGTTAGCGTTCCTGTTCTTCCACCTAGAGACAAAGACGCGAGTACGCCCTGAGGTAACAGGAAGCATTGGGTGAAAGCCGAACACGTATATGGTGGAAAAAAAAACCATTTTCCCATGAACTCGCGCTTGGATGTTTTGTTTTGCTTGGTTTTTGGGTCTGAACATTATTGTAACGGAATTCCAGAAAGCTAACTGACCAGACTGGACTGTCCTCTACAATTCCAGGATTACATGCGTGTCTATTAAAAACGAACGTAAACACTTAAACACCAAGGAGTGTTCATGGGGACGCGTGTGCCACTAGTTAGCCTGCAGTACACAAACGGAGAGAATTCGAGTAAAAGGGGAAGAAATAAAAGGAGCGAGAGTAACCAAACTAGGGCAGGCTATCCAAATCCCCTTTGACTATGTAATGAGAGTGCCATAAAAAAGAAGCAGGTTAATTAAATCCATTCTGACTGCGGGTGGTACCAATTTATCGATTCATCTCCAGGGGAGGAACCTCAACCTGGAAAAGCTAGTGGGACCTGTAGCTTTGGCAACGAACAGATTTAGGAGTGGAATCACAATAAACAGACTATAACTGACACTTGAAGACACTACAGCAAACCGTTGAATCAGTGTTTCTAATGCAGTGTCATTTTAGTTAAACTCTTCTGAACGACGATTAAACGTGTCTTTCTTGTCAAGTTAACAAGAGATGCTCAAGAAAGTATCAAGAAACAACAAGAAAACTCGAGGCAATACATATTTACTGTAGTGCCTTACAGGTATGGCCTACAAAAGTCCTGTTACCATTGGACCAGACCAAACCAGACTTATATAGGCTACCGTGATACGTGCTCTGTAAGTCAAATGCTTTTAAATTACAATTGGATCTAATGTTTTATAGCCCTTCTCGCACGCTGTTCTTAAAAGAAACACTGTTATATGCCATTATTCATGTCGTGGTGGGTTTTTAATGACCAAGCAAACTTCTTTACACAAAATAACATCAGAACAGTGATTCTGCAGTTATGCGTTAGCTGCAGAGCATCATGACTTTGAAAGGGGATGTAGGTCACACTTCTAGCGCGAGCATGGTTAGCATACTAGCGCGGTTCCGGAGCGCACGCGCCGTAGGCATGACACATGCAAACCCAGTCGCTTTTCGACCGTACCGCGCAGCGGAAGGACAGGGTGTTCTAATGGTACCTGGACACTTCTCTCCAGAAACCGCTGCAATACCATCGTGAGGCGTTCGGTACTAGAAACCAAGGATCAAATCTAATGTCCTGGCCAATCGCCATGGTGACTGGCCTAGATCCTCCGTCCCACTGAGAGGTCAGCGTTTCCATGGCAACGGACCAGCTGAGCGATAATCTGCTCTTGTTTATGCGGAGCAAAAGGGAGGGAAGGGGGGAAAACAGTGAGAAGGTAGGTTATATTTGCATGTTATCAACATATCAAACGCATTCAATTTAGTATTAACTCTGCAGTTAATACTGAAATGAGGTCAGGAGAATGGCGACTCTGAATTCTACTGCACATCATGACCATATAAAATATTCAAAAGTGCTCACGGAACACTACTGCACTGCCTGCGACTTCAGACTAAGCTTGTATAGCTCTCCATGACGACCCCATTTTCCCTCCCATATAAGGTTTGGTCCGCATTCAAAAAAACACTCCTAAATTCTACGGGCTGAGATAAAGAAGGGGAGTGTCCTGTCTCCCAGTCATAGGCCCTTCCTGTCTTCCAATCTCCTCCCTGCGCATGAATATTACTAAGGAAAAGAAGTGCCCAACCCCCGCTTGAACAGCCACCACTACGTAGATTACAGTCTAGTGCTGAGATTTTTATAGCCGGGATTTTTATAGGCTCGAGAGGCCTCATTTCGTTCATGCTGAAACATGCACTCGGCAGTTAATCAGTGCGCGGGATCAGTGCTGCGCACGGACAACACACAAACACGTCGAACTCACGAAGGTACATTTACTACTCTTATTTTTCTCCAGGTTTCAGCGCGTCTTTTCGTTTTGCCTATTACGAAGCGCCCCTAACTGGAAAATTGTGCATGACCCAGTAGTGACTTTTTAGCACCATCTACTGACTAGAAAACGAGCTGATCACTAATGCAAAGGAAAACGAAATGGCTTAAGTTCGCGTCCATTAACATTAAGGCCTGGTACACATTTCTTTCAAATATGTCTTACGGTAAACAACAGTTCGTGTTAGTGAGACCCATGGGTTTAAAGAGCGGCAATCTGATAGCAGTGTTTTCCATTCCTGGTCATACCAATAGACTAACACACCCATTTGAAACTCATCAAGAACTTTTTAATTATGCCTCAAGTGTCAGTCAGGTGTGTTGGCAGCAGGGAAAACACCAATATATACAGTGCGGGCGTACACACTCTCTCACACACAGATTCATAGTCACGCAAGTTAATGAAACAATTTAATGAAACCTCCTTAGTGTGTCCAAGTCTCCATCAATGTACACATCACAAAGAGGAACCAGTCGATCCCTGAAATGCTGGAAATACAGGATAGGTATTGTAAACAACTAACAGCATCTTAACAGCCCATCTAAGCATCTTCAAGTTAAACTTGCATTTATAATGAATTCATATTATTTGATGAACATTAGAAGTTATCATAACTAGCTGTCTAAATGCCTTAATTTGTTCATATAAATACTTTTACTGATTTGCCTGAGTCTACAAATAACCTATGAACAATTACACCAAGATCATGTAAGCTTCAGACATCACATGCCCTTGGTGAACCAATTACCAAACTGCTGCATTGATCACTCTGATGAAAGGCTACCATGTGTTTGAACTGTGTGTACCAGGTCTCTGTGAATGTGTGTGTGGTTTTTAAGGCCACCCAGGCTCTGGACTGGACTTGACTGTACCCAGACACACCGCACTGAGAGACAGGCACCACTTAGGGAGGTAAATGCACACAGATGATGTTATTGACGGTACAAAATGGAATGCAATGCCTCTTCTTCCCCAGGGCCACCTCTCACTTCCCCAACGACAAACTGCAACAGAAAAGAGAGGGAACAATTAAAACTACGAAGAAACTATGGAACTTTGGATCTATTTTGCCCTCTCTGAAGTACACACATAGCCGAGTTATGTATCAAGCTTTTGGGGGGGGGGGGTCCACTCATGATTAGATGTAGCTGTGAGTGTCTGAGAGAATGTTGAAAGCAGGTAGGCTCTGTGGTGTTGTGTTCCAGCTGATGGGGACAAATGGACCCTCAGAACCAACTGGAGCATGTCGTGCGCATCAGTGATGCAGTTCTCCTGCTGCTGACGTAATGACCCCAGAATGAATTCTGCCATAACTTGGAGCGTACGGCTCCCTCTTGAGGAGGGACATGAAAAAACACCTCACAAACATAAAATTCTACAAGAAACCCACATGCTCTTGGCAGCTTTCAGCTGTCCCATTTGTATACGCAATACAAATATACGTTTTCACCAACTCTTGGTTTCATATATCGGCTTTTTTCTACATGCTTCAATGTAAAGCAATTTATCCTCCAACAGTCATGGAAAACATCCTATATTTAACTAGCGCAGGCAAGCCAAAGACATTTTCAATATGGTGGAAGTCAGCACAGCACCAAGAAGTGCTTACTTTACCTTGGATAAATCCATATTAAAGTGAAGAAAGGGCAAGACTGGGGCTTACTTGTCAAAGGTGTGATCCTGCAGATTCAACACCAGGTTGTCTGCGTTCAGGTACACCTTATTCTGGGAGGCTGCCACCTGAAGTACAAAGAAAACACTGCAGAGCGTGAGCGTTTGGTGTCGTTGCCGACCAGACACACTCGTACGAGGGTTATTTTCAGGAACGAAGGGGGTCTGGCGAGACCGGACCGTGTGCCTCACCGTCTTGGCGATGTTCTGCGCTGCCCTGATGCGTCTCAGTTTGAGGTATCCAGGGTTCTTCGACACAGCCTCGCCCAGCTGGGTTATTTGATGTGCACGCACACGCACACACGCGCACACACACACACGTGCACACACACACACGAGCGGTTAGTGTGTATCCTTGGCTTTTGCTTTTGTTCTGAGTCAGTATGAAACCACTGACCTGTGGCCAGTTTTTCATACGCAGCATTGCATCATTTTCTTTTTCAGATTTTTTTTTTTTTTTTTTTTTGAAGGTGGATGAACTGTACAGCTTTGATTTTGAACACAGAGTACAAAAGCTGCTACGCAAATGCCTGCTTAGTTCTTACAAACAAAATCCTTGAGAAAATGACCACAGTGCATTATTTCTACTGTAACGTATCGTCTAAAGCTTACTGAAATCATGTTTACACCTTAAAATGGTTTTATTGTATGACTAATATAGCCGACATTACATTAGTTATTAAGCACAGAGGAAAAGCAGCCACTGATTATGACTAGCAATTAAAACTGTAAAACACTTTCAGTGTCAGCAAACCCATAAGTTCCTTCCATATTCTAACTTGTTTATGAAATGTGGAATTCATAAGCATTTGGTGTCGTCAAAGGAATCAAATGAATGGAAGGGCTTGGCATGGAGGGGATAGGGTGGAAGGTTACCATTTTTGCAGCCTGGGCCTCTCCTTCTGCCTGGATGATCTTCTGTTTCTGGTCCTGCTTCGCTTTCTCCACATAAAATTGGGCCCTTTGGGCCTCCTGTTGGGCTGTATGATAAAATAAATATTTAAAAAGGGATTATTCAAAAATAATACAGGAAAAATATTGTTCACTTAATATGATTAAGTGTTCACTTTTCAGGTAGATAAGTACTTATTTACTGGTAGTAGTTTGCAGTTATGGTGGAGGTTGCCGAACAACAAAGGACAATGCTGCCACCTAGTGGATACTATTAAAATTGGACGCATACTCCTATTTTAGAACTGCTAACATTTTGAAGGAGAGTTTACAGAGTTTTATGTATTCGTAAAGACATAGCTTCCAAATTCACACAGTACTTCTTTCCATGACAGAGCTCATTACAGTCATCACAGGTCTTACCGACTTGCTTGGCCTCTACAGCAGCAGTGTACTCCCTGCTAAAGCTGAGCTCGGTAATGGCTACATCATCCAGAATGATGTTAAAGTCTTTAGCTCTCTCAATCAGCTCCCTCCTAATGAGCAGGGACACCTATACACCGTGTTAAAGTAACGATACGAGAAGGAACACATGGATATGATTAAAAACAAACAAACAAACATGTTTTGAAGAATGAATCAACCAGGCGCTAGAGATGCCTTGCATCACCCGGACGACGCACACCTGTGCTCGCTGTGTGATGAGTTGTGAGGCGTTGAACTTGGCCACCACGCTCTTCAGCACCTCGTTAACGATGGAGGGCAGCACGCGCTCGTCGTAGTCCATCCCCAGCTGCTGGTAGAGCAGCGGCAGGTGGGAGGCCAGCGGGCGAGAGAGCACGCGCAGTCCGATGTTCACCATTTGCAGGTCTGCGGGTGGAGAGGAAGACATGGGGGACGGGAGGGGAGATGACGAATTTGCCTAGATGTTCTCTAGATGTTTTTTTATTTTGCTGGTGAAATATTAAATGCAGGAAAAAAAAAGTCACCTTTGCTTCCTGTGAGGGATGAAATCTTCCTTGGTCTGGCTCGGATGTCATAGATGATGGGATATTGGAACCATGGCAACCTATTATGGGGTAAAACATCAATGGACTCGACCATATGGTCTTCAAACCAAATACAGAGATGGGTCTAATTTCACCACTGTGCCCAACCACGTCTCACTGGGGAAATACAGCACAGCTTCTTCTGATGACACTAGTGTAAAATTAGCAACACTGCTCTGCAAATCGGCTACTCAGTGTTTCCCTGATGCCACTGGGCTTCAAGAGACTTGCATGTGCTACACAATGACTTTATGTCTGGAATACCTACTGAGCCTCACTGGGCCACTCCTCTGGCCAGGCTGTATTCCTATAAAAGCAGTAACTAGAACACCACTGGGAGAGGATTATACATGTGATGGTCATGACATCTGAAGTCCGCCGTGAAAATGGATGCAGCAGTCTACGTGCAATGAAGGTTTTAGGTGTAACAAAGGGGAGTGTGGTCCAGCCAAGAGCCTAAACAGCTGTAAACAGCACCCATTTTCTACTCTGTCCCAGCTACCAGGCAAAGTAAACCACTATTCAGTGTTTAGTGAATTTGGTGAAGGTTCAGGTGAGTTGGAAGCTGGCACAGAGCAATAATACGCTCTTGGGGTCCTGAGAACTGGGTATGAAAACCCCTTAAAAGAAAAGCCAAACATAGAAGCAATTCCTCTAAATAAAATAGTTGAAAATCTAAAAGTGTGAATTTGAAAAATGAAACCTGAAATGCAGCCCCTCAGCAAGCACTGTATCCATCTGAATGCCTCCAATTCTGCTGAAAATGATGGCCCTCTGGCCACCCTCCACTGAAAAGAGAAATCAAGCAGTCGTCAGTAACTGCATAAGTGGAATGCAAAAAAGTTGTGCACCTAAAAATGCAACGGTACCATTTTACTGAGTATCGTCATTAGCAGATGTACCTCTGCATTTATATTAGAAGGGGCATGTAGTGGACATTCATTTCAATATGCGTCATGCCTGTAAACTTGGGAGGGGGGTGAGTTTTTTTTGTGGGTAATGTAACCTGTGTATGTTGCTTCTTTGACTCCATACGCCAAGGCACCAGCCCCAATCAGCAGCTTAACACCCAGACCAGCACCTCTAGGGCCAGAGGACATCCTGCCTGCTATTTGCCTCAGTTGCTGCAGAAAACCCTGTAAGGGGGGGGAGACAGGTGGAGAGATAGGGAGAGAGACATAGATAAAATATGGATGAGGGAAGCATGTTGTCCTTCCAGTGACGTCTCACATTAAAAGAAGAAACTAAAGCGGTTAAATTTACCCACACGATGGTGTTACGCTGACAAACCATGAGTTAGCTACATTACAATACCCTCCACGAGCTCTATGTTGTACGAGCAATTGCGTTAGATGGTAGCTATGGAGCTAGCTTGCTACCTACGGAAAGTTTTTAGCGTGAACGCAACCTGCAATATGAGGGCAATGCTTGGCAAGCTAGCAAGTTAGCTAGAGGTTAGATAGCATCACAGGGCAATTCCAACTGGTATCAATGGAAAAGACACTACTCCAATTACAAACGGCAAAACTAATTTGAAAATGGTGGAAAGTAACATAAGTAGATGCAAGCGATAACTCCTGAAAATAAAAGAAAATACGTTTCAAAAACTTACACCAGGATCTTTATTCGCCATGCTGCCTCTTCTGTGGAGCGTAACTTGACAGTCCAAGGTCGTGAAGAAGTACTTCCTGTACTACCGATGTGCATCACGGAAATTGTAGTTCTAATTTTACTGACGTTTAAAATCTACAGACAAATGGATGTCACAGAGGTTTGAAAGAAATATTATGATTTTATTGGAGGGGGGGTTGCTAACACAATACCAGTCGACTTTAACTGAAGGTGGAATTAAAGCTTAATTCATCGTTGTGTAGGCAAGTTTAGTGCAGTACGAACACGACATTGCTTGCATTCTACAGAAGAGGGCAGTATAACCTAGTTACTTTGTTTACTAACATTACGTCTTAGTAGAAACTAAGCAGCATCATTTGCAAATTCCAAGTTTAGGCCCGATTAGCCTATTTTTAGGAGTCATACGCTGCAGCGTACCTTTGCTAGCGTATTTTCAGAACCAGTGGGTAAGATCTGTTGTTATCGTAATTCTATTTACCTTTGTAGTCCAATTACTTTGGGGGTAATACTTTGACCGTATCGCTGTATTTTGCCGTATTTGTCAGGGATGCAGTTAATCTCGACCTTCCAGTTTTCATCCGTCTCTCATAGGCTGAAGACTTGCCTCTTTATATTCTTTCTCAAATGACAGATGGCTTTGGGACTGTTGTGTTGGGAAAGGATTTTCCCTGCATAGCATGGGTGTCTTGACACCGTGTCTAACATGCCGACCACTACATCTGCCAAACACACCTCTCCTCTCTGTCTCTGGCCTCCTGCCAGAGGTCTGACATTACGAGACAATAGGGATGGGACCAGGCCGAAAATCTCGCATATAAACCCCTCGGCTGCTGCATTCCAGTTTATCTGATTAAAGTATTATTTGATTGCTCGGAAATCCAGTGTCGTACGAACATTAAGCTTAATGGCGAGACCTTTACCGTACAGTACAGTTCGGTGGGATTTAGAGCCTCACATAAATAAATTACCACAGTACGAGTAGCGGCACGGTGATCGACACATAGCTGGGTCAATCTGCAATCTTTTTATTCCCACAGTCCGTATCACTTGTCATTATCCAGTATACTTGCGCTAAAGTGGACACTCTCCTGCAATAATTGATGAAGTTATGAAAAATGCAAGAGTACGACGGATAAACACAGAGTTTATAGCATTTCCATACTTTTTATCTCAAATCCCTACGTTTTTATAACGCTTGAGAAAGGTAGAGTCTCCGAATAAATGTGGGGAAGCACATTAAATAACTGAAAGTGATTGTATTGTTCCAAAGAACGATTTAACGATTAGGAGGCATGTATTCCAATGGCCATTAGGTCCTATAACGAGTCCCAATCGCTACCATGTTGACCATGTGAACCTGTCGAAATGGTATTAAGAAATATACACTTGTATTGCACCGGCACTTTGGTGATTTACTGGTAGGATACTTCAATTATCTTAGTGGAAAATAGTGTTTCTCAGCCCATTATTATATCTGCAACATATAAAATTTTATTAAATAATTAAAGTTTTGTGTTACCAGTTCTTCTGTACCTATTTATATTAATGAATTACATTTATTGTTTTGTACACAAGGGTTATTACTGTCTTCTTTCCAATAAATTCTGTGAATCCTCTCCAACATCTGCAATTCCATCAGGATCAGTGATGTTTATCTATCTGTCGTTCCACTACCTAACCCTAACCCTTTTAATGTGCTTCCCCATTCATAATCTAACCTTTGTTTATAATAAAAATCAAGCACAACAAAACAGTGTTGAATAAAGACCCACTGAGCTTATTTTTATTTGTTTGTTACTGTGAGGTCACAGGGAATGCAGCAGCTCCAGCTCTCGTAAACACTGACATGTCTTTTTAAATCATTCTGCAGCACTACCAGACACTGCAGCATGCGCACTTTTTTTTTCTATTTT
>JAOXYF010000004.1:4762019-4794206 GCA_028565775.1 Sternarchorhynchus goeldii
TTCTAAACCTCTTGTTTTCACTCACACGCTGATCTTGCATGTCGACCCCCATCGTAACCCAGAGTCTGATGAAGGTAGAATGGCTTAAGGCATATGAAGGACTTGCCAATGTTAAATGATTTTCTTTAAACTGCATGCACCTATGGGAGTATTCATTTAAAGGGTTAAAAACTTGAAATATTTGAAATATTTGCAAAGAGCTAGTGTTCTAGCGATCTTTTTTTTTCTTTTCCGGTGTTGGGGACGAGACGAAGGAAAGTGATGATTCACAGCTGTAGGGATTTGCGGTATTGACCAGATTTCTGAATTGAACCCGGAGACAGAATGCTATCACACTGGACGAATTCAGCTCATTAATGTCTAGTGGCATTAGGCAACATAATGAACGAATGGAGTTGACTAGGGCACCATCAGAAGGCGGCGCTAATTAAACCTGGAATGGTACACAGGGCAACACATAATCAATCATAATAAAAGCCATCAACCTATCTCAGCTGCAGGATGTAGCGAGTGCTAGGCGGAGACACTGCTGGCTCTTGGCCCTTCTATACTTATCAATTATTTACTGAAAAAAAATATTTTGAGGATCATATCAAATAGGTTATTTAGGAACGTGTTATTGTAAACTAGTAAAACAAATCATGTTAAAGACCATCAGTGGCATATTAAAATCTAATAGGCACGCCAATGTGGGGAATATGTCGAGAATACTTGGAAAAAAAGATATTTGTAAGGGCATAGTTTACGTCAAAAGTCAACTGATTCCTGTCTGAATAATCACGTTGGATGATACTTGGCAGTGAGATTAGGTAAATATACTGATGGTAACATCTTATACAACGAGTAAACCAAAAGAGTATTATAACAACTAAGCGTTAGCCTATCGCATACAGGGTTCATTCAAGTCCTGTGATCAGCATCAGTAAATCTAAAGCATACGTTAGCCTATCAGAACGCTTCCTCGTGAAAGTAGCCCGTCCGCAAAACCCATTCAAATTGGGAACAAGGACATAATTTATGAGAAGTGGGCATTCGACTGAGCGAAGCAGTTCCGCCCTGACCAATTGATTGAAAACGTGAAAATAGCGACCTGGGGAGGAACAGTAGTGCGTGCAGGGCGGTGTGACTTGGGGCATGTCCTGCGCTGACTGCCAGAGTCCTGGACTTACAGCATGACAACCGCGTAACCAACTCCGATTTATCTTGCATTTAACGATCCGGTACGAATAGTGTTCCTACATGTGCACGCAGCTGGAGATGAAAACAGAACGCGCAGTCGGGATTCAGTACCTCTGAAGAGGGGATAGCTCCTCTACTGTCTGTTTCCTCATATAGAATTTACTGTAGTAGAGTGAGACTGACTGTTAAGTCCAGGACCAACGGACGGTAGATATTTTTCATCAGCAGAACTGAATATGTATCAGGGGCACTCACAGGTAAGTTCGCGTGATATTTTCTTTTGTCTCTGCGCGTTTTCTCAACGGTGCGTAAGGAATTTCAGCACGTGTGCGAGTCAAACTAAATAATTCGCGCTGTGTGGGCGGTCGGTGCGGTTTATTTATTTATTTATTTATTTAAAAATATACATTGTGATGGCATGTCTTGGAAAATAACATATAAGGATGTACGTGAGAATTATTTAGCGACTAGGCAGGATCTAGCCGTGGGAAACTGAACGGGACTTAACTTGAGGAAATAGTCGTGATGTAGGCAGGGTTACAAGGCAAGAGATTATTCGTATACGGAACTGACCTTACACTTGGATGCGATTCTAATAGTGGGCCTCCTTCGTATTAAATGTCAGAATATTTCGTGAATAAGAAATTAATATTACAAAAAGCAGATCGAATGTATTATTATACATTTATTATAAACATTTTCTTGTTAGCTTTATGTTTACAATTATTCAGTTATGTCATGAACAGCGATATAAGACTCATGAAAAAAGTTTAACAATTCACAATGGTAAGTCTTCATATATGTTTTACGCATTTTCACTTTGTTCAATTATGAGGTCTCGCTGTTTTCCCATCTCCTACCACTGGTAAATTCTGACCAAACTGATGACCATTCAAAACAAAATATCTAAAATACGTAAAATATTGTCCAAAAGTAGTAATAGGTAGATGCTTCTAACAATCGTCACTGATTGTTTGAAAAGTGATTGAAAAGTGAAACAGTGCTCATTCTTGTAAACACATAGGCCAAAATAATTGTCACGTGTGTATTTTTGCACGTACATGTGTCACATGTGTCACATAACAATATGAAGTTGCGCATGAAACGTGGGGGTTTCTCCACCCACACTCGTCCTTACATGTGTCGGCTCACCATTTATTAACACTTTGAATTGCAAAAACAAAGCAAAAAAAAACAGCATTTGCATTCCTTGGCCTGATGCTGACCAGGTAATGTAAACACGTCTGTGGAACATATGTAGACTGTGTGTCCTGAGCGTTTGTCGCAGTGTGGCATTCGCGGATGTGTAATGTGACCTTCATAGAGTCTCATGAAGTTAGATGTTGCCTGCTACCTCCTTACATGAGTGATGATGGAGAAGCTTGCACTTTAGGGAGCTTCTATCAAGTGTGCTTTCCCATCAAGTTTTTCTCGCTCTAAGTCTGCTAGAAAGTGCATCCGGAGTTAGTGCAGGGATACCCTCCTTATTCTCTACATCTGTGGGACCCTGTAAACTTGCTTGCAACAGGTGGCTTCTGGAAAGGGGCGTGGTCATTTTAACACATCTGCCATGATTTGCAAAAATACATATCGAGCAAGAATATACGGCGCTCCCTGTCCTGTTCTGTCCCCCTACTGATCAGTGTTTGCAATGCATGAAACACATGAGGCAGAATGTATAAAAGAGGATTTCATTAAAGCAGAATCCTCACACTGTAAGGCCTCTGAGAAGTGTAATGTACTGCTTGCATTATGTGATGTAAGTGAATATGACATTACACGCTTTCACACACTAATTTTGATGCACATTCATTGGTATGAGGAAGAAGTTATCTAAATCATGAAGATAAGAGAACAATGGTTTTTTTTTTATAAATCATTACACTTTATGGGTCTTTTGTCTAGTGGCTAGGAGTACAGAAGCTATATTCACACATGCTAAGCAAAACACCATCAGGTTTATATCAGGCATGACTCCCTTGGGAGCTGCTTTTCAGCTGAGGCCTACGGGGATTAGTGCATTATGCTGTGTCCTGCCCAGCTCTTTCCTGAGAATAAAGTGTGCGAAAGGCCTTTGATCCAATTTAAAAAAAAAAACAAACTTTCATCTTCTGCTTGGGTAAACAGCTTCATTTCCTGAAGATCCACTAAGAGTTGTTTGGGAATGTTTCATCTGGCAGACCTGCTTATTGCTGCCTCTGTCAGCAGCTAAATGTATAGATTGTTGGATTGCTTGAGGTTTTTCATCTCATGAGCAAGGAGTGCCGCTTTTTGAACATAATCCAGCCAATGACTTGGATTGAAACAGATTTTTCAAAAACTCAATAGCTGTCTCAGTATTCCCATGTCACCAAGCAAATATGCACCCAGGCATTGATTGACATTTGCAAGACATTTATGAAGGCTTTGTTCATTTGACATAAGGCTTTTTAGATATTCTTAACACACATGTGAGAGCTTATATTGTTTGAAACATAGCTAGTATGGATATGTTGTGATATATGTAAATGAAAACTGATAAAATACTCAGATGTTGTAATACCACATGAAGGCTATGTGTTTCATGCACTGCAGTGTACATTTAAAAACTATAGTATAATAACATAATTACACTTTCAGGTTTTCCAGTTATTGCTGTTCTGTGTTTACCAACCATTTGCTGTTTGTCCTATTTTATTACAAATTCACTGTTCTCTTCTATCTATTCTCATGTCCCACGCAACCAAGGTTTCCCAGTGGAGTTGTTGTGTAACATAAAACCTGCTTTATTGACCATTAAAAGGTCTGTGGATATCGAGAGGACAAAATTTAAACCTAAATGTTTTTTTTGTGTGTGTGTGTATGTGTGTTAGATGCAAGACCTCAATTCCATGTTTAGCACCTTAAAGAGGAATGCACAAACAAACTGCAGCGAAAAGGAATACCACACTTTTCTCTCCTTAAAACCTTTGGAATATATTGAAATGCAGGAAAAAGCTAAAATCTTCATATTTTATTATCATGTGATGTTTGAGCAACAAATGCACGGATTGCAGATTTTTAGCAAAGCTACTTCGGAAGCAGAGAACCAGAACAGGTCAGAGATCAGTTGACCCTCAAGCTAATAAAACATATTTGATGGAGGCACCAACTAAATCAGACAAGAAAACAATCAATAAAGTAAACAAAGATGAATGTCGACAGAAACAGCATCATTTTCCCTGCTAGCTGGAACTGAAAGTGATACTGTAACCTTACACTTCTAGATTCATTGCTGGACAGCAAGATCTGAAAAATGGGGACTGCAAAGAACTATTGAATAGTGGGGTCGGTGTAATTTCAAATGCCAGTTTGAAAGTAACTAGTTAACACATACATCTTTGCACACATTATATAATGTTGCCACAAGCATAGTGTTTGGGGCGGGGGGTACTTAAAAAGTCCTATTTGCACTGAGCTTTAGAAATACAACATTATTATACTGGACATTAGTTTCTGAATGAGAACATTATGGCTGGTAGTAAATTAATTTGGAAAACATTTTACCTTGCAGACTTTCAATTACCAACTTTATAAGATAGGTTTTATCTCAGGTGGGATTAAAGCGTATTTGTATGTCAGTTCTATGGAGTGTGAAGGATGCCCACACATTTGCTCTCTACAGTTTTTCTCTTCCATGACTTGGATGTGTGGATCAAATGAAAGCCTATGCAGACCAGTCATTGATGCAGGTTGGGCTAACAGCTAATCAGTAGATTCAACTGATCTAGAGATGCAATCGCAGATGTTATGCCACGTTCCCTGAACCGGATCATGGTCAACACGCCGAGTACCAAATGCCAGTGTAGATGCCTACATGGGATAGACTGTATGGATATATGGATAGAGCCCCTGAGACCTGGGTGTGGAACAGTAAGGATTATGCTGAAATGGGGCCAAAGCAAAGAGCAGATAATGCTAGCTTTTTTGGGGCAACCTTGAGACACTTTTTTTCTACATGGATTGTACTCATGTGGTCTGCATGTCTGATTCCTGTCATCAAACATCTGCCAGGCCTTCAAATTCTGATGCCATATGGTTTGATTCCATCTTACTGCTAAGTGTTGCCACAGCAAGGGGAAAACACGGGATACTGATATTAGAATCATTTTTGAATAAACTGGTGTTAATGAATGCATAAATGATGATCATTAGCTTCTGATCTGACTCTGAGGCGGCGCTGACATCGGATGTGAAAGATTAATGGTGTGTTTATTGCCATGCTTTCTAACCTGCACAAATAGGGTTCAGTGTAATATCATATTTCAAACAAGTAATCTTATTCTTGATACAGCTGACTATGATTTGGTTATTTGACATCTTTCTTAGAATTTTAGAGGCAACATTTGTCTACAAAGAGATGAATTATGATCAGTAAGAAAAAAGCCAGTTAATATGCAAAACCTAGGCATGGGAAGCAACACTGCTGTGAATCTGCCATTTGGACCTCTGGAAAAAATATCCCTGTCTCAATCTCTTTGTTGTAAAACTCAGCTGTTTTACTTATCAGCATACAAGCCTGGTTTGGAGAGAACTGAGACATCCCTATGGCCTGAAGTAATATCGTCTTGTGATAAATTAATGCAGATTATTACAGACTAATCTTCAGATGTATCTCCATTGTTTCATCTAAAATACGGGTGTGGCATTACAGATGTTGTGGGGTAATGGGCTAATGTCCTGCTCAACATCTGACAACCCTTGTAATTCATCTGGATCAGAGACAATCCATCATAAAAAACATGTTCTCTTTGATCTCTGTGAATCAGAGTACAAAGAAGTAGTTCTCATGGGTTTGGACACAATTGGCTCCAGGTTTTCTTTCAAAATTCCTTCTGTAATCTTATTCTAAATATGAGCTTCTTTTTTTCAAATCAAATATCTCAATCAGGAAAATTTATTTTTGACCTTGAGTTTTTATGTTTTGCTTCCAGCAAAAATGATTAAAGTGTTACTGTACTAAAACGAATCTCTGCTGAAAGAATCTTCCTGCCATTCAAGGCAGTGTTTTTGTCTCCAGTCCCATGAGAGCTGAGTGGCTACAGTCCACCTGCTGAGGCTGCAGCGACGCTACGGGAAGTCGGAAGGATTCAGTGCTGATGCTAGCAATCCGCAATGCTGCTTCTGCCAGCAGTTCTCTCACAGAATCCGTCCATTTTTATAAAGTAAACACGAGCTGAGTGTGCTGCCTCACGTGCAGGCAGTCATTGCACTCAATAACTGAAGGGGAAAAAAGGCTTGCACTGCCTTGAATGCCAGGAAGATTCATATTGTCACAAAAGTGACAAAAAATGTGCTAAACGGTGCAAGCTGTTTTTAAAAATACCCTTAATTCCTTACATTTCAGGTTAATCATGTAATTGATATACTTACGGTCCCTAGTTACATCAGTTATGTTTTCTTATTCCCTTTGGTAATTTGGGTATCATTTTATCATATCTAGGGAAAGGGTTGCCTTTGTCAACCAGATTGTTACTATGCTTTAGTGTACACATGACTAGGGATGTTTCATTAGAGAGCTAAATCTGCAAGGCAGAAAGTAAGGCTGTGAGATATTCTGTGCAGTTCATTTAAAAAGTGCTGGCTGTTTAGAGTAAATGAGCCATTTTCTTGTGGGTCAGTGGATTTAGTCTAACTCAAGTCTGATTGTGAAAGATGTGTAATCAAGTGTGTCATCTGTCTTTCAGAACTTGAGCTGTAATTGATCCATAGGGATGCTGTGTCATGTTCAAAATTGTAAAACTTTATTAGTTTTAGGTATGCTTGATTTTACCCAGCTGCGGTGAGAAAATAATTTTAGATATCTAGGAAATGTTAGAAGCTGGTACTGCAGACTGTCTTCGCCGCATCCGCCCACTATATTTTTAGTTCTGACGGCGTCCCCTTAACCGCTGAGACGCTGCGGAGCAAGACGTTCTGAGTGTACATTAAAGGTCAGTTATGTTCTACATATAAGTCTTATGGCGGATGCACACTATAGCTCCAATTTTGCTGCCGCAGAAGAAATTTTGGTTTCAGCGACAAATTGCTGCGCGCACCCATGAACACGCTCGTGTAGGTTGAAAGGTTCAGCAACGCGGTTTCCCCGCTTTGCGAGCAGTTGCAGATTGTAGGCCTGTGATATCTGAATTCTCGGCTATTAATCTGGTCAGAAATTGTACTGTGAGTAGCTATAATGTCAAAAGGACACTACACGACTTGAACAATTTTTGAATTTTTGAATCTGTACTGCTAACGACACTTATCGCCTGTGACATGTAGTTCCCGTAGAGGTGTGCACACTGCGTGAGCGATCGCAGACGATCACGCGCTACACGATCTTTTAACTGATATCCCTGACGAAAAGACACACGAGTCTGTATCAGAATGGAGCCCGAGGAACTGAATATAGTGCTCATTTGCACAAAAACGATCATTAAAAGGAAAGTGTAGAAGATGAATTGTTTGGGGGCAGGATGGACTGCTCTTCTTTAAAGAGCCGGAGTTAAAGTGCATTAAACAGCAAAACGTCCGAATAATCTGAGAAAAAAGTTGCTCCTGTCTGATTCGACGTTTATTGACTAAAATATCGGGAACTGAAATCTCGAATTTAAAGCATGAACACGTTCACTCTCATTCCTGGGCAATTAGCCTACTTGTATACCTGCAAAGAATAATCATTCATACGTTTATTTACAATTCTATTCTAATACTAATTAATACTAAGCTTATTTTATTTCACATCAGAGAGGAAACTCAGAACGACTAGCGCCGCTTATGTATGCAATAATTACAATTTCCCCAACAGTTTGCTACTTTCGCTTTTTATGTCCAAACTGGAAAAAACGCGATTGCTAGCTTTACGTGATATTTATGCCACGTGATACAATTCTCGCGTGTATTTTCGTGAAAGTGCGACGTTTGTGGATCAAGCACTCTTCGTGGGGGATCACCTTAGTAGAAAGATCATGGAGTGCATGATCCTCTGTTATCGCTCGTGTAGTGTGCACACATCTATGTCAACAAAATAACAAGGGATAAATGCAGTGTATAGGGATTCTGATATTTTTGAAAGACTTGCAGCGTCCATTTGACACTAGGGATTTGAAATGTCTCGTGGCAGTTTGTATGGAGCGCACGCAATTACGCGGATGAATCGTCAAATCCACAAGGGACGAGTGGCTTTGACTTAAAACAAATAGTGCGGAACAGCCGCCGCCCCAACTATTGTAAATTAATGTTTGGGACGGTTGTATTTGGCTTGGTTGTTTTTTCTCTGCTACCTGTTAAACTAAATCAGGCAGGCTGGTTCATCTAAGGTTGCTGTAGCTGAACATAAATGATTTAAGTCAAGAATGATTGACTACATCATGTTAAAGTCTGTACTGTGCATTCTACGGTCTACCAAAATAAATCCCGGCTTTGTAACTTACGACACCTGCACCGGAACATAACAAGGATATAGAGATCATACCACGTTAACGAAGTGAGTGCAGTGGGCAGCACTAACCCCGCTGTCCGCGGACTGCGTTAAAAATGGATGGGTCGAATCTATAAATGGGACAGTAAAGCCCACACCGTTCCTGTTATTGACTCAAGCATTGTCTTGAGCTTTGTTACGTAACGTCAAAAATACCTTTGCGCAGAAATTTGAACTGGGCGGCTAACAGCGCCATGATAAAGAATAAAAATGCATAAAAGAGGGTTCGTTGATGACATGCATTTTATTGTGAGAGGCGGTTCTCTGAAGTGGCACTTTATTCATTCATATGTGAACGTTGCATGCCTCCTCTGACGTGATTATTGTCAGAATTTACAGCACCTGTATTTTTATAACACATGCTAAACATCAGCTTTCATATGTTTTTATTTTATTTGGATTTGGAAAATTCATATATATTGTCATAAATAAGGTTTGCCCTATCTGATAGAATGTATTTTCATTTACTCCATTTTGCTACTGCTGTTTTAAAATACGCATGGATTGCAGTTTGGAATGGACAAAGCTAGCGATTTCAGTGGGGCTTAAATGGTATTCTGCAGTGTCGAACATGGCTGCCAAATAGTTTTAAGCCCTGCTGTCAATACCCCAGTGGTTCCTCTTAAGTGTTTTGCTTTGTCTGAGGGGAAAGGTGAGGCATGGCCTAATAAAACACATTCAGAAATTGAAAACATGATGTCTGTTCAGTACCCTGAATGGAACAGTACCAGACTGGATGTTCATTTAGAGCTCAGTTCAATAATCCTACATCCTATGGCACTAATATGGCAGTGGTCTTAGAGTGATATTAATCACAGAGTGGGAAGGGTGTTATTTGTAGTGGCACAGAACAGATAGTCATATTTTTATTTATTTATTTATTTATTTTTGTATAGCCAATCAGAAAACCTGGAACATTTTGAAAATTGGGATTTATGGGCATGCAAAGAAGTTTGCCACAGACTGACATAGTTGATTTCATTGTTGTAGGGGAAAGACTCTGGGGTGGTTGCCATGGTGCTGAAGGAGCTACCAAGTAAGGCATCCTCAGACGGAAACCCCCTCCTCACCGTGACAACCAAGGTGGGCTGAACGCATACACCCACCAACAGGAAGCACTGAGCATTTTCAAGAGCCCCACACACAAAGCAGGAATAAGGGTGAAATGCTGCTTATTAGCATTATTTTCTATCAATGCCTGATATAGCTGCTTTTTTTTGCCTCTTACGTCAAGATGCTGTATGGGGTGTGATCATGATAAACAATATTTTCCATCCTTAAACTTGGGGTGGTCTTTGACTTTACTATCACTGACTACTCGGATGCACCAAACTAATGTTTGCGGTTACTTTGGAGTTCCAAGCAGGAAGCTGTTAAATGTGTGCATCACTCCCCATAAACAGTTGTTCAATGCTCTTTTCAAGTTGTTCAATGCTCTTTTCAAGCTAAGCTCTGTTCCTTTTTTCATGCTGGTGGTCTTTTTTCTTTTTTTTTTTGTATTCTGTCCAGAGCTGCATGTTGATGTTTGCTTTTATGTATTCGTCGATTATCCAGGATTTGTTTGAAAGAAACCAGGTGGCTCCCCCCTACCCTTGCACAGTACGTCTCAGACTACCTACGGTTTTCAAAGAGAGCTGTGGTGGACATCTAAAACTCTACAGAGTATTCACATGTAAACAAATGCTCCATGGTTGTTTAAAACTTACTGGATCATAACTTGAGCGTGAAAACCGTCCTTTGCCAAGTGTTAAAGGCCTATGTCAACTATCCTTAATGGTAGTTTAGCAGCTAACGGAAGTTGGATTTTTGAATAGCTTGGTTTATGGCAGAAAGACATGCTTTTTTCACTACGTAATGATGAGCTGCACACTGAACAGTTTGCGCACCATTTGTATGGAATCAATTGGAAATGGGACATACAACAGGCCAAATTTGGATCGTCCAGAGTGTGCTTTTGCAAGGCCGAGCTAGAGAAGGTCATGAGGCACGGAGGAAAAGATGCGCGATCCAGCGTTTTGCATTCCTAACCTCTGGAACAGGATACCATGCGCACGGGTATAAATTTCTCAAAACACCCTTCCAAAAAAAAAAACTGCCAAAATGACATATCTGTCTTGTTTATTGCTGATGTATGAGTTGAATTATAGTTTGAGGGGTCAGCCTATGTGAAGGGCATCTTTGAATGTCCATTTGATAGATTTTGATAGTCAGCATAAATTCTGCTGGAAGATTTCCAAAGGTGAAATAGGTGGTAGGGATGTACACTTATTGAGCACTTTATTAGAAACACCTGCCTTCCTCCTCAGGTTCACTTGTTATTTTATATGGTACACCTACCCAACTGGAATACTTTATAGGCATATTGTTTACAGACTAGATACCATCTAGTTTTCCATCTATCTTCTGCTCCATTAATTAACAATCACTTTCTGATCCCAGGGGCACATCTAAGTGTTTCTTTGGGAGTTGGCTGGGGGAACGATCCAATGCAGCGATGATGCTGGACGCGGTGATAGTAAAACTGTCCACGTCTGCCAGATACAGCAGAAGTTTTTAAGCATGACATTGTTACCGCTGAACTGAATGTGGCCCGACTGCTAAAAATGTCTGGCAAACAGCTGTCCTGTGGTTGGAACCCGCAAATGACAAAGAGTTCGAAGGTGGCAAACCAAAAATGTGCATGGCTACTGTTGGGTTACACTCCAACAGTACACCTAAATGGTAGGTGTTTCTAATAAAGTGGTTGGTTAGTGTAAATAGCAGAGCGCTCATGTTGTGTAATAACATTTATGACGTAGTGTCTGGTAGATTTTGTCTGTGAACATCAATGACCTTCACAGAGATAACCATGTGCTCGAGCTAATATTAACTCAATATCTAAAAATAACAGTTCCACTGTCTCACCTGTCTGTTTTTATGGTTGCTGTTTGAATAGATATTGCACTCTTACATGTTATAAAGTGATTTGGACATTGCCACTCACATTAATAAAGAATTCCATGTCAATCCAGTAATGCTAATGCTGCTAATGAAACAGCAGTGGCCTCATGAGTACAAGTCAGAATATGACGTCGATGTGACGGTCTGACGCCTCTCGTTCTTGTGTCTTGCAGCTGGGTTGTGAGCACCAAGAAAGCCGCCCGCTGCTGAGTCCCTCCATCGACGACTTCCAGAGCGTGAGCAAGACTGATGGGGCTGCACGGCCGGTCACCTCCAACACAGCAGGTTGCTCCTCTCTGCTTCTCCTCTCTCATCTGTTTCCCCTCTTCTCCTTCTCTGCTATCTGTTTTCCCACCCCTACTCTCTCATCAGTTCTGTCTCTCCTCCTCTCTTATCTGTTCTCTTTTTCCTCTATCGTCTGTTCTTCCTCTCCTCCTCTGTCATCTGTTTCTCCCCTCCTCCACTCTGGCGTCTGCTCTGTTCTCCCAACCTTTGGTTTTTGTCTGGTCACCCTGTCACACTGTTTACACCTCCTTGCAGTCACTGTTCACACTCTCGCAAAAGTTCAAATTGGCTGCGCGTTCATATTTAGCCATCTAACAGCATACGATTAAAAACCACTCAGTAATCTTTGAGCACGGCAAAGCAAGACTCAAAATCTAAAAGGTCAGATGAGCCCTTTTTGGAGAAAGGTGTCCTAAAGGTTTTCACTGTAATGCCTCTACAGTACTGAAAGTGAGAAATGATATTGCACAGCCTTGTGGGTTATATTCATGTCATTATGCTTAATATCTCTGTAATTTTCTTCAGTTTTGATAATTGGGACAAAAAGACAGGATCAAATTTGTTCAGATGTTTGATGAGCTTTGTTTTTTTCCCCACTACTTCAGAGCTAGTGTTTCTTTTCCAAAGCTATGACAGTCTCTTCCCCCTCACACACACAAAGCCCTGTTCAGGGGCACTTTTCATAGCTTGCCCGAAGGCAGTTCTAGCCCATGACACCTCCTTTTGAGCCACATTTCCATCTCCTAGTGCTGTCTACAGCCCTGGACCTGGTGGACCTGAGCGAACCGTGTGAGCGGAGGTGGACCTGGGACAGACGCTCCCACTGCGGCTCCCGCAGAGACGGCTCCTTCAGGGGTAGCCTTCGCAGGAGGAAGACCGATGAGACGGAGCTTATCCCCCTGGAGGCGGAGCCTCTCTCGCCTGGCCTGCTCAACCCTGAGAGTGTCTCTCTGGATGCGGGTATGCTGCCTGGGAGACGTGGTGGTGGATGTGGGGGTCGTGGGGTTGGTGGTGGTGGTGGTGTGGGTGGGTTGTTAATGCAGCCGTTTGTGCACCTTTATGGATCTTACTGGTTGTTCACCTCAGCTGTATTCGAATGTTGCGATTAAATGAATGGCACAGCTATAGTTTTTTAAGTGCTTCACTAGTGCCTACAACAAGATACCATTTTCTCCATAAAAAGCTTCACTTTGATTACATTTACTGCAGAGACATACATCACAGGAGCAAAAGAGTTTACTAAACTCCAGGGAATCATGTGCCAAGCTATAATCTGTGTAAATAACCACATTTGCTAAATTAAATTTTATTACTAAGACCTTCTTGGTTTAAAGAGGGCCATTAGGGGCTCATTTTAATCCAGACTCTCACTGCTGTCATGTTTTTGACCTTCCTGTTGCTTCTCCCTTTCAAGTACTTTAGGAATGACCATATGGTTTAGGTGTGTAAGTAAATTTCACATATTGGATTTGAAACTGTGGAAAAAATGATTAAAGTAGAAAAGTGGTATAAATCCTATGCTTTGCTATACAGTTCTCATACTGTACCAGAATAGTACACTAATGTGGTTGTTCCAGTTTACACACATTTTCTATCTGTTCTCCAGGAGGAGTCCCAAGCAAAATGCTTCAATGGCTTATGACAATCCTCTGGAAAGCATTAAGCAGCGTGGATTGTTAAACCCCTTTGCAGGAGATAGCTTTAAGCTATGCTATGCTAAATCGTGCTTTTCTGTCTCATCCCCTTGTATTTAATTTAGCATCCACTCCCACTGCCTTGTCTCAAAGTAAAGACTCCTTTATATAATGTTATGTTTCTAGCAAGCTAGCCAGGTTAAGCTAACAGCTCCATCCTGACTTTCTTATCAACTAATTTCTTCTTATTAAGCTAACTGTCGCAGTCCAGCGTTACTTATGTTAAAGAACATGAGCTAGTGGGCACACAGTGATGCCCCATATCCTGCCGGCTGTAAGATAACGCCCTCCCCCACCTCCCTCAAGTTCTTTCCCTTCATTTCTAGCAAGCACCTCACCCCTGGAGAAACGGGAGGAGATAAACCTCCACATGGACAGTGCCTTGATTCGAGGAAGGAGACGGAGAAGCGAGAAGAGGTGCACTTCGTTTCACTCTTCCAGCAAGCTGCTGTGGTACGACCTCCCTGCAGATCCTTCCTACCATTGTACTCAAGATAACTGCAAACTACTCAATTCTCTCGCTCCATTTTGGCCTCGTTATACGGCTCGCAGACACTGCAGTCCCTCCATAGTTCACTCAAGAACCGTTTACCCAACACAGCATTCAGTACTTATATTGGGAAGGGGTGGCAGCACCCATTGCTCCCATCAACTTAAATGCATCTTTGCAAGGTCCCAGTTGGGCCATTCATATTACAGCATGCATGTTCCATGGAACTGCGGTTATTCCAATGTAGGAGGTATGAATGTGAATGAACCTCCAGGGGTCAGTCAGTGGAAGCAACTTTTGTTGCAACACACTGGGCAAGGTCTGATTTTTAGAGACTGTTGAACTTATCCATTGATTATGGCCGCTGGCAACATCGAGGCCCGTAACGTCGGTAAAACAGTGGCATGCATTTGCAAACGTCTTTTATTAAAATCTATATGCAAGGATGTGGAAAATGATACAGCAACGAAGCACCAAAATAAACTAACAGAAGTAGACTAGAAACAAACAAAAACCTCAAACAAGGGAACACACTAAGTAAGGACAAAAACAAGAACTAAACACAAACATATAGAAAGTACTAGAATACCTATGCAAAGCAGAACAATGCAGACCAGGACTAAGAATACTACACATTCAGTACAATGCTGACTAGAGACAATGGGGAACTGGGGAGTATAAATACAAATCAGGAAACAAGGAACAGCTGAATGAAATCAATCAGGGAAAGAGAACAAGTCACAGGTGAGGTGCAGGACAAAAGACTGGAGACAGGGAGGAGTACGGAACCAAAACAAAAACAAAATCACATGGCTTAAGTGGTAGACTAGACTGGGGCAGGCAACGTGGAGGGGAGAGACTGGGAAAACTGTGACACACTTTTTTGTACTGAACAATTTTTGTCTTTTTTCCTTCCTTTTTGTAGGTCTACAGACTTTAAAAGCAGCCCGTTCAACAAGCATAGCCTAGACCAGAGCCCCAGCAGAGAATCGGACGCAGAGACTACCTCTCAGGTTCCAGCACTACATATTTCTTCCCTTTGTTTAGAACAGAAACGCACAAACGTATTATTTTTCATGGACCAATCACTAAGTCATTAAATATGAATCCTTAATTATTATTCGTGTTGTGTTTGCATAAGAGCTTCAATGGTCTGTTACAATGTAAAACTGTTGGGTCCCGAAGTCTTTTACTGATGGAAAGTTGATATTTTTGGTTAAGAATTAGAGAGGTGTCTTGAAGAACTCATTCTTTGCACCGACCTGCTGTGCAGTAGCTCTTCAAGACAACCAAAACATATTCTCTTGTAGGCATGAAGATGAACATCCATCATTGATTCAGTGATACACCAGTGGTTCTTCTTTTCCTGGAGATTTAACTTTAGAATGTCAGAACTTCTCACCTGTACTTACTGTTGTATATTGTCTATTCAGTGAAAGTGATCAGAGGACAAAGATAGTGTGACAGGTCGAGACTGCTGACTGACCTTGTGTCTGTGTGTGTGTGTGTGTGTGTGTGTGTGTGTGGTCGTGTGTATATTTGTGTGTGTCTGACCATCTGTGTGCGCAGCAGCAGAAGCAGAGTCTAGGAAGCTCTCTGGTAGGAAAGCAACGCTCTCTAGAGGAGGAGTTTCTACGAGCCAAAGCTGCTGTGGAGGTGAGAGGCAGTCCCTGCACACACACTTGAACAATCTCACGTTCACACATATCCTTCCTCACCGCCCACAGACGGGATAAGGATACACCCCCTAAGAAGGGATCGTTTTCAAGGAGCTCCACGTTATGTAGACATATGTATGAAGAAAATCATACTTTTTAATTGCATCTTTTTTTGATCCACTTATTTGGTTTTTCGTTTTTTGCCTTTTAAGTGAGGCCTGCATAAATACTTATATTTTTAGCAGCGGTATGTCATATCAACAAAAATGGTACAAAAACAAGGATTGTTGGTTTTTTTTGTGATGATGTCAGCTGCTCTTCTGCTGGCCTCGTGGCCAAAGCAGCTTATTGGATGGAAAGTCTCATATTTCATCCTCATCTAAGCAATCCTCCCAGAAAGGAAGCGCTATATAGCACAGCAAACCGTTAAACTCAATGTTAGACTATATTTAATGAAACCTGTAAGATAATGTCAGTATCCTGTGCAGTCTTTCTCTGATTTAACCCTCCCACCACCCCGTAGCTACTTCCTGCCAGCTGAATCATTCAAACTGCTTCAAGCTCCCGCATCACATTTGAACAACTGCTATATGTGCAGTAGCTAGCAGGGCAGAGGTACTTCCTGCAGTTGGAAGCCAGGTTTAATTGCCAGTTGTGCCACATGCTTCCCTTTGGTAGGAGTGAAACCACACTGGTCCCTCTGTACAACTGTTGTTACTTGTATCTCTTTACTGTATCTCTTGTATCTCTTCACACTGTATCTTTTCACACTGTATCTCTTGCATCTCTTCATTCTGCATCTCTTGTACCTCTTCACACTGTATCTCTTGTATCTCTTTACACTGTATCTTTTCACACTGTATCTCTTGCATCTCTTCACACTGTATCTCTTGTATCTCTTCGCACTTCATCTCTTGTATCTCTTCACACTGTATATTTTCACACCGTATCTCTTGCATCTCTTCACACTGTATCTCTAGTATCTCTTCACACTGGTCCCTCTGTACAACTGTCACTACTTGGATCTCTTCTGTCACTTGATAGAATCAGGTATATGTCATTTACCAAGTGAACTGTGAATGGCACTGCTGAATTATATCATTGCTTGAACTTAAAGGTGCAGGAAGGTTGTTTGTGACCAGTAACTAGTCATTTTAATATGGGAATAAATCACTCTGGAGAATCCTTGCAGATGAGAGCTTCTTGTCAAAGTGAAGAAAATCTTGGATACAAGAAGATTGATCATCCATATTCTATTGGTTAATAATAGAGCCATTTATTTAGATTTGATTCAGTCCAGCACATTATGTATTCCAAATGCAAATAGTGTGTGTCTGTAAAGTGAAGGAGAACAATGGAGAAAGTGAGAAAGAGGTTCCTTCAACGATACAGCACTCTCTCTCATTCCACTTTAATGCAAATCCATAGGAACCCGGTTCATAAATCTTAACTGTGTGCTTTGGTTGCGATTTATTTGTGCTGCAAAAAATACAGAGAATAAGAAAATAATAAACAGGAAATGAGATTTGGAGAAAGCCTAAGGAGGCTTTGTGAGAGGTAGTTGGCCTGCCCTGCTCTGAGAGCAGAACAATGATGGAGGTGCGTGTATGTTCTTGAGCAGAACATGTATGCGCACATATGCACACACAGACAAGCATACACACAGACACACATACAACACACACACAATGAAACTTCCTAGATATGTTTGAGGGAATAGATGTTATGTGGTTTGGCACTGTGCCATGCTGATGATATCGAGATCAGATGGCCGATATGAAGATGATGTTCAGTTATATGGAAGATGATGACTTTTGCCTTCGAAATTGGAGATTCGAGCTTGACACAAATTCTGATTTATATACATTGTAAAATTTGACACGGTAATGGGAGGAACACAGCAAGCCGCAATTACATAAGAACGGCATAGAACGTCACCATATTCAGTGTTTGTTGTTAGCTTCATCGTGGTGTTGGGGGGAGAGGGGGGGTAGAAGGGGGGAATTTGAAATAAAGCCATCGGTCCTTCAGGGAGTTCAGGGAGAAGCTGCGCGGCGGACCTGGGGACTGGCTTGTCACCAGCGGCATGCACCGACCTTATTCCCCGTCTCAGTTTGACCTTGTGCTCAAGGGAGAAAGAGGAGAAAGCGAGAGAGAGAGAGAGAGAGAGAGAGAGAGAGAGAGAGATGAGAGTGCATCTTGGATGTCCACTCACCTTCATTCTGTCTGTGCTGACTCTTTGCACGTAGATGCAGTTTTCCTAAAAAGGATTGTAATGACCATTAGATCATCAATTATATTGTGGAAAGGTCATATTGTATTAATATGCAAATCTATGTCGTTTAGATTTTTTTTTCTTGCAGGCACTAAATATGATCAGTACTAATACTATTTTACATTGTAGCTGGATTATTTGAAATGATAATACCCTGTTTCTGTGGCCACAGGCCATCTACAGTCAGTGAATGACTGTAACTGGAACTATGAGATACAGTGAAGATCTGACCTGGGCCATTATAACTAACCTGAGCCATTATAACTGAGAATGCACATACACAAACACACACTGTGTTCAACCTCCGCCAACTACACTGTTCACTTCGATCCACAATGAAATCTGAGGGCATTGGTTTTGTAATCTAATCATAAATGTGACTGTTACAAATTACATTCATTCCCATCTGCTGTTTAACATGAATTTATCTGTAACATTTTTACTTGGATGCTTAAAAGCAGTGCAGTAATTGATAAATGGATCATTGATAAATGGATCAGGATATTTCTTCGTTACTGTAGCGGTGGATAAGGGTTGGCAGTAGCCATGTGGAGGGTGTTCCGATAATGGCAGGTTCAGCTGGAGGTCAACAGAGCTTCATAAATAGGAACAACAGCCTTTATCATGAGGGGCACACAGAGCCAGATTTATCAAAGATGTGTAAGTATATTTGCATATTCAGTTTCTGGGACATGATCAAACTCGTGTGCAAATCGTGTGATCTTTGACAACCCACCTAGTTACTAAATATTACTTCTACTACTAGTACTAAATAATAATAATAATAATAATGCTGATAATAGTAGTTTTATTTATGTATATTTTAAATAAGGTTTTACAGAGTGCTTCACAAAAGGACAAAATCACAGAGTTATATGCATGAAATTAAATCCGATAAGACAAAACAAAAACTATGAAGTGAAAAACAACGAAAAAATCAGGATATTTTTTCGATGGCGTCTTTATAATAGCATTGTTTGTTTTGTTGCCATCTCTCCAGTCAGACACTGAATTCTGGGATAAGATGCAGGAGGAGTTGGAGGAGCTCGCTCGACGAAACTGGCTGGAGGATACAGAGGGCACAAACCTGGCTTCCCTCACTGTTTCACCCAATGAGACGGTACTATGCCCTTAACAGGCCAATCAGCAACGGAGAAGGATGTACAATTGTCCCATCAGAGGGAACCGTTGGCCAGCAGTGCACTATCATCTAATTTAAATGAGCCAGCTAGGAAGTTGAGAAGTGCAGACACCATTATCCAGTGAGAATGTGCAGATCATTTGCATATATTCCTGACTGTTCATTCTGGGGAATCAAAACGAAACATGACTGATACAGGTGTAATACTTCAGTGCTGTTATCCAAATGTAAGGTAATGTTTCCTTTCATTGAACTAATGGAGCAGCTTAGACAAAGTAGCCATAAGACATTGAAACAGCTGGTTAAAATTACAGTGGACCGTTGGCTATGGTTAAGACAATTTGTCATAAAAATAAAGAATTTCTCTGCATTATAGTGAATTTTTGCCATAGCTTGTCAAGATGACAATAGCTTTGCTCCTCCCCACGTCGCCACTATGTTCGCTTATTGTGTTAAGGAACACGGCTTTACTGCGTTTTCCCGAGAGGTGCGAGTCTCGGTGCCCTTCTCTTCTCCGCATGATTCCTGTGGTTCTGCAATATTAAAGAGCCCAGCATGATCCAATTATCAACATTCTGCCATCCACCTCTACACATCTATTAAAAGATTAAAAACAGCTCTGCACTTAAGCTACAAGTAATATGAGCTGACATTAATTGCTTGCTCTGTTGTAGAGGCTTGGCTTAACGAGAAGGCACTTTAGGAAAGAACCTTTCTGTCGGTTGTAGGGTTACTACTTCCACATGGACAACCCTTATAAAGACTGTCCCAATGCATTCAAAGAGGCGCTGCAGAAGAGCAGGGAGGGTGACCTGAACACCGCCGTGCTGCTGCTGGAGGCAGCCATCTTGCAGGACCCTCAGGACTCTGAGGTACGTCCTCACACATGCCACCACGTGTCCCGTACAGCGTGTTCGTTGTAGCTTTTGTCGGAGCGTAAGCAGGCTCTCGTAGTGTGGTAGTTTTATGAAACCCTATCAATCATTTTTATCTTTCTGCCTTAGTTCCCGGCCAATTTTTTTGTAATCTCCGAGGTGCTTAACCTCCCAGCCTATTCCCCCAGTTACATTCCATAACCGTATCCCGAGTCTTTGTTCTTTATTTCGTTCCACTTAAAGACCTGACATGGCTGCGTGTGGTAACAGATTTATCGCTCTTGATCGTAAGGCTTGGCAGGTGCTGGGAACCACACAGGCCGAGAATGAGAATGAGCAGGCGGCCATCGTTTGTCTAAAGAGGTGAGATGATTGGACACCAGTGGCACGTAGCAACCTGGTACAGGACCACAGAACCTCCACAGCTGCCTCTGCTCTTCAGAGAGGTGGGACCGGCTCATGTTCCTGATGTCCCTGGAACCCCAGATTCCACATGTCCATGACATGGATTTGGCTTTTTTCCTCCCAAGGAGACTATATGTTCTCCGGGCATACAGCAAAGTTACCAAACATCTTAACATGATTTTTATGTTAGACTTTTTCTTTCTTAAGTCTAGAAAGCCTTGAAACACAAGCTAGGCATTATTGGAAGTGAATGTTTTACTTTCTTGAATGTTATTTCAGTGAACTATTTTAAGGGGAATGAATTATAATTATACTATAAATTGTTTTATAAATAAATTAGACATTTGACTATATTTTAGTGTGAGTCAGTGCTAATAACAGTGGCTCTCAAGTTCAGTTCTTAGAAGCACATGGATTGCATATTTCACATCTGATTTCCCATGTCCAAACACTGAATCAGAACACACAACACAGAAGGCTTGATAATTACCTGATGAGTTGAACCAAGCAAGGCAAGGCAGGTTTGTTTATATGGTACCTTTTGTACACAAGGTGCATCGCAAATGAAAGAAAACGAAATGTCCACAGCCAAAGCTGGCAAACCGTCAGGATTACTGCTGTATTTATGTTTCCACCCTTCCAGGTGTCTGGAGCTGCACCCCAATAACCTCAGAGCTCTCATGGCACTGGCAGTCAGTCTGACGAACACTGGCCAGCAGCAGGATGCTTGTGAGGCCCTGCACTGCTGGATCAGACACAACCCCATCTATAGACACCTTCTGCGGGACCGCAGCCCTCTGGACGGCTCCCCCCTACCCAAGCACAAGGGCTCCACCGACTCCCCCATCTCCAATCTCAGATGGTATGCTCCACTTATATTCCAAGAAGCAAATTTACCGGACGTGTCACTGCGTAGAAACCACAGTAGCTTGGGACGGCGGAAAAGGAGTGACTGCGTTTCCGTTTCTCTCCAACCTTGTACTTATCTGTTGAGAGGTTCATTATTTTGAATGGACAGCTTGGCATAAAATTTTTGAAGCTTACTACAGTTTCTTTATTTTAAGAACCTCTGCTGAAGTTCAAACCTCATGTCAGCCCCATGCTTGAAATAACCGGCTGACAGTCAGTGATGGATATGCTGTCACTTTTGAAGATGAAGGACTCTTGAGATCTAGAGTTGATGTGGTAGCTTCTCTCAAATAGACACTTCCTAAAAGCACTTCAGTTTCTGAAGTTACCAACATCTGCCAAAAGTTCAAATTCTGTATGTGCGCACACACACACACACACACACACACATACACACACACATATATAATGTATGTATGCACTTGTGTGTGTGTGTGTGTGTGTGTGTGTGTGTGTGTGTGTGTGTGTATAGCTCACAGCTGGTGGAGGTGCTGGAGCTATATCAGGAGGCGGTGCAGCAGAACCCATGCAGTGTGGACCCGGACCTGCAGACAGGCTTGGGCGTGCTCTTCAACCTCAGTTCTGACTTTGATAAAGCTGTAGAAGCCTTCAGCACAGCACTGACTGTTCGGCCTGAAGTGAGGGCAACTTGATCCTCTGTTCATGCTCTTGCTCTTTACCTTGACAACAAAGCAATATTAGAGAAGTAGTCCTTGCTTACAGACTCGCATAACCTGAGGCTAAGTATTATTCAAAACTGGTTTAGCAAGGTCACGGCACCATTTAGGGTTTTTATTACTCTCCACACCTGATTGAAGTAATCAGCAACCTGTCAAATAAAGTTTCAATTTATGGTACAAATCAGGTATGTCAGAGCAGGGAAAGGACTAAACTATGCTCTGCTGTGACGTGCCAGGCCTGAGTTTAAGGTACATGGTCTAAAGATTGTACTTTCCCCCACTAATATATTTAATCTGTTTCTGAAATAACTACATATGAGTAAAAGTCAACACCATATACCAACCAAACCATACATTTGGGCTGTAGAGAAATTCCATTCCTTTTGCTAGCTGTAGTTGTTTACTCAAAGGCAGTTTGCCTTGCAGGACTACTTGCTGTGGAACCGGCTGGGTGCTACTCTGGCAAATGGTGACCGCAGCGTGGAAGCTGTGGAGGCCTACACCCGAGCCCTGGAGCTGCAGCCAGGCTTCATCCGCTCCAGATACAACCTGGGCATAAGCTGCATCAACTTGGGAGCACACAGGTGACACATGCAGTGGAAGAAATCATAAATCAACTCTGCTCCCGTAGAGCTACCACCTTGCAGCTATAGGCTTCATTCAAAATCACATGCTGCGAAGTACTGTAGCAAGTATATGACTGTGCACCGTTTGTGCATGTTAGCTTGTTGTGCATGTAAGCTTTGCAAGGTTAAATGACATAAACTGGCATAAAAATCCGAGTGGCATATTGTTTAGTATGGTAGCATGTGGTTTTTGATGCAGCATTAGTTCCAACCTTTATTTTTATAGACACATCCTCGGCAACATGATCCCAGCACTCCCCTGAACACTGACACCTGTTCCTTATTTGCTCTTCATTAGTCAGTGTATAAATACATGCCATTTGTCGTAGTGTCTTTCCATGGTGTTGCCATTGAATGTTTTTAAATACTGGCCTTCTAAATCCTTTGTCTAGTATTCCTACTATTCATTGTGTCATGTTATCCCATGTGGTTTTGCCTTAACAACTTTTGTTTGCTTGTAGCTGCACCTGTATCCTGTCACAGCTCCGATATTTTGGAGTGTCGGGATGTTTGTGTCGAGTGTGTATGAGAAGGATGCTGCAGGATGGTAGATTGCCAGTATCAAAGTTGTGCCAACATATTTACGTGGTGTGTCACATACCACTATGTGGCCAGCTAATTACAACCTAATTTCCGACGGTCACTCGTGCAACTTCGCACACCAGTATCTTAATGAACCGCTTTCTATAGCAGACGCCGTTTCCATTCAATTTACCTGTCGCCTTCCTCTCTTGCAGGGAGGCAGTGAGCAATTTTCTCACGGCCCTGAAACTACAGAGGAACAACAGGAACCATCAGGTGATGTCCAGCAGCATCTGGGCGGCCCTGCGCATCGCGGTCTCATTCATGGACGTGCCTGAGCTCTTTCATGCAGCAACCGTTGGTGACTTGGACTTCCTCATGAGGGCCTTCAATTTGGACATGTGATCCGAAAAGCCAAGCAAACTGCTAATAGCAACAGCAAATGTTGTTTTTATTTTTGATTGGCTGGTTTTTAATGCAGTAAAGGCTAGGCTACATATAAAGTGCTTTGGAATGATAATCTGTTGAAATGAATTTATCTTATATTTATGGTAATAATAGAGATGTTATTTGCTTTGGATTTGCAGTTTGCACAGAGTAGAGCAGGGATTCTATGTAGTGGGGTTTGGGGAGGGGAGGGAGTTCAATGTGTACATGAGAAAGTGGAAGAACAAAAGCATATTTCAGAGAGAACTAAAATGCATTATAGTTTTTCTTATTGCATTATTCATTTGTAAAATGAATGATCTTTGTATACTTGAATATGAACCAAACTGATGAGGCATGAAGGAAATACAGATTGGCGCTTAACTTTTAATGCCCTCAAACTCAACTATACCCACTGGAAGTTCTTTCCTTGAACTCATGATGGCACTGTTACTGCACTGAAAGGAGACTCTTAACCGCAGTCAATGAATCTCCTGCTTAACGCGGCTTTGCTGGGTGCAGTGTGCTGAATGACATTAACTATGTTTCACTTTGGGTCACAGCACCCTCTCAGAGGTGATAATATGCCCAGGTGTGCCAGCAGGATGTATTGCCCTGAGCCATCTGTGTTCCAGCGCACCCCTTTGCTTGAGTCCATGCTGGATCAGGGCTCTGTGGGTGGTGACTTCAAAGGCCTTGCATAAAAGGTCATAGCAAAACAGTATCATGTGGAAAGTGGGGGAATCTGTGAAAGAGCCATAGCACAAAAAGGCCAACCAGATACTTCATACATTCCGAAATACATATGAGTAACAAAACTAGCCCCACCGGGTGTAAAGTGTAAACATTTAAAGTGTAAACATTTACACTTTAGGTCCAAGTTCATTTTGAGAATAATTTAGAACTCTTGAACCCCCATTTATCTTTAGAGCCTGTAGCTATCAATGAAACTAAATATTTATTAAAGAAAGAAGTCAAACTGTTATTAAAGGTATCCAGGAAAAACCTATAGGTGCAAAGCCCTCTACCAGCATGCTGTAGACTAGATTGTGCATTTAAAACAAGACTATGCAAGCCATTTATTTGGTTTTGTTTGGATCACATTTATCTGAAGCCTTGCCTAAAATGTCTTTGTGAAGGGGGTTGGAAAGGGGGAGGAAAGAAGCAGGAAGCAGGGATTAACACAGGACAGGGGCGTGGCCACAGGGATTATCACAGGGCAGGGGCGTGGCCACAGGGATTAACACAGGGCAGGGGCGTGGCCACAGAGATGACACAGGGTGGCACCTGCCACCCTCGAAAATAACCTTGTCCTAAAATTAAACATATAAATAAAATTAAATTAAACAATTACATTTGTCAAATTTTATGGTTATATTTTAGATGAGGTATTTTCTCAAAACATAATAAAAGACGATGCATGTCTTTTAAGCAAACGTGTGTTCAGATTAGTTTGCTGTTTTTTTCCTCTGATTGTCTTAGCAAGGATTATACTTCACAGTGCTATTGGCTGAGACACATTCTATAAAAGACACTCTGACCACATTTTAAAAAATCTACTCCAACTCCATCTGTCTGTGTAAACTTGTTTGTTAAATCAGGTTCATGAAATAGCATGACCTCGAGTGTAATTTGCATAATTGTTATGCTTGGATGCAGGTGAGTAATACATTTTTTGTTTCCACACAAAGAGATGTTTTCAGTATAGTTTCACATACTAGACCTGATGCATCATAATTAGATCCATCTGGATTTAATAATTATAGTAGCACTATAGGTACTATAGGTATAGGCAACCAAATCCTTGGACTATTTGGAACTACAGAGCAAATATGAAGCCAATACAATAATTTACATTAATGTTACAGGTGAAATGCAATGCAGCTTTGCCCTAATGAATAAACAGGTGGTACCACTCCTTAGTGTGCTCTTACCACCCCATGTATAAAATCTTGGACACACTACTGACACAGAGCTTTTAGAACAAACACCACCACCAGGAAGCAATTAACTCGAGGCTTTTATTTCTTTTTTTCCTATTTATTTTTCTAAGTTACCCGCTGGTTCAGCAGAGCTGTCTCTCTGCCCAGCAAACAATACTTGACCACAACAATGTTGTCACATACCTCCTCCTGAGTTAGGATGTGGACCTATCCGGCTTGCAGCCTCCCAACATCTCCCACCAACCTTCGGTGAGAACCTGCCATCTGCACCACCTGCTTGTGGACCACCTTGAAATGAAAGAGATAAAGTATCAGATACCAATAGGTGATCAGCCTGTTGGCATCAATGCAGTGGACCCAAATGACCTTTGAATGCAAAGGCGTACACTACAAAAGACCACTCTAATCTGGTTAAAAGCCCATTGCTCCTATTTTGTCCACTGGACCTTTTCTCTGGAGTCTTGTCAGTTTGGGGACCTTCTTGTCTGTGCCTCTACTTGTCCAATGGTATACATTAGGTTTGCAGTGAAGCCAGCTTGTCTCAACAACTTTAGGACAGCTCTCAGGTGTTGTCTATGCCACCGCCAGTCAGTACTATAGATAGTATTATCCAGGTAAGGCAGAGGCATACGGCATACGGTCTACAGATTATGTATATGAATTTGTGGAATGTACCCAGAGCTCCAAAAAGCCCCATTGGAAGTGTGATCCATTGGTGTAAACCAAACAGTGCAGAAGGTGATTTTTTTATAGGATGCAGAGTGATCTTCTAACCCTTTGACAAATCCAGAGCATCTTGTCAAAATTGGATATTGGATAGGCTTTCATTTTGGTACCCTGTTGAATTTTAAATAATCAAACAACCCCAATGGGTTTGGGAACAAGCACTATGTCTGTTCTGTACTGTATGAATACTATATGAATCCTCAGTTACTACCATGTTGTGCATAGCCCTTAGCTCCTTCTAAGCCACATTAATTTTTTGTGTTCTGGTAAACAATATGGGAAGCAAATGATATATCCTCAAATTCTGCCTGCAATTGGCAACCTCTGTTTTTTTGGTACAAACAGAGATGGTCTCTATAAGGAACTGGAGTAGGATTGGTTTTGGGAACCTCCAGTCCCAACTTATCTCTCTCGGGAAGTAGAGAAGTAGAGAAACCGGGACTACTTATCTCCAAAGATTCAGGAGGTTGATATGGTAAATTTGGATTGCATCAGCCCCATTCGTTTGTCTCACTTTATAGTGAACGTCATCTACTTATTGTGTGACCTCCAACTGTCCTTGTGACTTGGAAAGTAATTTAGAGCCATGGGAAGTAATACAAGTGCTTTGTCTTCAATTGCAAACTCACACTTGTGTACCTTTGTTCTATGAACGAGTTTGGTATTCTTGAGCAAGAGTTAAGTGGCTTAATGAGTGGGGGTTATTTCTCAGGCCAAGAATGTAATGTATTTCATTCTATTTTAACTATACTGTTTGAAGGTCCCTCCCAAATTCACAAATTATGTTTAGGAAGGTGGGCATACAGGGTTGTGAGACTTTTCACAGGGCAACTAATTATCTCTCAGTTGTGTATGAATTTCTTAGTCAATTTTTTGACATTGTGATTTAAGCACTTGACCAGGCCATCTGTTTGCAGATGGTAAACATGGTGCAAATTAATTTCCCCAGAAATTTGTAAAGATCATGAAGAGTACGTTATAAATGTTGTACCTCAATCTATCAGAATTTCTTTTGGTATTTGAACTTGGGAAAAATATGATGCAAGTGTCACATTTGTATCATTACTAATTTAATGACTAATACAAGCACTAGTCCTGCATGCTCCTTTCTAATGACCTGATGAGGTCCATACCATGTGCCAGGGGCTGGGGATTAACCAGCTGACATTCGTGGAAACACCAGAGGTATCACCTGCATATATCACCTTAAATGCCTGGCCAAATATCTAACTTAACTGGGTATCTAACTTATCTGTTTGAGTGTCCAGCATCACTCTGTACAATCTATTATTAATAATCAAGATGTGTGGGTATGAGGAGCTCGGCAACCTGGGAGAGACTCTGAGTAGAATTGCTGCTCCTCCACTTTGAGAGGAGTTAGCTGAGGTGGTTCGGGCATCTGGTCCAGATGCCACCTGGATGCTTCCCTAGGGAGGTGTTCCAGGTATGTTCAATGGGGAGGAGACCCTGGGGAAGACCCAGGACATGTTGGAGGGATTACATCTCTCGACTGTCCTTGGAACACCTCGGTACCCCCCTGGAGGAGATGGAGGAGGTGACGGGGAGAGGGAGGACATCTTTGCTTAGGCAGCTGCCCCCCGCGACCTGGACCTGGATAAGCAGTAGAAACTGGATGGATGGATGGATGTTTGGGTATGATAGGGCCAACATTTCATCATCAAATACTCTCAGTTGGTCAAAGGTATGTTTCAACTGAGCCAGTTGGAAATCCCCCAAGGGAAGTCAAATGAGGAGCTGCCAAAAATTGAGGTCAGCCAGTTCGGTTGGGGGGGTTGTTTGGTTAGGTGAGATCTAACCACTACATTGATGTTATGGATACTAGTATAGCGATGTTTTCTCAGTGATCTTCAGTTCTGAGGAGCATGGATTGCGAGAGAGAGATAGAGAGACAGAGAGAAAAGGGAACACTGCAGGTACACTGCAGGATGGGTCTGTGCCAGCTGGATGGGCTACGCACTTGACCCACTCTGCTCTCCCCTGATATCCATGAGGCTGATGATGACTGTTAATTCATGGAGTGAGGAGCCATCACCATGAATCAGTCCCAGAGCTACTATGTTAAAGACAAAGAGCCAATCAAAACTCCTTAAGCATCAGTGCCCAATGCCAATGCTGCTCTAAAATTCAACTAACTGGCTGTAGGATGACTCTATTTAGCACATTGTACTACAACTGTGAAGCCACTGGCAGCTGCTGGGCTACATGCTTCATGCTTGGTTCAGCTCTGTCCGGCAACCAATAGCTGCTGCAAAGAGGTCCATGAATGCCTTTGGGTCATCCTTTGAAGTCATCTTGGTGAGGTGGATCTGGACCATAGCTGGAGTGCTGGTGGGCTGGAGAAGACTCGAGAGAGTCTGATAGCCCTTAGCTTGCTCTTTTGTGAGAGCCTCGAAGTGGAGGAACTACTCCTGCTGCAGCTCTAGGATTTCCTAATGTTGGATGTGTTGCTGGATGGTCACGGTCTTGTAAAATAGGGACTCCATCATGGTGTTTGAGCATCCTAATTCCAGAGTTACAGCACTACTGTGAAACTACCCTGGGTCAGAGAGGGAGGAAGCACACAGGAAGCAGTGACTAACAGAACTCTTATTTTATATAACAAATTAAAGATGACTCCAGGAAGTGGTTACCTTAGAGCTGTATTTTCTTCCTTCCCCTTTCAATGGTTTAGCTTTTTAACAGCATGTCTTTGTGCTCATGGACACTCTCTCTATCCAGTATCTAGTAACCTACTGAGAACAAAGTCAGCGTACAAGATGGCTACCATTAATGATACATTGATGTGGCCATTTTTAATTACCCATTGGTTCACCCAAGCTGTCTATCTGCCCACAGATGCTGCTCGTCCACGCCCTCCCCTCCACCACATTTTCTTTATAACGGCTTCATACACTAAAGTTCAAGTCAGAGAAACACAGTACTAAGAAATAAAAGCATATTCCATAATATTCTAAAAGCATTATTTTTTAATCTAAATGAATGTAGGCAATTGGAGAGATCAGTTGATATGATCTTTCGACTTGCAGAATAGCCTAAAATTTACTGTGTGTAAGAACATTTGTCTATTTAATCTCAAAGATAGAGCTTAATATATAAATGCAGAATATGCTTTTTACTGACCTTTAGTCTATAAAAAGCACATTACATGCCATATTGCCACAGCAGGCATTAATGACACTTAGCATTATATACTTCATACTGTAGCAATTATAAACAATATTTGCAGAAAAATTACTCTTTGCACAAAAACATTGGTTATTCTGATAAATATGAATTATGGTAGATTAAATAAAAAGACCACGGTCATTAAACTGCACGTTTGCTGTACTGTATCATTGTTTATTCCATGTCAAATAACCTCTGGGACTTTGTTTTGTAAATAAGCCATCCAGTTTTACCTATGTAAAGATGACATAACACATTTAGATTACACATTTTTATAATCTAAAATTTTTATTTTAGGAGCTGGCAGGTAATAGCAGTTACGCGTATGCATAATTAAGCCTTATACTGTGTACCCGTTAATGGGAATAGGGGGATTCTCCTGTTCTAAATGAAGCAAGGTCTGAAAGGCTATTGGAACCCCTCCAAAGGGCAAATATACTGTGCTGCTTTTGTCTAAAAAAGTACTATCAAAAGCTGGCTCAGTTAAAAAAAAACGATTTACATTTTTTTTATGCTATTTCTACAAGATTGTTGTTCTGTTCATTGTATTGTCGAGCATTACTATATAATAGTGTTTAAGAAAGGAAAAGCGTGAATGAAATAATGAAGGAACAAATAAATTGGATTGCTTGTAAAGTGCTGACCTAGACGAAATTGATGTGGTAGTATTATATAACGGACATGTTCAGTCACACAGGTTCTTACACAGGTTCTCAATAACTGTAAGAAACACAGCTATATAATTGTGTGAAATGAAGTCTGAACATTTAACCTTGTGTAGTCCTTCCCTTGTTATTAGCTTCAAGTTTAGGAAGGGGCTGGCCACTCTTTTCTTGAATTTTCTGAATGGCTGTACCTCAGATTAAAACTACGTGTGTGAGTGTCTTAATTTAGCATATGGATTTTTGCCGGGTTTTAATGAACAGGGAGGATGTGACCAGGGTCATATTTCACAGTTTCTCACACCAACCTCAGATACACAGGAACTCAGAACACTTTCTATGTAACTGGACTCTGTTCAGTTCTTACAGTACCTTCATAATTGATTTTCTGTTTTAGGCATATACAGTACTTTACTCAAAGCCAATTAAAGCATCTCAGTCACTCCTGCATGTAATCACTCTAAATCTGTTGGCATGTGCAATCATTTTCTATGTTCATAGCTGTATATTTTTCTGAAAATGCTCTTCTTCTTCTTCTTAAAGCTATTGTTTTCAAATTATAGAAGTAGATATAACTGTAGGTCACATGATTAAATGACCTGATTATACTGACCCACTTTGACCTAGTATTTTATGCTGCACAAAATTTCAGGCATAAGTACTCTGAAAATACTCATAAAATACTCTGAAATTCCAATGGGTTTGTACGAAAATTTGTAAACAATCTCTAAAATTGTATGAAAGTCTGGAAAGTATGAACTTGTGTGATTGGAAACATTCCTCACTGCTTTAGTAGAAGTGAAAGAGCACATTAGTCATGGTGCCAAATGCAGTGCTTTATGTAAACACATTATGTCAGTGTCACAGATGCAAGTCTAATGAAACTTCTTTGTTGTAGATGAGAAATGACATGGGTGAGACCTTCTGAAGGTTTCAGGGCCAATTACACATTGCTTTCAGTAAGACCTGTCTGTGTCAGCTGATACACATTGTATCCTAATAAAACCAATGTCCACTGGTGTAGACAAATGTGTTCCCCATCTCATGACTTTTCTTAAAATTTTATTTTTTTTGAAATGACATATTTCATATTTGCTAAATTACATTTTTAAAAATCCACAAAGCATTAACTACCAAATTCATCTAAGCTCTTTAGTGTAATTGAATAATTACTCATCATTCAACAAAATTACCTATCAATTTAAATGTCTTTCAAATGTCAAGATTGCACAGTTAACTTGATCATTTTACGAGGTATTCTAAAAGGACTTTTCTGACCTGTAAAAATGCAGAGAAGTAATAAATAGCTGCAACTGGGGTGTTTGGAGAATATATTATATTTATTCTTTACCTGCTAAAGTTCTGGAAGTATGAAGAGAAAAAAAAACATTTAATTTGAGTTTAAACAGATTTCAAAATGTTCATTGCACAACATGCAATTTTAGTTTCCAGTGGTTTATTTTTTTAAAGCATAGGTTGGTATTATACAATAACTATAACTAAAATGAAGCTACAAAAATGTAGTTTGACATTGTCATTTTATATTGTACATGCAATTTATAAGAGTTTATAAGAGTAAATAAAAATTAATGTAACAAATCAGTCATATTTTCATTTCTAACTTCACATCACTAACTTAAAAAAATTGCCAATCACAAAAAACAGCTAAATTAGTATTTAGACATGTATTTAAATACTTGTTGCAGTGTTATGATAATGTGACATTGACGATTTAATTGTTGTTTACTGTCTCTTTAAGATCTTACACCCCCACTCCACCACTCCACCTAGGCTAACAGTAGCCCGTCGTAGACGTACTGACAGCTAAGTCCCTTAGTCCTCCACAGTGACAGTACATCTGATTCACACTGGAAAACTGATTCAGACTGGAGAAACACTACAGTGGGAAAACACTATACACTATCTGCCTACCTACTTCCTGCAACCTACTATAAGGGAACACCTTTAGGTAAGGCACCTGTCTTTCATTTTCTCAGTTGATTCCTTAGAATGAACACACTTTGGTGTAAATAATTATATATATATATATTTATATATAGTATATATATAATAATTATATATAGTGAG
>JAOXYF010000004.1:4794306-4831595 GCA_028565775.1 Sternarchorhynchus goeldii
TTGAGTGCAAAGAATCATACTTGCTTGCATGTTTAATGTTTGCTGGCTAGGGACTATGTACTGGTGTACTGCTTTAACCCATGACATGCCAAAGATGCTCTAATTCTTAGTATTTAGTCGTTCCGAATACGAGTGACAATCTTATTGTTCTGATAACACAGCAAAATGTTTTTCATATAATCGTTTTATTTTTGTTGGAATATGACCGTCGTAATCGTAAATTATCGCAACAACTACAGGAGTGAGTATTTTTCTGCTGCCGTTAAAACTGAAAGAATGTCATAACAGTGGCACCAAGGCACACACCCAAGGGATGTGGCTTTGAAAATAAGCTTGGGAACGGAATTACGGGTCCACCTAAACCCCCCAAAACACTTCTATAACTGTCACAGGGCTGTATAACGGTTCCGCGTAAGAGAAAAAGAATATACAAAAGAAAGAAAAGGAAGGTGTGTTTATTTCCAGGAAAAAATGTAATCGAGAACATCAACGTGAAATCATTTTGCTCAAAAACTAGGCTTTAGTATTTGAACAAAAATGGCCATGTGATGAATAAAGTTAGAAGAAACCACTATGCACAGTGTTGAACTTTAGTTTTTAATATCTAGTCGCACTTTTTCGTTAGAAGCACTACTCTGAATGGTATCTTATCTGCAATGTTGCTCCTTTCTGTCACAGTTTTGATCTGTGGTACAGCATCTAAATGTATCCAAGCTTGTTCGGTCATTTTGATAATTGAGGAAGCTAACAGACAATACCATTCTTCAAAATGGGTTTTGATAACTATCTATTAGTGTATTATTAGTTATTCAACACAGCCATAGGATAACACAACACAGCCATAATCAATTAAATGCGATATATATCTAATTAATCTCCGTACCGTATTGTTTTTAACTCAGATAAAATGAAAACGGCACTTCTGAAAACAAGTATTATTTTCGATTCACCCCTCCACCCAATTGTTGCTATGCTCTCAATATCTGTATGGGTGTGGTAATCGCAGTGTGAATTGGTTAGAAGCTCGTAAATTTGGCGCCCGAGGCCCTGTTTCGGATGAAAACGAGACGACATGAATAAATCACTGTTTTAAAACTTGCTTGTATTGTAAAGCATGACAACAAATTAACGGAGGTTTTGTCACTGGATCTTCTGTACTACAGTATGTATCCATTTAACGTTAACACCAGATTTTAGCAGCTAGCTAACTAGCTAGTTTTGGAGATACTTAAGCGATACAGCTAATGCTAGCCAACAAACTAGCTAGCAAACTAGCTAGGTTATCTGCTACAGTAGTTTGGTAGAACTGTTGTATCAGTAACTAGCTAGTTAACAGGTGAGCTTTATTTTATGCTCCTTTCTTGTTAATTCGTTTCTTACCAAGCATTTCCGCTTGCAGTTTTTTTGTTCTCTTTACGACATTTTGCCTTTTTATACAGTGCAACATGTGGTTTAAAATGTGACCAGTGTTAGTGCACTAGCTAACCTATCTAAGCTAGTTAGCCAGCTAGCTTAGATAAAACTATCTCTAGCTACTTTATATAGCATCGAAATGAATGTAACTAGTTAGCTAACCTAGTAAAAGGAAACGTCGTTTTTTTAATCGATAAAGTTCCTGGCAAATTAACCATGCTATGTACGATAAATATGTATCTAGCTAGTAAAGTATTTTAAGTATTTTGTAGCCAGCAATTGCCACTGCTGTGTATTCCTTTTCATAATTATTAGATGTTTGAGGTCCATTGGTTAAATTTAAGATTATCGCGTAGAGGATAGATTTGCTGTCCACGTCTGTCGTGTGACGAGAGACAATTTCTGTTGGATTAACTAGTTAAATGCTAGTTTTCATGATGTTTGGGCTGGTGTTTTGGATTGAACTGTGGTATGTAGCTAGCTGGTTAGCTATCGTGTATCACTCGAATGTTTATTCACGAAAAATCATGTTCGTTGTTGCTTTTAATGGTGCATTTTAAAACGAGCCAGTAAATTTCGGATTGTAGTAAGTTTGCTTCGTCTTTTTTAACTACTACTTGTCCCATAAAAAGCTTGCTAAAATGCCTGCTATGGTTAGGAGCAACTCTCTTCCTGTTTTTTGAAACATTGCAGCATTGTGGTTCCTTAGAAACTTGTGCTGAAGTGTACAAAGCAACGCAACTGCCGAATACCGTTTCCCAGTGACAGAAATAGACAAATAATGGCGGTAACTTGATGGGGGAAATCCCATATTGAGTCAAACGTGAGCTAGGTGACTGAAGGCTGACTATGGAAAGCTGCCCGTCATGAATCCACGTTTTGTGACATGTTTTATCGTACTTGATCACAGTGCGAATAACGACTTTTACTGTCTTACATTTAGCTATAGTTTGTATGTAGTAAGCACTGTAATTGGGCAAAGCTCAGTTTGTGGTTGGCGTTTTTGGAAGGTGCTTCGGTGTGTATTTTGGGAAGTCCAAATCGCTCCTGTGAGGCAGTGCCAAGTAGTACTGCCCCTCTTTTGAACAAAGGAGCAACAGAGGCCAGGCTGTGTCCTGGCTTGGCACTGTTCTCCTGCTCCAGCGTGGGTGGTTTGTCTGCTGAGTGAAATGACATGTTTTGTAGCCCCCCCATGTTAATACTTAATGTTTACCCATTTAATACTGGCACACTTTAAATAAACAAAGGGCTTGAGTGATCTTGGAGTGTGCTGTTGGATCAATGTACACGTACATGTTTTCAGGCTTCTGTTATCCGAGTGAGAAGGGGAAAGAAGCCCCAGGCAGAGGACCATGAGTGAGCTGGAGCAGTTGCGGCAGGAGGCCGAACAGCTGCGCAATCAGATCAGAGTGAGCACAACCACATTCAACCTCTAGGTGTAACCCAGGCACAGTTCTGAAATTCCCACCATCCTTTCAGCACCCAGAGCAAACCCCACCTGAACACTGAAGTTTAGAAACATGCTTGGTGAACTTAATTAGTGGGCTAATGCACTAGGCCAGCTGATTAGAAACCCTGACTCAGACATGTTCAAGGTCCTAGTCTCTCTCTCTCTCTCTCTCTCTCTCTCTCTCTCTCTCTCTCTCTCTCCACCCCCCCCCCCCCCTGGACTTTTGACAGTTGCATATAGGCATTTTGTCTACACATTAATTACAGGCACATTGACAAAAGCAATGATCTAACAATAACTGCATAGCATGTAGTCTACATATGTAGCATCGAAGGCTACTTGTTTCTTCTGTAATCAAACCTATGCTCTTTGTGTGTGTTTGTTTGTTTGTTTCTTTTATATATCTATAAGGATGCCAGAAAGGCTTGCAGTGACTCCAGTTTGTCCCAGGTAAGCACTCTTACTCTTCTTCAAGCTGCCAGTGCTAACTGAACCCATCTCTCCTGGGCTGGGGCCACCAGGTTCCCCATGCAGCGGTGCTGTGAGCCCAGCACTGACACGCAATCATACAACAAACACGCATGCTCTTAAGTGCTCTGAAATATTAAACATCCTCCTGCATGCCGTGGTCTCCATCAAAATTTAAACATCTCTTGCCCCCTCCTGCTGTTTACTGATTTTTTTTTTTTCTTCTGCTGCTTTTTTTATACCCCTCATTTTGACAGAATTAATAGTTTGCTGTTTTAAACTTGTACATTTGATTTGATCCAACACGTTGGCTGCATATCTGAATTTGGGGAAAAAGGGCCAGGAAGTTACCAGAGAGTTTCATTAATTCAAGATTTAATAGTGGGATGTTCACCAATCACAGAGATGTTGCCTGCTGGCAAATCAACACTCTCCATAATGGTTCTGATCATTGTTCATTGTGGTAGCATTGTCTGAACCCTGAGACTTACCTTTCATGCTAAATAGTGAGACTTAACTAAACCAACCTAGGCTAATCAAGTAATTTTGGTTTCCTTGGATAACAAACTTTGTGACTTTCATTATGATGACGGCTTTATTTATTCATACTGCTTTATTTACTCTGTTACTCTATCTTTCTTCTTCCCTTATCTAATCTGGATAGATCACAGCTGGACTGGATTCAGTCGGGAGGATCCAGATGCGGACGAGACGGACCCTCCGAGGCCATTTAGCCAAAATCTATGCCATGCACTGGGCTACTGATTCCAGGTCAGTAGGAGGATTAGTAGAGAGAGAGAGGTGGTGATGATCATGGGGGGAGGAACAGAAGGTTTGGAGGAGAGTGGGAGGATGGGTGAGTTCCCTCACAGGAACCCTGCAGGTCTGTCAGTGTACACTCAATGAATAATACAGCAACCTGCTCACAACTCAATGGTGGCCTGAGATTATGCCGGCTGCCTCCTGCTCCCTCTCTCTTTCTCTTCCATCACCCCCCCCCCCCATTTCACTCTCTCTCTTTATCTCTCTCCCCCGTCTCCCATCTTCCCCACCCCCTCCACTGTCTTCCTTCTTGTATCTCTGCTCATGATTTTGGGAGGGGGCACAAGCTGCTGTTCAGCTGTGTGTCTCTGTGCTCAGAGTTCACTTGTCTTTTTTTGGGGTGGGGGGGGTGTTTGGAGGTTTTAAATGTCAACTTCACATACGTTCTGCTCACTGGGTGTTGTAATTAAATTAGCATTTAGGTAGACATCTGTCAGATATGAGCCCTGTTTGTTCCGTTTGTTCAAAGCTTTAATTCCAAATTAAGAGCAGTGTGTTTATTTCCTTTTATATATGTAGGCTTCTTGTAAGTGCCTCACAAGATGGTAAACTCATCATTTGGGACAGCTACACAACGAACAAAGTAAGTATGCCAAAAGAACATTACGCCTGCAAAAAAAAAAAATGTAAAAGATAAGACCCCTGTGAATTTTCTGCTCGTCTACTGCTACCAAGCAGATGACAGTGATGTTGCACGAATACAACGCGCTCGTTCGCTCTTTCATGTCATCCGTCCGCACGGGAACATACCGCTGTCTTGTCTGCCGTCTCGTCTTCAGATCCATGCCATCCCTCTGCGTTCGTCCTGGGTGATGACCTGTGCGTATGCACCCTCGGGCAACTATGTGGCCTGCGGGGGCCTGGACAACATCTGCTCCATCTACAGCCTGAAGACCCGCGAGGGGAACGTCCGCGTCACTAGAGAACTTCCCGGACACACGGGTAAAGGCCTCTGGTGCCAGGGCTCATCCTGGTGTATACCGATATGGGAAGGAGAGCAGGTGTTAACTGGTTTAAAACAAACTAACAAACAACATTTTTAACCAATTAACAGAGATCAAAAATAAGCAAATTATATTAAATAAGACAATGGTGAAATGGCCTAACCAAAAAGGAACATGGTGTAATTTATTGCAAGAGTAACATGTATCGCCAAACCCCATGTAGCACTATTGCCTTTCTTGATATTTGATGGTAGAGTGATAATTTTGCACATAGGTTGGTAGGTTACATTCACCTCATCCTGATGTCATTTTCTTTCACTAAGGTTATTTGTCATGCTGTCGTTTCTTGGACGATAGCCAGATAGTCACCAGCTCCGGAGACACCACATGGTGAGTGAAGATCGCTCAGCCTGCCTGGCTGACTGCCTTTCTAGGATCTTTATTGCTCCAGAAGAAAATTAGAGAAGGTCTATTAAAGGTCGGCTAGTCCGAACGCGTGGCCCCCGCCGCGCGGCTGTAGGTCGGTGGCCACAGGGCAGCTGTAGCTGAGCCCCTCTCCCCTGTGCCCTCCCCTCCAGTGCCCTGTGGGACATCGAGACGGGCCAGCAGGCGACGGTCTTCACAGGCCACAGCGGCGACGTGATGAGCCTGTCGCTCAGCCCGGACTCCAGGACGTTCGTGTCGGGCGCCTGCGACGCCACCGCCAAGCTGTGGGACATTCGGGACGGCATGTGCAGGCAGTCGTTCACCGGCCACGTCTCCGACATCAACGCCGTCTGCGTGAGTGCGGCCGTTATACTGCGTCGCGTCTTCTAACCTGGCGTGGCCCAAAATGGTTTGGCACGACGCAGTCATCGATGGAACTTTCTTTAACCAGAGCATTCTGGAAACATTGTCGTATTGTAGGAGACACAGGCGGTTATTAAAAGAGCACAGAATTTCAGAAGTAAGGTGGCTTCTGGTTGACGTGGAGTAACTGGTTTAATTAGCCGTCCACAGACACCATCCTTGTGTCCAGATGAAAATGACATGAAATGCAATGGACAAATGAGGTCCGCTATTTGGTGTTGGTTGTATGAAGCAAATGTTTACATTCATCCAGAAGTACAACAGTCACCCAGTCATTTAGACCGATTTGTTTGCCGTTTCTGGTGAATGGTGCAAGTCTCATTGCACCATTACGGTCACTGTTGAAAAGGCGTCTCGTTGCGTTATATACGCGCCTCGGCTGTGCGTGGTTTCCATGTGCCCTCTCCTCATCCCCAGTTCTTCCCCAACGGCAACGCCTTCACGACGGGCTCGGACGACGCCACTTGCCGCCTGTTCGACCTGCGTGCCGACCAGGAGCTCATGATGTACTCCCACGACAACATCATCTGCGGCATCACCTCCGTGGCCTTCTCCAAGAGCGGCCGCCTGCTCCTCGCCGGCTACGACGACTTCAACTGCAACGTGTGGGACACGCTGAAGGGCGAACGTGCAGGTCTGTGGTGCTGGCAAGCTAATACTTGTGTGGAGGATTGTGCAATACTCGCATACGCTATATTATGGAAGGCGTGTGTATGTGCGTGCATGCGAGAGAAATGGTGTTTCAGCCTTCTGTGGTATCAGTGTTGCAAAGTATTACAACCCTACTGTAAATTATATTTGGAACACAGTCATGCTGTTTTTCTTTCTCGCAGGGGTCTTGGCTGGGCATGACAACAGAGTTAGTTGTCTCGGCGTGACCAGCGACGGCATGGCTGTGGCCACAGGCTCATGGGACAGCTTCCTTAGGATATGGAACTGACCTGATTGGACAGGACTCCAGAGAGTGACACACCACTCTCTCCAATCACAGTCACTGTAGCGCCCTGCTGCCACAGAGGAAGCCCCTCCCTGCCTCCCTTTTCCAGGTGACCTGATTTTCATCTCTTACTGGACCCTTCTTTCCCCCAGTCTGCAGAGTTTGAGGCAGAGGTATAAGACTAGCGTCTTCTGTCTCTCTCTCTCTCTCTCTCTCTCTCTCTCTCTCTCTCTCTCTCTCTCTCATACCTAAAGACTGTGGTGTATGGGTGTGTGTGTATACACGATATTTGCTATTCTATGTGCTTGTATGTGAAATGTATGCACTTCCGACAGTGTTTGGATGTCTGGAATTTTGTGGTGGGTTGTCATTAACTTTCCTATCCTTCATTATAAACATACAATTGTGTCGTTTTTGTTTTGATTTGTTTTTGTTTTACTTTTCCTTTTTGTTTGCTGCACACAAAGTCACTGCCAACCATTTGGGTTTCTCCCCAAGAACAAACTGACATTCAGACTGATGCAGGTGCCAACGTCAACCTGCTCTGGCTGTGGACCCTAACTGGACTTGCTGTAGTGATACACATGTAGTTGAAGGTCCATAGTGCGTGTCAGGGACACCGTTCCAGTGTAGTCACCTCTCCTTCCAATGTTCCAGGCTCATTTAGGGCATTAGAGAGCCATAGTGCCTCCTGTCTGAGCAGCCTTAGTCGCTGCCAACGTGCCGTTCGGATGTAGTTCGAGTTTGCTGTGTTTGTCTGCCTTCTTGCAGTATTCTGTAGATTTCAATCCACCATGCACCAGGATTGATTTGGGATTTTAGAGCCCTCACAGAAGCCTCAACTTTGGGTTCAGTGTTGGTAGGCCAGGTACAATCTTCTTTGAATTGTGTTGGTTCGGTCTGAAATGTGTCGCAGTATATGCATAGGATGGTTCCTTGCATCTCCAGCCCACTGCATTTATCCACGGCCTTTTGATGGGCGTGTTGGATGTGCTGGCTAAGAGACCTTGTGACTTAGTGACGCATCCCATAAATATGTTATGGACTGAATTTCATTAAAGCATCACTTATTTAGCAAAGAATGTGGCAAAAGAACTCAAAAGTATTCTGAGGTGTTTCCCAAGATGTTGAACTACAGTAATTATGGGCAAAGCGCATTATAGTGGTTTTGGGGAACTGCGTGCTCTCATGACGAGCTGGCAGGGTTGATCAGATTTTGTAAAGATGCAGTCTGTTAATGCTGCGTTTGTTGGTAGATGTTTCCAAAGGCGTCCACGTAGTCGGGCGCTGCAGCTGTGTTTCTCCAACCGAAGGACGAGAGGGCAGAATCTTATCTATCGTGGTTGTATACAACCACAGGCTTCACTGTGTGTAGTTTTCCACAAATGCGAGGTGTGGTGTTATTTTTTTAAAAAATTTTTGTTTTTAAAAGGCATGGGTCCGTCCTTCTGTGCCCATCTCCAGAAGAGGGCAAGCTCGAACTCAGTTCACTTGAAAATCAGTAATCACCTGAAGTTGGTGTCGGTTGAGAAGAATGAATGTTTAAGGAAGGCTATTATTTGAAGTCTGTTAAAAATGTCTTAACGTTTTTCCCATCTTTGTTTTTCTATAGATTCTGTATTTCACATTTGAGCTTTAGACATCTTGTTTTTACTATCACATAAACATTCAGCAGTTGCCAGACTTGAGTTTGCAAAGCTTTCTATCTAAATCTTATTTGTCTGTAACCCTCCCCCCCCCCCCCCAACAGTACTTTGGCTAGGCTCAATCTGTTTTGTCTATATATCATATAGTACCCATAAGGCATAAAAAGCTGCCCAAGGTTACATGTAAAGGTAACGCTGATGCATAATTGACGCAATTTGAAGAGATCAACATTGTATAGGTCTTTATTTCACATTTTTGAGTTTTAAATTGAATTTCCCGTTTCAAAATTCAGTGAGGACTAATGAGCAAACTGAAGACCTATCCTATGGATACTTTGGCTAACCCCCTGTGACTTATCCTATGGATAAGCTTCAACAGGGTTCTAGCGACGTTGCCAGAATGAAAGTCCACTTTCTTCTTCGTGCAAGCGTATCCTCCATTTGAACCTTTTAAACAGTCTATTCTTTAAACCAAGGAAACCAGGCAGTACTTAGTGACTCTGAAATACTCCGATGAATCAAGAATTGAATTCTGAACAGTATTACTGAGACTGTGTTTGAAGAAAAGTCCTCAGTTCCTCTGAGATGTCTGTGTGTGTGGGGGGGAAATCCATGTTGTATGGGTGAATCTGCACTCTGTCTCTGATGCAACATCCCGTGTTTCCACACAAATGTTTTGCCTTTCGGTATTTTTGTTCGAGTGTGCTGCAGTAGTAATGCATGAAACCATTTGACATGGCTGTTTAAATATAGCTCACCTCAAAAACCATTTATGTGTATCCCCTATAAGATGGACTTTCCTTCAGGTACTGTTAGAAGTGAGGGAAGGCTCCATTGGTCTGGTTTTCGAAGCTGGCGAACGGTGGCAAACAAAACGGGAAAACGTTGAGCCGCAGTTACTTCATCACAGAAATTTGGGCCGACTGCACAATGACGGCGCTGCCCCGCCCTGATCCTGAAACGAAAGTTCATATGAAGCAACCCAGTTCAGTTGTTGCTGTGGTATACAGTACACTTATCAGAATCACACTGGCGCACGGCTACCCTTTTCATATCATCTGTTTTTTGGGGTCATTTAAATTTGTATGTACGACATCATGCGTGTCTGAAAACAGATTACACCATGGATTAAATTACACTGGGCTGGTGTCCAAACACCAGCTCTATGCATCCGATACCTTCATGTATGACTAAAAATACTGGGAAACGGCACACAAATAACCTAAGTGCACTCTTACAAGCAGGGTAACGGAGCACCATCGATCTTTGTTGCATTCTTGTGTTTCGTTGACGAGACTCAAGAAATAATGGCTGTGCTGTTTCAGCCCATCGTTTTATAGGTTTCCTGCAGTAGACTCATAAATGTTATGAAACAAATGGTACTCAATTAAATGTGCCTGTGATACACAACCAAACCATTAGCATCACTGCCTTAAGCTGTTGACGAGCATCTGATCCTGTGTAACTGTCTAATTAAAGACCCAATCATTTACAGTTTTGTTGCATAGTTTATTTAGAACCGCAGTCTCTTATTGATGCTTTTCCTGTTGATTAATCGTGGACTGGGGGGGAGGTGTGTTCATTGAACTTTTTCATTTAATACCAGCGTATTTTTTTTTTGTTTGTTTGTTTTTTTTTAGCATAAAAATGAATTTTGTATTTTGTTTGTCTGGAAAACGATAATTCTTCACAGTTCACAGTGGGAGACTTTTTATTAATTTCTTTTTTAAAAAAAACACCAGATTTTATTTGTATTTGTACAGTGGCTGAGTGACACTTGTTGGTGTACGTTCTCATAACCAATAAAGGCTTTTCATCAAGCACCATGTCTAATTGATGAATATAATTGTCCTTGACCTGTCTGTAATGTGATTTTAAAAACTGTGGATAAGTGTGTCTACCAGATGCATAAAATGTGAATTTAAATCCAATTCACATTTTTCTATCTATACAAGATTACATGGATTTAAAATGGGTCAGAATGGCCCATATGAAATCTAAGAAGTAGCAGCTCAACAGAAAAATTAATAAATGAGATTTTCCCCCATGGTGGGAGGGATTGATCTTTAAGCCTATGATTACCTTACCTTAAAAAGTGTTGGAGTTCCAATATTCAACACTGGATGGCAATGTAATCCACAAAGAAATGATTGTGTGCTCTGTATGTGAACAATTATCTCAATAGTGCTTCAACTCATATACTGCTTGTTCATGAGTATTAGTGTTTGTTCAAACACTGCTAAGAAAGATTACAGTTGGGACTACAAATCTTTTTATCTAACTAGCACGATTTGACGTGAACAATGAATAACTTCAGACTTAATAAAACCCAGCTTTATAGTATTGAACCAATGTTATTTTATTGCCAGTCTTAAGGCATAAATGTGTAACTCCCCGATACAGCATTCAGTTGTGAGGAGCTTTTATTAGCTGTGAGAATTGAGCATCTCTTGTGTACCTGAGAGTTTTTGGAGTGTCTGGACACATTCCAGGCGTGGGATCCTGGCACTAACCTTACGGATCTTTGTGTCCAGCTCCATTTTGTTCTTTTCCATGCTGACACATGCGAGGGAAGAGGCCCACCTTTCACCCTACAAAAACTGCCACAGCACTGACATATGTACAATCATTCAGGAAACGTTTTTAAATTGTTCTATAGAAGAATGCTATAAACAGGACAAATGTCTCTTAAATTGGCTGTCCGATATATTTGATAGACTTTTCCGATATGTTTTTTGCTACTTAAATTGTTCTGCAGTCTTTCTTACAGGTCATAACTTACATTTCATCTGTTAATATATCCGCTTTTCCTCCAGGTGTGTCTGCTTCACCCACGTTCAATCCACCAGGTGTGCTCCATTCCTGTTCTAGACATCACTTACCCTAAAGAGTTCATTTATGACCTTAATCTAATAATCAGTTCACTTAATCAAGACCTTCAGTAGCTTTTGAGGTGTGGTGGAGTTGGATGCTCCAAACTGCTGTTTGAGGGACCTACTCTCTGGAGCTGCTGGTCCATGACCTCTGCTCATAGACGTAGAACAGGCCATAAATACTCAAGGACACAGTCAGCTGCCTTTCAGTGGAATGGACACTTCTCCAAACAAACCCATTTCTGTGCTTCATGAACTGCTGACACAGGAACTGTATTTTTAATTTATTCTCTCTGATGTACTGTAAGTATTTTGTAAATATTCTGTAACTGGGCCACAAGGAACTTGTGTAGTGCAGTTAAATGTAAACTTTAGAAAACTGAATTAAAAGGAGCAAACTTTTAATCATGTTTAATAAATTTTTACAATGGCTTGTGCAGTGGTTGAGTTTAATGAACACATTAAAGCTTCACATTCCTCGACAGTCTGGCAATGACCAGCACACTCGGGGAGACTGGAGGGGTAAGAGAGACCAGTTGAGTTGCGATGGACACCACAAACTCCTCCTCTAGGGCCTGCATTACCATGAGAGCAGACTGATATGTGGCCTGGAAACCACAACAAACCACTTCACTCCATGCCAAGTGTAGTTGCATATCAGATACCCACTAAGAAAGTTACTACCATCCAAAGATTTACAAACACTGGATAAAGTAAGAGTCACATACTGTTATGTATGACTATTATCTGATAATACTATAAACAGATTGTACCTACTGATCTGCTCTTGACATAGATCAGTGGCAGTGTCCAAAGAGGTTAACTTAAGCACTTTAAGTTCCTTAAGCAGGGTCCAGGAAGAGGTTTACCAGGGTTGTCTACCAAAGAGAACTGAAACTCAATGTCCTCCACGAAGTCTGCACAAAGTGCTAAAGTTCAGCTCAAAGGCCATGTCAAACTTCGTGTTTGGTGCATACATGTGGAGCTTTCAGGCAGCAGGGGGCAGCAGAGGACTAACAGTTTCAAGAAGTAAGGAGAGAAAATATTTATAATTATTACTTTGATTTCCAATGTCAGTATGGATGAGTGATATAGGCCCTTTCAGTCATTTAGGCTAAAAAATAACAGCTGTAAAAACTGTAGTGGAAGACGTCTAAATATAACCGAAGCCGACTCTTTGAAGTGTTTTGAGTGAAAGCGAGTGTGTTCGTACTCATGATGTACCTCTGAAATGAACATGGCCTGTGTCGCTAGTGGAGAAGTAAAAGAACAAGTTCCTCACAAGCCTTCACTCTACATATGCAATACGCTTCTGCACACACACACACACACACACACACACACGTTTATATGCTTCATAAATTACCAGGCATTAAATTACCTTTTAGGCATTGCATTTATAAATTCAGATGCAAATTATATAAGAAATGGTAAATTATCATCGGAATTATTAACAAATGTAACAGTCACAAACATACATTAGTGTTTACCAGGCTCTGCTCATAAAATCATGAAGACCTTGTTAGCCCTTGAGTTGAACACGGGGGTACCTGAGGCACAAGACTAAAACAACAACAAAAAGTTACAGTACTGTTACAGGTACTGTTTGAAGGGACTCAACCCCTCGTTTTGTACACGGCATGGAACTAAATTCTGAGCAGAATTTATCCTCCAGCAGTGCCAAGCCACAGATCTGATACTAGCTACCTGAAGAAAGTGGTGCATTGATCTCATAGTTCGACACAACAATCAACGTTAACAAAGATCATAAGCGAAAAAAAAAATGATTGATGTGCTGTATTTTTGTGAGACTCTCAAAGAACTTGGTACAGTTACGTGTGTGCTGTAGATCTTTACATGCTTGGCAGCATTGTCATCCGGGAGGGCCTTATTAAATCTTTGGTTTCCTCAGTCAGAAAGCTTTCGTTAAACTTATTCTCTATGGAGAATACAATTAGGTATCTATTCTGTGCACAATACGTTTTTAAATTGTATACATATATTTGTAAACAACAACAAACAAACCTTCGTATTCCTACAATTACTATGTAATAATGTAATTGACTGCTAGGTTAGGGTTAAATTTGCTAACTACCTGGATATAGGTAAACTGGCATAAGGTGTTGCTGAAGTAAACTTGCTGGCTAATTTAAGTCCAAATCGCTTCCAAATCGGCTAGCAAAAAAGTACGATGGCAGTTTGGATCTTATAAACTAAAAATATTACTAGCTAATATCTATCTGCCAGGAGATGAGTTAATAGCTTGATCATTATATACTAGCTAGCTAGCTAAAATGACAAAACAAGAGCACAATCTATAATAAAAAGCTCCCACCAGCATATATAATTCGTTTGAAGTCAAACCGACGACTCAGCACAAATGCTTCATAAGTGCATTTTATATTTATTCTGAACAGGCTGTTCATTTCATGTATTTCAACGGATTTTGTTAGCGTTACATTCGTAAACGTAGGTCGGCTCATGTATTCTGGTACTTAGCGGTCAGTATTTTTCTCAAAGAATTTCGCCGAACCCTGTCGGAATGTAATTAAAAATTTCTTGATATTTGTTGCCAGCACCCGTTGAATCGGTATGGAGAGCTAACGGGTTTGGAATTTAGGCTATTTTCTGAGTAGGCAATATAAATGGTATTCACGATAGCCTTTGACTCATTCCGTGAACTGACAGTCTTGAACTGTGTGCAGTACAAACTTGGTCTTCACTGCTGAGTGAGACCATCATGTTTTCTGATAGAAGCAGATTTCCAGTACACGCAGAGAAAGCAAAACAGAATCAGATGATGAGATCAACCCAGAAGAATCGGTTTTCTGACTGAAAATGTTATGATGCAAACTTGATATCTATAACTTGATAATATGGTAGTTTGGCGATTAGCCAACATTTCTCAATTTGTGACATTAATTAAGAAATAAAATATTAATGACTTGCAAATTATTGCATCTCAATTTGGTCTTAATATACAATCTGCAAAGACCCCAGGTATGAGGCAAACATTGTTCCTGCTTGATCGCACAGAATGGGTTAAATTTTGTATTTCATGTGCAATCTACCTTTAATACCAGCAGCATTGTACTGCATATATACTATGATCTGAGTCATAGTATAGACAGCTTGAAAAGTTTGTGCACAGAAGGCATTGAGAAGAGGAGGAACTTACCTACACAGGCCTACATTTTAGGCCCCAGGCTGGCTAACGTTAGATGCCAGTTTAGCTCAGGGACGTGGCACTACAGGAATGCCAGAGTGGAATCTATGAGGAAGGCCAAGCATCTCGCACGCCGGAGAGACAGTCACCACATTTCTGGAGGGAGGAGATCCTGCACATTTCTTGCTTAGACTAAATAGCGTGGAGACAGGGGCTAGTCCTTTTCCAAGCTACGATTTTCCGAGCTCCCTTTAATCCTTAATTGTTTTCAGGCCTTTTTGTCGAAACAATGATTATTCTGGAGTCCGGAGCCTCACTTTTAAGTGCAGTCTCACCTCAAATGTTCTCTCAAAGCTCTGGAAGTTTGACAGTCTCCCTCGAAATCCTTCGGCCAAGGCAGCACCTATAAATAAAAAAACACATGCTTGATTTCATTCTACTATACAACCAACCAGTACATAAGGCAAGAAATGAAGCATGTACAATGCAGAGTCACTTCTGTGTATCCCCACCCTGCTCTTACTATGTAACACATTAGCTACCATGCTTCAGACTGTTGTTGTATTTTGGCCCCATTGGGATAATGCATGATTTATAAGCATCTGTTCCAAAATGTTTTATGACTGTTTCTTTCTTTCTGTCAGTCCAGCTATTCCTTTTTTTTTCCTGGCTGTCCTCCAGGGTTGTGTCAAGAGACAAAACTCTGTAGGCTCCGAGACTCAAGGTGTTGGAGCCCACCAGTCTCTGGCATGCCCTGGGGCTGCTGGCGTTCAGCGCCTGCTTGGCACATGCAAACAAGATGTGGTCAGGCGCATGGTCTCCACCTTCAGCTCATTACCAAAAAACCCCTAAAAAAAAACCCCACTGATCCAGTGGTCCATGTACTGCCTCCACATTTGAGGGCCATTGAGAGACAGAATGCCTAAACAATGGCCTTGCAAAGGAAGCAAGTGAGCTTGTGAACATTTGTTTTAATCTACAGGAGACTAGAAGTTGTATCCAGGTACTTGGACTCTGATTCAGACACATCCCATTGGTTGCTCAAGATGAAGTTGTTGGGCTTTGAAATGTACTCACTCACTTTGTGGAAAAATGCTCTTCCTTAAAGAAAGTATCCAGGAGATTAGTAAACCGTGGATTGCAGTAAGAAAGATTTCTAACAATGTAGAGTTTTACATTAAAACAAACACTGAAATAGCAAAATCTTAAAAGATTAAATATGGGGCATTGGGAATGCTTTAAGTGGATTTTCTCATTGTGTTTATGAGTGCGGTCTCCAACTTGGCCACCAGAATAAAACATCAGTATTCAAGTAAAACTTTTTGATCCAGCTGTCCACATTGCCTTCTGGGCTAATGGGACATGTGGTGTCTGTAACATATTATCCCCATTTGCAACATCTACTGTATTAATCATGGTGTTTACACCATTTGTAATGTTTATAGAATCAACTACAGAATCGGTGTTTAGAGAATCTACTCTGGTCTTCATATTATAATTATGTATTATGATGGTATTTATACTGGGGCAGTAAAAATGCTTTATATCAGAAATGCTAAAACACTAATAGTGAGTTTTTTGTTTCATGAGCATAACAATGAGGATATTTTTGACATAACAAAATGAAGTGTTAAAATACCAGAAAGAATGCCCCCATTGGAGTATAAATGCCTAGTGCTCATGGACTACGGGGAGACACAGAAACAGTTCATTACTTACATCAACACATCGATTTAATCCCTTGTACAACACATTAAGCCTTGGAGAAGTCTGAGCGTCTGCCAAGGGTTGTTTGAATCTGCCAGCCTTTGTCCTGAAAGCCAGGCCTCCTGATCGTGTGCCAAAGCTTCACTGGAGGACCTGCATTTCTCTCCAGCGGGTCTGGACCAGGCCTGTACCACTCCATGTACCTGTCTATCAGCACCAGCTCAACCTTCTGCAGAGTACATTTGGACTCGGGCCAGAAAATTTGCACCAGACAGCTAGAGTCCAGATTTTGGTCCATGTGCAAAGCATGCTCCAGCTGATTAATTATCTGCCACAGCAACAGTCAAGAGATGAAGGGTTGGAATGAGAAGAACTCAGCAGAGAGAAACAAGGCTGTGTGAGTTACAAATTATATTTGTCTTTGGTTCAAGGCCATCATAAATTAAACACTGACTCAGCTAATATTTCAATGTGAATAAAACAATAAAAACCACTGACATTAATGACAGCATCCAAAATGAAAACTGGCATTTTCATATTTTCAGGAAAAAATCATGCACTGTAGCTTGATACTATTCCTTTCGTGAGTCCTCAGAGGCCAAGGCTCCATCTCTTCTTTCAGTGTTTAAGAAGCAGTTGGTGGGGTGATTTGTCCTGTTGGGTAATTCATGATCATTTGTGGCATGGCCTGAGCATCACTGTGCTTTTTGCAAAGGTCTTACCAGAGAATAGGAATATGAATAAATGTGAATGCAAACTTTCCTTCGTTAATTTGATACTTGTTAACTCAAAGATGCTTGTGTATCCATGTGTCTTAGAAAATGAAAACAACAAATAAAAATATTTCCTGCTGTATGTCTGTTGCTTTTGATTACTCAGTGATAGTACTGCCAGTGCAAACATATTAATGACCTATTCCGTTTTTCTGGCATGTTTACAAACCAAGGAACCCTCAGTCTAAACAGATCAGTCATCAGGGTGCTTTTTGTGGTACATGCCAAAGAAAGCCACCTTCTTGTGGGGCATCACTTCAGTAATGGCTGCCAGTTTTCTGAAGCAGGCTTGGATCTATAAGCGCTCAACCTCCTCCACCACATGTTCCAGATGCTCACTCCTCCGTGTCTCCGAGTGCATGCATACACATGCGTGCATACACACGTATAAACAAACATCTACCGGACTGGAGGAGTCCGGTTTAGACAGACTGACCAAATAACCCTGTATGAGTTAATTCAATGCTGGTGATTTTATTGGATTGTTGTGAACAGTGGGTGTTCTCCAGTTCTTGCATTAACAAATACCAGGAATTGCACCTATCCAGGGGCAAATCATGCTTCTTAACTAATTCAATAAATTGAGAAGGTTTGGTGTTTTCTCCTCACTTCTAATGCAAAGTGGCATGCAAAAGAAAGCATTAAGAAAGAACTATGAGAAACCATTATGGGTATATCCAACAGCTTCATGTGTAAAAAGATTTTTCCTCACAGTGCCTTCAAAGGCATTCAAAGTATTATTAATGAAACTCAGGGTCCGCTGTGCTACACCAACCACCACAAACTCTGATCCATCTTTAAGAACCTCCAGCAGCTGCTCAAGTATGATATTCCATGTTCTCTTTGCCACAACAAATGGCTGAAAGGGTGAAACATCTGCATGGGTTTGTAATGCTGAAGACACATTTTTCCTTTAGTCATTTAGCCTTTTAAGCCTAAGGAGGACATCTGTACACATATACAAACTCAATGTATGCTAAGTATTTACTTTCACTTCCAACGTAGCATGTCTAATATATGGATTATTGGCACCACTGAAAAATATGAATAAAAGTGAACTAGCTTAATCACACACTGAAGAAAATGATAAATAAATCCAGCTTTTAGTTGAAGTAAAGATATTTTGGGGAAAAAAACATTCATAATTATTTTTAATAAAACCACATGTGCTAAATTTTTTGGCAGCCTTAGAAATTCTTAGAAACAAAATGTTAAGATTTTAAGCTGATAAGCATGGGGTATATATATGAGGTGAAATAGAAGTAAAATTCTCTTAGTCATTGTTCAATATGGAAAAGACAAGAGATCAGTTCAAATAAGGGAAATCTGTGTTGATCTTCATAAGTCAGGGAATTGTTTTCTAAAATAGCTACTTGCCTGGAAATGCCCATATGTACAGCATAAATAAAACGTTCCAATCAACTAGAACTGACAAACTTGCCTCAACAAGAGATAAGTTTATTTTTCCCCCCACGCACAGTGAGGAACATGGTAAGAGAAAATAAATCCTCAAGCATCACTGTTGGAGAGGTACAGAAGTAGGATCTTGGACTCTCCAAAACTACCATCAGACATCATCTCCATGCCTATAGATTATTTGGAAGACATGCTATGGAAAAAGTCTTTCCTGTTGTCAAACCACAAACGTAAGCACCTAGAGCTTACTAAATGGTACTGGGACTTTCACTGAAACCATGCTTTATAGTCAGATGAAATGAATATTGAGCTTTTTGGTAACACACTCGGGGTGGGTTTTGTGTAAAAATAAAGATGACTATAATGGACCTGATGACCACTGTAAAGTGCGGTGGAGGATCTGTGATATTGTGGGGCTGTTTTTCCTCTAAATGCCCTGGGAACCTCATTAGGGCATCATGAACACCATGAAATACCAGGACATTTTAAATCAAACTCTGTCTTCCTGTGCCAAGAAGCTAAAAATGGGTTGCGATTGGCTCTTCAAGTAGGACAATGATCCAAAACATATATCCAGATCAACACACAATGATTAACTGAACATAAAATCAAACTTTTGCCATGACTATCTCAGTCCCCAGATCTAAACCCTAGAGAAAACCTGTAGGTTGAGCTAAAGAGGGGAATGTATAACAGAGGACCCTGGACAATCTGGAGAGGAAAATAATGTAAAGAAGAAAAATGGTCTCAAATTCTGTGTTTTCAAATTTTTATAAGATATTAGAGGAGAAGACTCTAACCTTAACCCTAACCCTAGTGCTGTTTTACTGGGGAGCTTGTACAAAGTATTAAATGGCAATCATTGAGGAACATGCGTCTTTGTTAAAAATAATTTGACGTTTGATCTTGGTGTATCAACAATTGTGCATTTGTTGACCAGAGAAGTGGTCAATTGTGTAACACATGAAACCTCTTTAGCACGTCCCGCTGTGGAACCCTCTCAGCTCCACAGGTGCTGTACAATGGCAGACCCTGTGCTCTGACCTTGCACTCTGACCCCACACTCTGATCCCTGGAACATGTGGAAGATCTTGTGGTACTGTGATCATATATATGTACATATGACAAAGGCATTGCATCTGCCCTTGGATTATTAATATTAGGAATATTAATAATCTGGATTCCCAATGTCAAGATCACGGGTAAAGAGCAAGATCAGATCAGAGTATACTGTGTATATAAACCATATTCATTATGAAACCAATACACAAAATGCACTGTACTGAAATCTCCCATACTGTTTTACGTTGGCCATGACATGGTCAATATGTGTCCACTTGCATGAACTTTGTAGCTAAATTTCTAAGCATTTGGACATTGAAGTAGTTTTTTGCTGAACGGTCTGAGGACCACACTGTTCCTGGAGCTGACTGATGAAAGAGAACAAGCTGAGAAGAGGTACAGACTGATAAAAAGGAGGTGTGGCAGGTTGTGTGGAAAGTGTGCAAATTTCCTCTAAATGTCATCATCCTCAACAGTCAGCCTATCTGACATGCACATTTCTGCCACACCCACACGTGTCCTTCATGGATTGGAAAGTAAGATGGATAGGTCTGCATTATTAACCGGGCATTAAATGAACCACTTGAAACAAATACCATCTGTTCTCGGTTTCCACCCTTTGCTCTTTTCACAGGCCCATGTAACACATCTGGAGGAGACTTCTCTGATGATGTATGGCACAAATATGCACTAGAGCTTTTGATTTTGTGTGCTGCAACTTTGAGACTTTGAGACTTTGAGAATATAGGCACTAGGACCCAGCAGGACATGTTAGGGAGCATGCAAAGTTGGAAGAAGTGGAGGAATGAGCTTAGGACAAGGCAGGGAGGGGGGGGACGCTGAGGCAGACACAGCAGAAGCCGCAGGTCAGACGGGGGAGCTGGGCTGTGGAAAGACAAAGTGACAGCTCGAGATTCAGGAGCCGATAGTAGGCGGAGGGAGGAGCGGCTCGACAAGGGGAGGAGGCGTCTGTCTGCCAGGGGAGGCTAAAAACAGCAGGGCGCGAAAGGGAGCCTTCACAGCACAGAGCCCTCTGCACGCTGAGAGACTGAGGACACGCGTGAGTTCGAAGGAAGCCGTAATCCTGGAAAGAGCTGGCCCGGAGGAATAAATCGTCATCATTCTGGGAATAACTGGAACATTAGCGGAGTAAAAAAAAAAAAAAAAAGAGAGAGAGAGAGAGAGAGAGAGAGATAAAGCGAGAGCTAGTCAAACACAGGCACAGGGGGAAAGGAGAGAACAATAAGGTTAGCGAGACAGTAAGGAGAGAGTTTACCACCCACAGAGCAAGACTCCCACACACACTGGCTTTTATCACAGCCAGTCACGCTGTTCCAGAGCCGCACAGCCAATAATAATCACACAAGTGCAGCGGCGGTGCCACACACGGTGTATTTATGGAAAGCACACAGAGGCACATGTTTCGCAGTGCAACCCGGGGGAGTTTAGACTGTAGTAAGAAGGCATAGAGAATCTTGGATGACAGAGGATCAAGACTGAGCTTGAATTAAAAAAAAAAGCAGCAGAGTGAGGTTAGCTGTTGAGGATCAGTTTATTAGTTAAGAACCATGGCCAAGCTGGAGCTGCCTGTTTCTGCTGATTCAGAGCTTCCGAACTGAACAACCAGACTTGGTCTTCTTTGCTTTCTATCCAGTGCCTAATGCGGACTGTCTGCGAGTGAAGGAGCCGTGTGCATCTTCAAACTGAGGCCTGCGTTACCTTTAAACCTTGAACCACCTACGCCAGCGCCGACATTTACTCTGCGGGTCATTACCCATCCTACCAAAAATCCTGTCTGCTTGCTGATATTTGAGCTACACACCGCTGTACACGTTCTCGGAGCCTCAAGACACTCTGTTTGCACGAGCCCGTAGTGGGATGGGACCCTTTCACTGAGGAGCTGAGTGAAGGACTGCCCTCTGACGCTGCAGCATGTTGCCCTGGCATGGGATAAGAGGGCCACTGCTGCCCCTGGTCCTGAGTCTGCTGCTGACCGCCTGCTCTGCACAAACCAGCCAGGAGAGTCTGGAGCTCCAAGAAGAGAGCACAGAGACTCCTGTAAGTTCACACCTGCATGCTTTGTATGTTGTGTTCAGGCCTGCATGCACGCACACATGTTATACACCTGTTATACGCTGGAACATGTGAGCCCACAAAGGAAAGTAATGCTCATCTTGCAAGCATGTGCCATTACATTAAGGGAGAGGGTTACAGCAATACCTATTATAGAGCTGGGGAGAAAGTTATCTCATACTTAATTACTAACTTCTACAGGAGTCACTATTAAATGGGTTCACTGAACATGCAATTATATGTTGACAGATGAGCTGATCGGAATGCTGTTGAGGGTTTTACGATCAGGATTGGTACTGACTGGCAAATTTTGGTGCTGAAATGAATCTCTTCTACAGGAAACTGTGTCTTCAGACACAGCAATAGTTAACCCCCACAGAACCTGGATAGTCTTCAGGGACAATTCAAACAAGGGTGGAAACAAGAAGCCCAAACAAAATAAAAAGACTTCAAAGGTAAGTTTGTTCCTCTTTACAAACACTGGCAGGGTGCCATCAAAACAACTTGGAATTGCTGAACCTACATTTTATTTTCAAGACACCGTGATACAGAAATTATGTCTATGAGAACCTGCCAAAACTGGGGGGGACATATTTTCTCAATAGGATGGTCACCGTGGTACACTGAACCATGCTTCTGTCCCCCAACTTCTGGAACGTGTCTCCCCTTGGGTTTTGTGCGATTTCATGGTGAACTGACCACTGTTTATTCCTGCAGCATGGCCTACCTGGTCCTCCAGGCCCCCCAGGGCCCCAGGGTCCTCCTGGTCCTCCTGGGCCCCTGCTGCCTAACCAAGACGAGATAATGGAGGACCTCCACATAAAGCTGAAAGGTACAGAAACCTTTGTTATTTGTGGGCATTGAAGGGTTCTGTTTCCTTCAATGTCCACAAATGCACAGAAAAGTTGACCAGCAACAGAACGTGTCTGTTTTTACACTCTTTTTTTAAAACTCTTTTTGCATGCCATTTATGTGCTGTGTATAAAGCTGAACATGGTGAAGAATTAGGACCCTCTTACAGTTTCAAGTATAGATTTGGCTTTTCTTTGGAGTTTTTATTCTTTGGAGTTTTTCCTCCTTGCCCTTTGGCCCCATTACAGTTTAAATAAGTTAACCAAAATACTGCAGAACACTTGTGGTATCAAACTATAGACACTGTGGAATCAAACAAACAGCAGAGCAACCAAATACTAATTCACCTCGGAAAGTACAATTATGAGAACAAACAACCGGCACATATCTATTGATACAACTACATCTACTGATACAATTATATCTACTGATACAACTTGTCATAAGGATGTTCCCTTATGACAACAATCATAAAAACAGTAACTTCTTCAAATGTAAGAAAGCAAGAAACCTGGAACCAAGTTTTCTTAGCCTTGTGTTCTCTGTAATTACCAAACTTCTGATTTCATCTAACAAAATTGTAAGGTCATGTGAAGAACATAAATTGTCCTGCTTGTGAAGAACCTGGTTTGTAACTATAGCAGTGTTTGGCTGTACCATCTAACAACTAACCTGTTGCATGCCACATAATTATAAAAGAGTTTTACTGACACTAATGTTTTCATTACTTGTGATAGCAAGCTGAGAAAAAATAATTGAACATCCTCAGAAGTGCTGTAGGGAAACATCAGTGTCATGTCTTTGTCATGATACGTTTAGTTATGAATGTTCTTGCTGTTCTATCATGGTGTTATACAGAAGTGCTTAGCTGGAGTTTTTACTTAATTATTTCTGTTTCATCTTTGTGCTGTGAGCAATTCCATTTTATTAGCAAGAGCTGGCAACCACACCAGCATCATCGTCATCATCATCATCATCACCTCAACTTGCAGTTGTACATCACACATAGATCAAATAATTTATGTATGGTTCCGAGTCCTCTGCTCTTTTTGTTGAGCCGTCTTTGACTGAAGCAGCGGGTGTCTGTGCGCTGCTGAGCGAGTGTGTGTGAGTGTGTTTGTGTCTGTGCGCTGCTGAGTGAGTATGTGTGAGTGTGTTTGTTTGTGCGCTGCTGAGCGCGTGTGAGTGTGTTTGTTTGTGCGCTGCTGAGCGAGCGTGTGTGAGTGTGTTTGTTTGTGCGCTGCTGAGCGAGTGTGTGTGAGTGTGTTTGTTTGTGCGCTGCTGAGCGCGTGTGAGTGTGTTTGTTTGTGCGCTGCTGAGCGCGTGTGAGTGTTTGTTTGTTTGTGTGCTGCTGAGCGCGTGTGAGTGTGTTTGTTTGTTTGTGTGCTGCTGAGCGCGTGTGTTTGAGCGTGTTTGTTTGTTTGTTTGCCCTGGGTCACTTTGCTAGCACGATCTGAGTGATGTTCTACGTCGTCTCTCTCATTTGTTTGGGAGGCTGCTTGTGTGATTGTGGGCTGGGCTGATCTCTTAATAGGTGTAATTTTCTTGGACGATGATGCGACTTGGCGCAAGTAAAGGATTCCCAGGATTCCACATTGTGTGTGTGTGTGTGGAATGAGTGCTGGCAGAGGCCCAGGAAGGCAGACACAGGTCTGTTTGTGCTCTGTAGCAGCGAGCTGCGGGCTGCTCTGACAGCAGTATAAAACATAAAAGCTCTTATTCACACAGCATAGCACAGTGGCGCCGCCACCTCTCACTCCTCCATGCCCCCCCTCCATCTCACCCCCATCCCCACCCCACCCTACACTCTCCTCCACTCCCTGTCTACTCACACACGCTCACACACTCCAAATATTTACCTCCCTCTTTCACAGGGAGATTGTTTAATGACTTTATATGCAGCCAAGTGTCAGTCAAAGATAATCCCAAACATTTCACGCCTAGCTGTTTATGTTTCATATTTAAGGCTTCTCGAGCCTGAGCGTTGTGAGGATCTGACAGCTTCCAAAATGGCACAAGTCTAACGTAAACATTTGAACCAAAAGGGAAGGCTAGATCACAGTTAAAGCAGTTACCCTTTCTCTTAATAAGAAAACAGATGAGAAGCTTGGAGCCCTGGCCTCACTCGGACCCTCCGTGTTTCCCCCTTCTTGTGTGCAGAGATGGTAGGGACCAACTGCTTGCTCTGCGACCAGCCCCCCCGTGTGGCCACAGCCTTCCACTGCCACCTGCATCGCAACCTGCTGGTACACCGTCGGAGCCTGCAGGAGCTACAGCCCTACAGCAGCGTGAGTGACCAGAACCAACCCAGCACCAACTTCCTCCCAGTAAACGCCAACCACCAGTGCGTTTCCTCTGTGTCGGCTCTGGTAGAGGGGTGGTGGTGGTGGTGGTGGGGAGCTCGTCTCGGATCATCTTCTCTGTTTCTACCTCACAGCCCTCGGACACGGAGCAGTTCCACCAGCGAGGACAGGGCTTCAATGCAAGCAGTGGCCGCTACACTGCGCCTGTGTCTGGCTTCTACCAGCTGACTGCCAGCCTGGTGCTGGGTAAGTAGCTCTGAATCGCTTAGCTTCCACACTCCTGCACATCGATACAAGCAGCAGAGAAAACATGATCCACTCAAGCTGAAGGAAGGGGTTACACACAGACTCACAGCTTCATAGACAAACCTGATTGTATTAGAAACAAACAAGATCTCTGTGTTTGCTCTTTATACCCTTTTGTTAACTTTACCTTATCACTGATCCCTTGTGCGGTTATCAAAAGTCACGGTTAATATTGGAGGAGGGACTATATGTTATGGGTGTCTGTCACTTTATAAAAAATCTTGTTAGAAAGTTTCAGTGTTCGAAATATGCAGGATGATGTGGGTTTGAACCACACATTGAGGAATGTGCTCTGCCTCTGCTGTGATCACGTGATGATCAGAAAGTGTGGGGCATTCCACAGATAAAGCTCAGAGGAACAGGGGTGGGGTACTTACACTGAACATCCACCCACCACAATGCATCCATCAGTACGTTGTGTGTGTGTGTGTGTGTGCTTGTTAGAATCCAGCGAGACTCAGAAGAGGACCCAGGCCAGGCAAAAAGACAGTGTGAAGGCTTCCATATGTATAGAATCTCTCTGTCAGACAAATGTGTAAGTCCAACTCCACATGTTTTGTTCATAAACTTTGCCTAATCTTAATGTCCTGTGGTACCAATAGATGACAGTCTGTCGAACACTCGTACTGCAGGTCTCTAGAGACTGTAACAGGCGTGAGCCCTGCAGGGGGAGTGTTCAGCATCCTTCTGACAGGAACATTGTACCTACAGGTGAGAATGAGTAATGCACAGAAACATGCACACCATGAACTCAGCAGACCATATACAACGATCACAGAGAGGACAAATTCAATCAGAAGCATGTGGACAGACAAACATGAACAGCTCAGTGTATTAAACATACACAAAGTGAAATGATTTAATAAATAATTAAAGTTAACTGAAATGCATCCAAGAATCCAAACAAACCATAACTATTAATTTATGTTTTATCTGTTGTACAGGCTGGAGAGTATGTTTCTATCCTTATTGACAATGGAACAGGATCTGCACTAACTGTACTCCAAGACACTTTATTTTCTGGGATCCTTCTTGGAGTATGAAAACTTCTCACACATACACAATCACAAACACACAAATACACATACAAAAACACACACACACACACACACCACAAACAGCTGCCATTCTTTGCCAATCTAGTGGTCTCTAGAAACACATATTTCTTTCTTTCTAAAACAGGAGTCACATCAACAGTAATAATTATGGACACGGGAAAACTAAAAAGCTGCAGAAATTATTTGTAAAATTGCTACCAGGGAAACAGGATAATATTTTGAAACATTTAAACTTCTTGTTTATAGAGATGTACGTATTTTTCCATGTGCTGTGTTTATATATTACAACTAAACAGGGTAAAGAAACTTTATATATTTATTGCGTTTTTTAAAACCAATTGTTATGTGTGAAATTTAATAATAAAACTATTTGAAACCTCCTAATATTTGACTAAAGATCTCACACTGTGGTTACTTTTATGTACTTATTTTGAAGATATTTTTGTTTTATCTTTTATGACATCTGAACAGCTTTTAAACATCTGAAGTCTCCCCTGCTAATGAAACTCATGCTGTTTATTCACAGCAGTATTTCCTTCCTCCACATGAGTTCAAAGCTTTTGCTTGGCGAACTGCTTGCACGAGAGTTTGTGTGTTTTATATCTATGGCTTTTACACTTGTGGTTGGCTGTTTTGTGTGTGTGTTTTGTGGTTTAGCCTGACACGATGTTAACAGATGCCCACTGGGAGTGAACCTTCAGTCTCAGCTGGGTTACCCAATATAAATAACTATTAATTAAAATGAATGGATTTTGGCAAGTTTGTTTAGACAGATGGGTTTCTCTATACCCAAAGGATTTTTAGCACTCTGAGTTTAAGACATGGTTTTAACTCTTGGACTGGAACAGTTCGTTTCTTTCTAAGCAAGGCTGTTGTATCCTCAAATGTGCAGTGTAAAACGTTTTCTTGACAAAACAACATTTGTGTGGTGGGTAAAAATATATAGAAGATATTGATATTGAATAGAACACAGCAGTAGTTTTTCTTTGAAAACGTTTATATTAATTCCATTAATTCCAACAGTTCAGTTTGTGACAAAATCACAAGTGGGTTAAAATGCACTACAAGAAGCACACGTTTTCATAAACAGACGTTCTTAAAAATGAATGATGTGGACAGTGTGTTCTACAAGGGGTAGGGTTGAAGTCATCATACTCAAATAGTGGCGCCTTGTGTCTGGCTCTGTGCCCCCCTCTCTCAACACACACACACACGCACACACTTTTCTATACCTTTCAGAGAAACATAACGTCACATTTGTGGTATGACTGCATTAGCCTACAAGGACTGTTCGTTGTCAAATAATGTGCAGAAAGATAAATGATTGCATCTTAATGACGTGGTTATTTACCCCATGATGGGCTGACTGAAAGCAGACTCTCATTAAACACACACACACACACACACACACACACACAAACACTTCATTCTACCCTGGTCCATACTTTGCCAGCTTGTTTCCTGTTAATTGCACAAGATGGCAGAGTTTCAGACTAAAATAAATTATATTTATTTTTCTGGATAAATTAGTGGCTTTCCATCCAAAGCATTACGATTTCTGTCCTCTCTCTCTCTGCTTTCAGTATATTATCCTACCCCCATCTAAGATTAAAAAACAAACAAACAAACAAAACACCACCACTCTCACAATTAAAACCACATGCTGTAGCCAAAAGTATAGAATTACATTATATCTATTGCAAAGCAAAGATTTTACATGATAAACACAAAACAGCTGTGATAGATTGTTTTTCTTATTACCTTGGAAACCTTGGACTAGCAGACCAAGGATATGACATATAGACTGGACCTTTTTCAAACAAACACTTCAAAAAGACTTTTCAACTTTCTTCACAGAGGCTTTTTCTTGTGTACAAAGAATAGTCTATAACACAGACAAATAATAGTTTTCCCTTCCACCAAACCAGAAAAAAAAACAAGGCAATAATAAAAGAGTACTTGAAAATGTTATTCAAATTATAATGTTAAGTATGTCAGTGAAAATATGCAGCCTATCTTGCCAAAAACTGGGATGGAGGTTCTGGAACAGGCAAACTCGATAGTGGCAAGGAGAAAATTGGCCAAGTGGTTCCATGACTGAAAGACTAAATGCATTTGGTGAGAGACTTTTGAATCACACATATAAGACTGTTATTATTAGGGAGACTGAGATATTCCAAGGCATTCTTATCTTGTTGCATCGACTGAAGCCAAACTTTCCAGTCATTCATCCCACCAGTCCACCAAAGCCTGTAAATCAGTCTGGGGTTGATGGTCCCACAGTGACCCCTGCTGTCCCAAAAGATGCAGCACCGTGCATGATTAATTACCGGGAACTTCAGCCAGGCACAAACAACCAGTATTAAAAAACAATTGTTGAAAAACACATAAGCCAATTTATACAATATACACAAAGTCAAAGCAAAGACTGTGGAAAATGAACTAATCTTAATGCTCTGCTGACATCTGCTGATCTGAAGAGTGCAACCTGTCAACAGAGCCAAGGAACAACATCAGCATTAGGAATCAGTACCTCCACTCAGTCCTTCCTAAGAACCGGTGGTTGTGTGCAGCTGAATTTTAACAGCCCTGTGACTACCACAAATACAGCAAATTTCCATCCTGCCCCAGGGAGAGAGAGACTGCTACTTACAAATTTGATTGGTACTGTACCTTAAGGCACAAAAGAAATATATCGTCTAAACCTGCTCAGCCTGGGAGACGAGGGGCATTCTCTCAGGCTGCATCTGCGAGCCGGTCGGGGCGTCTTCGGCTGAGGCAGTAGCTCCAGCGGCTCGGCTACCTTCACTGTGTTTCTCCCGTACAGCTTCTTCTCGTAGTCCAGGAGCTGCTCCCAGAAGCCCGCGTTGAGACGGATGCCGGGCCGGCTCTTCTGCACCCAGCCGTGCGCCTGTTGGAGGGTGGCGCCTCTGTACTTCATGAGGTAGGCCATGATCAGGGCTGGCGAGCGGCTCATGCCCGCCGCGCAGTGCACCAGGGTCCCGCCCGTCCGGTTGTCGTGGATGCGGGCGGCAACCCTGTCAAAGTGCTCGCAGAGGCGGGCGCTGGGCAGGTCGGCAACTGCCACTCGGAGGCACTCTACGCCTGGGTATCTGGGGCAGGTATGGGACAGGGTGGCATTGATGATAAGGGTAATGCTCTTGCGGCTCACGAGAGCTTGGTTAAGAGGAGCGTCAGCTCCACTCAGGAAAAGAGTCGGGGTGATCTGGGACATAGACATGAGGCTGTCGACAACAAAAACGGAGACAACAGACTGAGTTTTCTGACAGTGAATTATATCAATATTGACTTTTTATTGTTTTTATCTGAGACAAACACAGACATCATTAAAGCAAGACTTGATTTCATTTAAGTTAATATTTTAACCCAGAACAAAATTTCTCCCTCCACTCCTTTTATAAAAAAAATACACGTCTTGTAAAAACATACAAGAGCATCACTTATGAATTTCAAAGTCCAATTCACATTATATTAAATTAAATTAAATATAACTAACCTAATTCTAGATTTAGTTATTTTATTCCATATGCATTAATGCTTTCCAAATTATAAGGTTTATTGCTGACTTGTGCACAATAAACGTATTTTTCATGACTGACCTGGTCCCTCGTTGTGGTCTCTCTCTCACAAGTTTACTGTGTTTCTCAGTTAAAGGAACCCCCTGTTGGGACCCACAAACCATAAATAGGCTTCAGAAATTATTGGCCAATGGAGAGGGATGTTAATTTTAGACTTGTGCAGCAGCTGTGGAATAGGCTGTAGAAACATCTCCTAAGATCATTTGGATCTGTTGGATTAAAAAAAAACAAAAGCCATCAGCATGTCCACGCTCTTTAAAGTTTGCTGCCAGCTGTTAATAACTACTCTTAGACCTCAGAACAATAGTCACAGGTGGTGTTGCCACCAAGTTCTCAGAATACAGGATCGTCCCACTCCGAAATATAACCGTATCCCTTGCTGAGTTGAGGGACATGATTGGCCTTGTATTTTTGTACACGTCGTACATAGACTTAGGTCTATGAATGGGTATATGGTCTTTTCATCTTTTTATAGATGTTGGTGATATAAGAAAGAAAAAAAAAGATTTTATATATATTTACATAAATTTTTTTATTATATGAGTGGGGAGATCATTCCTTGTTTTTCTATATTACAAATGGCAACACTGTTTGCTTTACACAACATTTACACTGTTTGCTTTACACAACATTTACACTGTTTGCTTTACACAACATTTACACTGTTTGCTTTACACAACATTTGCTTTACTGATTTCCATAGCGAAGACCTTTCATTTCAAATAGAAATTCTAACCCCCAAACACCATATAAACAGAAAGCACGATTTTGGTGTCCAGAAAGCTTCACACACGTCTGTTAATTATGTCAAATGAAAATTCAAATGCATACAAACAAATCATGATTTGTTTATAACCTGCAGTCGAGAAACTATATACACATGTAGCTCTCTATTTGAAAGCTCTATAACGCCGACAGGAGTTTGCTTCGGATGTCGCGTTTATGTGACGCGTTACTTCCTGCCAACAACAAACTCTTTTCATCCAGTACAGCCATGGCCGATTTAAATCGACAACTGCAGGAATATTTAGCTCAGTCTAAAAGCGGTGCCAAAACGATATCACAGTCAAGCTCCAGCACAACAATAAATGTTGAAGAACCCACCATTGTTCCAGGGAGCTGGTTTGGTAGATGGTCAAGTCCGTTTTCTGGATTAAGCAATCGCGGAGGTTCTGCAGGCCAGGCATCAAGCAGCGGCTTTTCCTGGCCATGGTCTTCCGAACCTGATCCATGTTTGCCCGGCATGAGTCGATCGCAGCGGCTTATCGCGTTCGGCACATGCATTTTGTTTTCAGGCATATGTTTCGGGCTTTCAGCATTATATGCACCGTTGCTCTTACTGAAGGCACGGAAGTTCGCTCTGCTGTGGTCCCTTGGATCTCTGTTCGCGCTGCTAGGTGCGGCGATTCTTCGAGGTCCTAGCAAACTCATAGCCACCCCTACACCTGGTGCTGTTGTGTACCTGTGCTCACTTGGAGGTACCCTGTACGCTGCGCTGAACCTTCACAGCACGTTACTTACCGCTCTTGGAGCCTTTCTTCAAATTGCCGCTATTGTTGGATACATAGTAGCATTGTTGCCAGGAGGGAGCGCGGGCATGCGATTTGTTGGCGGTATGGCCGCTTCGGCAATCAAGAGGACTGTGACCGGCAAGACTATGCCGATTTGATCAACTGTATACTGACTGTCGATGAATCTGCTGTGAAAACAGGTGGTCTTTAATCCTGGATGCAGTTACCAATAATGAATTGTGCTGTAATTATGGGAAATACTGTACATTGACGAGTGTAACTAAGTGGGATGATTGCCACATTAATCTGGAATAATGGCAGTTAATTCAGATTTTTTCACTGTGACAAAATAAAGGGGACCAAGGTCAAATGGTATTGATGGACTAGATAACTGCAGATCATATCTAACATTTTTACATTTGTAGATAAACTTAGAACTTAATATGCCAGACTCTTATGATATGGTGTTGAATAGAGGCTACATGTATCTTGGAAATCACTACACCTTCATGTAAGTTAACAATGTTATTTTGTTAATTCTCAATCTCTGGTTGTGACTGGTTTTTTTTTTATGTATGCAGTGAGATAATTACAGCTCAAGGCTCTTGAAACTAAGAGTAGCTAATTCATTTCTTTATTTTGGTGCTAAAATGCTACAACTAATTTGAGACAATGGCCGTCAATCCCAAATTTTGGGACAGTGTGTTCTGCGCAATTCTGCATTTCTCTGCTATAGTTTACTCTGCTCATGGAATGTTTAATGAATGACCAAAAATAAGAAACCCAGATGTGATTAGCACTGGATCCTCAAAGCTGGGATGGATCCGTTCATGTACACTTCATGCACTTGGGGTACATGTTCGCATGGTTAGTGTAAGGCTCTTAGGGTAAGGCTGCTTGGGAACACCGTTACATGTGCCACATGAAACAAGTTTCTGTTCAAGTATGTAATTGTTAAAAAAAAAAACAAACAAAAAAACACTTAGAAAAAAAGACAGTTCCAAATGTCTAAACACTGGTATAATGCACTCATTTAGAACTTCGTGTTTATCAAGATAGGTGATGCTTATTTAAAGGTCTTGCTATGTCAGATCTGATAAGAGACAAAGGCTCACAACCTTCTACGAGGGCAGCTCAGTGGAGCACTTCTCAGATTGTAATAAATAGGAGACTTGCTTGAGGAGCACACAAAATGCATTTTTGACCAATATTACAAAGGTCAGTATGTAGCAGGGACAGTATTTTCCCTGTAGAACTGGACTGATAACGGATGTGTTCTATATCAAGGCCAAATGTCTGATCGTGTTTAAATGTATGGTATAAGAAAACTAAATTATATGACTCAATTTTGTAATTGGGTGAATTATTTAATATGGCTCTAATAGAAACTAAAGGATAAAGATCAATTTCAAGTTAGACTCATTTCCCATCATGAAACTTCAGATATTGGCAAAATAGTAATGCAAACTTTTCAAGCTCTGCTGAAAGGCTCCGGGGAAAATGTGTAAAACCAAAGAAATGACAAAACTGAGGTTTTGATATAAATCTTGCACAACTTCTATTGTAGTCTCGTACAAAAAAAACAGACAAAACAATACGATAACCTTCTGACAAACTGTACATGTTGAAACAAAGTCGGCAGCCTCAGGAGTTGCCTGGTAATGTTACAGAATGACCATCTCCACTATCTTACATAAAATGAAATCAAGCAGGAGGAACTGAGGACTTGGAGGGAACTAAAAAGTCTGGTGTTCCTTTATTTCATTGGCTGGACTGGGAGATGGGAGTTTCTAAGTTAAGGACAGTAGTGCACATAGTGCCCCCCCCCCCCCCCACCCCCACCCTTGGATCCTCATCAAAGCTTTGACCACACAGGAGTCCAGTGGAAGTTAAGAGATGAGAGTTTGGTTCTACTTCACACAGGAAGGACATTTTGGAGAAGCCTTGTTTGAGAGTCCCCAAAGGAACACACACCATCAGTCACAGGTGTCAAACTAGTCTCTTGTATCAGTGACACGCATGAAGTGTCCAAGATTGAATCCATCCGGTCATCTCGAGCAATAATGGCTGAAAAAAGCTGAATCAGAGCTCACAGGCCTCAATCAATTATATGTTCCCATTATTGTCTATGCAACCAGGCAGCACCAAGAGGCGGAGTCACAGGCATCTCGTGGGGAGAACCAAAATCGCTGTAATGTTCATATAGTTGTGGGCAAAGACATTTATCAAAATCCACTGAAGCCAGAGCTCATGGAGCATGTAGTTGTTTAGGTCTATGACTTCTGTGTAGTCCACAGTGCCCCCATCTGTCCTGAGGGGGATGGGGGTTTAACTTCTACCGTCCGCGGCCCCCTCTCAGTGCACCACGGGCAGCTCCGCGTCTGGTCGTCGGACCAGCGTTGGAGCCTGCACTTCCTGGATTAGGGGGTCCACCACGACCCCAACCGCCTCTACCTCTGGATGGAGGGCCGTAGCCACCCTCCTCTCGTGGTGAAGGCCGGCCTGGGAGGAGGATACATTTGATTAAATGTAGATTCAATGTTAAACGTTCAGAATGCTCATAGTGACTGTAATATCGACAGCATTACATAAATATAGTGAGAGACAGAGAGATCTAAATGCTTCTGGCTTACCTGCCCCTCTGTCATCAGGTCCACCACCAGGTGAGTCAATATCTCCAGTACCGGGGCCGTCATGCCAGGGCCGTTTGCGAGGTGGCAATGAAGCCATGTCCATGCCCTGCAGAGAAGAAGAGCGCTCCCTGCTGGCAGGAGATGGACTATCATGCATGCTGTGCTCCCCTCGCTGGCTGTCCCGATAACCTTCATGACCTGTAGATGTTCCCTTAGCGTTAGCACAGACAAGCTTAGGTAATTGAAATGCAATAAAGATCAATTTCAAGTTAGACTCATTTCCCTACTGGTCAAGGCTTGGATGTACAATTGGTTCTGGAGTGCTGGAGTACAGCACAATTTGGTGATTTTCCCACATTAAACATCTCAGTTAATATATGTTGTGTATATGATGAACAGGGAAACCATTAAGTTGTGCTGGACTCCAGCTTCCCTGCACTGGAGATATCTACCTGTTTTTGGGACTGGGACTGACAAAAAGATGAAACATTCAGCCCTTGTCCCAGGACACTATCTGTCTCTCACTACCATAAAACCATCCAATCCCTCCTGCCCCACCCATCCTTTTTTTTCTACCTGAGTCTCGCCCTCCCTCCCAACCCTCTTGGTTCCTTCCTCCTTCGTAGTGAGGGGGATACTCATCAGGAGTTGGCAGAAGCCCCTTTCTTCCTACACCACCTAAGAGATGACGACATGTTCAAACATGGCACCTTATGCTGACCAGATGGATTTTCGATGCGTAGCATTGCAAGGCTGCCGTGAACGAGACTGACCTCCCCGTGGTGGGCCTCCACGCGGCCTTCCTCTGCCTCCGCCTCCCCAGCCTTGGCCCATGTCGTCCTGGGAGTCAAAGCTCTCATCTCCTCTATAATCATCTTGAAAACTGCCTCTACCTCCACGCCCAGTTGGACCACCCCTTCTGTAACTACAAACAATACGCCATCATCTCATTGTTCTCCCAACTTTTGGTGTATGCCAACTGCTAGCAGCTTTCCCGTCATTTGACAGTTAGCATTCTTGGTAGGGTATGGGCAGCACGGGCCGCCTCTGAAACGCTCGCTAACTTAAGCCAATTGCTACTTGCTAATCTTGTCAAGATGCTAGCCATGGTGTACCACGGGGCAGCTGAACACACTCAAAAGGAAGGAGAGCTAAGAGTCCTCATCAGCAAGCACGAAAATACACCCACAATTAGTAAGCATTGCTAATCTGATACACTCACCACTCTAAAACAGCCGGTTTGTCTGGTATGATGCAGTGTTTTGTACTTACGAGTCCTCTGAATGTGGAGGTCGCCTCTGCCTCTGATCAAACTCCTCCCCTGGACCCTCGTAGCTATCGTACCTTAAAGGAAAACCTGTAATTCAGCAACTGGGCCCAATCTCTCCACCTCAATATTTATCTGACTTAAATATAACGACTTGTCTTCAAGAAGTGGAAAAGCTCTTAGCCGAAACAAACTAACAGCAAACAAGGTTTTCTGGTGTATGACGTGCACCTGTCATGTCCACCATATTCTCCATCATGAGGAGGGAAGCGTTCCTGGTTGTCCCACTGCCCTCCCGAGCTTCCTCTGTGACTGCGTGGATCCCCGTGGTACTCCTGCCCTGGTCCCCTCCTCCAGCCCTCCTGGAAACCCCCATCTTCGCCCCAGTACTGACCCCCTCCGTCCGAACCCTGGCCTGGACCCCCAGGCCCCTGCCGATCAGGCGTAGGTCCCATATGGTGGTTGTGAGGCCCACGAGGCCCATCTTCTTAAATCAGCCGGAAACCCAAGTAAGATACAAAGACCAGTCATAGTAAATCTCTCAGATCATCTGTTCCTTAATCCACAAGATTAACCATAATTTTATCATTCTTTTATAATAAAAGATTACATTGTTAAGTTACATAAGTTCTTTCATTCTCATCCGGTGGTCTGCCCACCGTCGATCACATTTATTTAGGACAAAGCTGTACCTTTGCTGCTAGGTCCTTGCTGGCCCATACTGTGCATCATTGACTGGGGGCCAGAATTCTGTCCCTAGACGGCACACAGGGAGATTCAAATCAGAAGTTTTTATGCCTCTAAATGGTCTTACCAAAAATGTCACAATCTCTGAAGCGATATGTTCAAGTATGATTCAAAACGTTTAATTTTTGCTCCTACGTCACCTGGTTGAACTGCCCTCTGCTTCCATCACCCATGTGGGGCGGCTTGCCCTGCTGCATGTACGGAGGAGGGCCCTGTATGTTGCCTGGGGGCCCCTGCATATTGTTTGGAGGTCCATGCATCCCTCCTGGAGGGGGCCCCATTCCATGCATGTTCCCCATGCCTGCCATACTGCCATGAGTCCTGGGTGGAGGTCCCATCATACCTCCTGGCATGGGTCCCTGAGGGCCCATCATGTTGCTGTGGGGTGCAGGGCCCCGCATGTCTTGATGCATCATGCTTCCCTGTGGTGGCCCTTGGCCCCGGGGTGGCGGCCCCATCATGCTGCCTGCTGGCCCTCCATGTCCTGTGGGCAGTCCTCCAGGGGGAGGCCCTTGCATACCCCTGGGTCCTGGCGGCATGCCATGAGGGCCTTGGGGACCTATGTTCCTGTGAGGGCCAGGGTGGCGTGGGGGTCCGTGGAGATCCGGAGGGCCCATCATGCCCTGTGGAGGAGGGCCCTGATGAGGCGGAGGGCCTGGAGGTCCCATTTGGCCAGGGGGCATGAATGGACCAGGCATTCCACCCATAGGAGGCATATTGTGGGGCATTTGTTGAGGTGGCATGGACTGAGGGAAGCCTTGCGGAGGTGGGGCCATTGGGCCACCTTGCCCAGGAAAGGGTGGCATGGCTCCTGGCTGACCTCCAGGAGGTGGCAGGCCCTGCTCTTGAAGTTGAGCCATTCTCTCAATCTTCAGTTGCTGCATGGAAAAAGGAAACAAAAGCACACATCACTGACAAAAACAAACAAACAAACAAACAAAAAAACAACAACAAAAAAAACACAGGCAAGACAACAACTTTCCCCTGCACAGTCCAGCACTTATTTGGTTCCTATCTTGTCTCTGTCAAAAACAAATCCAAACTGATGGCTGAGGGTGAGAGCAGGAAGAATATGGACTTGCATATGTACGCGTACTCACCTCCAGCAGCATGGGGTTTGTGTACTGCAGTGCTGCCATCTCTTGCTCAATCTCTGCTTGAGTTTTCTTCTTACCATCAGCCTTCTTCTCATCCTTGCCCTCTATGGGCATCTCTCCAGGAGGCATAGTTGGAACCTTGTTCTCTGCCCACGCCTAAAAAAAAAAAAAAAACCCCAAAACGTTGCAAGTGTCATGCCTCAGAGCCACCGAATCTGCACTGCTTAATTTCTATACAATTAAACAGCTCTGACATACAAGCATGAAAATAATCATCAGATTGTAATCCAATAGGTCTTTACCACACACACCCCCCC
>JAOXYF010000004.1:4841007-4880428 GCA_028565775.1 Sternarchorhynchus goeldii
GAGGAGGAGGTCAGAATAAATATGACCAAAAGGATTTTGCCCTTCAATTTTTGCACTTGTTGGCTAAAAAGGTTCTATTGACCTTGTATTAAACATGTATTTACCTGTAAAATTGTCTCAAAGTTGAAGGTAAGGCCATTCCACAAAGTAAATTCCCCACTGGAGGCACCTGTTACAAGTCGCCTGCCTTCAGGGGTCCACTGCATAAAAACGAAGAGAAATACGAGGAGACAGATGAGAACAGACCTGCATAAATAGTGTTAAGATTACCAACAGAAATAACAAGAACTGTAGCCAAACTAATTTCTCACACAATCTGAAAACAAGGGCCTATTTTTTTTCATCCACTAATAAGCTTTAGGTCATATATGCCAAAATTTAAATGAACATGGTCATCTCATTGGTTTCAAATACATGTAGAATTTCACTTGCTACCCAAAAGTGAAAAATGGGGGTGGGGGGGTTTACAAAAACAAAATCTGAATTCACACAAATATGAAAATCACAAACATTTCACTTTACATTTTCATTACCAAACCACCTAGTGTTTAAAATCTACATTTCCCAAGGACTATGTGGCAGTTTTGAAAGTCAGAGGGTGTGACCAACTTATATTTTTATTGAATCTCAGTCACCAAACAAACTTCAAGATATTTCAGGAACAGCTGAAATACAACACAGTGGTGTCACACAAGTCAGTGCTTTAAAAGTACAGCAAACCTACTTTTGCTTTTGATTAGACACTAAAATCTGTCAAGGTTCAAAGTTTAAATTTACCTACCAAACAACTGCTATATTTGGGATTCTACTATTGTAAAGTCTATTGGATCCAGACCAGATGAGAAGTTTTGACCTCTCTACAACAGGGTAATTTTCAGATCATTCCGAACGCACATATAAAACAGATAACACTCGATACCGGTTATGATCTCGACAGTGAAACAAACTTACCCGTACAACAAAGACAGGGCATTTGACTTTATTTGTGGATGTCCTGACAAACTTGGTGGTGACTGCATTCATGGGGTTATTAAGCATACCCACAGGGGGAACGAGCTGAGGAGACACGGTTAGCATTAGTAAGGAAAGGACAACAACAACAAATGCACTCAAACTCTTGATAAACTACAGCAGTTAAAGTCACTTCAAGTCAAAGGAACAACTCACATCGTTAAAGCAAGCTGCATCTGGCTGAATTGCACGGAAATCTCGGTGATCGCGCTGCCACAGCCGATTCTGCGCAAAAAGTACGTAAGTCAAGTAGGGATGAGCAACAACTCATTTATACAGACTGGCCATTAACCGTTGGATTTCTTGCCAGTACCTCGAGGTATCGGATGACTGAGGGGTTGTAGTCGATGGTCTTGCGGTTGACGGCCTTCCGCATGCGTTTGCCGTCGAAGGTGAGCTGCTGCATAGCCTGCTGCTGAGCGAAGTCAGGCCTCTTGTAGAACAATTGCCGCGGCGCCTGGTGCTGGAACCGGGGCATGTGAAAGAACCGGGGTGGAGAACCGATGTCTGTCGCCATGGTGACCAGTTAGCCAAGCCTGCGGGACAAAGGCAGACGGATCAGCTGCCGTCGTCTGTAGTCCGGTTGGCTTGTGAGCGGGCACGCCTTGAGAAGTTAAAACTGGGTCGTCGTCTTAATATGCGCACCATCGAATGGTTCAAGGCGCCGTCTCTAAATGCAATCATGCAATACGTTCAAAGAGCGTGTGTCAAAAGAGTAAAAAGTAGAACGTAAAATGTTCACAAAGCAACTGCAGTGATTGTTTATGGCATCTGCCATTAATTCTATCCTTTAGTATAATGACTCTTCTGATCAGACAAGGTTCACCTTTGTGTGTCCCAATCCAATCTGTTTTTTTTTCTTGAGGTACTCAAACAGGTTACTTTTTTACCAGTCCATTCACACACGGGAGGGTTCGGCGCTGAGTTTTAACAAGTCTAACCGTTGATTAAACTCAAAGCCTTTACGAGGTGGCTGAGGACCGTTACAACTGAGGAAATATGAGGACCCTTCAGTTTCAGGTATAACTGAAAGTACCTTTATTTCTGCTCTCTTGCTATGAGCAGTTGTTCCTTTAATAAACATCTTCCATATTCAAATCCCTATAGAACACTGCTTATATTTAACCCACTACAACTGAGCTTTGCATATTATTTGATTTCTTGTACCACATTAATATCTCAGTGCCCTTGTAGTTAAGAAACAAACCTAGTAAGTGTATTATACCGAGTTATATAAAGAAGCCACAAAGTTATTGCTTTGCACGGAGAGTACAATGATTTACAGCAGCTTTATCCACTCTTTACTCATGCTCAGCCATGTGTGATTTTGTGCTAAGCCAGCTCCAAAACACTCAAACCTGCAACTAAGGGCTCCACTTTTTTGGAAGCCCTGGCTGAAGTACGCTAGGAGCGCAGCACAGTGCCACATTTCACACCGGATCAAATTCCAACTCCAACTGATGGAGCATAGGGCAGAAACAAAATAAAGACTTCAGATCAGTCTACCTAACAAACTAACACCTGTCCATGCATGGAAAGAAAGAAAAAAAAAAACACCACCACAACTTTAAGTTATTAAGCCTGTGCTCACAGACCAGGAGATTCCTGCTCTGGGTCCCCAGGTTTCCAACCCAAGTTATACAATCTAGAATTGACACACTTGTACTCAACACTGATGTAACTCCTCTCTAAAATCACGCTATACACACAGATAGACACAGGCACACACACACACACGACTGGAAACTGAGCTCTGGCAAAGATAAATGTTAAATTACTGATTAAGATATGTTTCTCATAACAGAGCAAATTCATATAAGCTGGATATATAGAGCATAAAAAACAAAAAAAAAACCCCACACCATCTCTATTTAAAACTTCAGCACATGGTAGTTTAGTGCGTTCCTTGATCAGTCATAAGTAAAGGATGACTCAGCAGGTTTTCACCACTGAATCGCAGCTCTGAACTTCAGGCCTGTGATGACAGTGTGCTAACGTTAGCATGTGTACATCCTGGTATTTTATTGTGCTGCTGTGTGCATACTCTAACTTCAGCCTACGTTGACATCAACGGCAAAATTATTACGTCATTTTAATATGTTAACAGCTTAAACTAATTTAATTAATACACTTGGCACCCACTGACCCATCAAAAACGACATATATTTGTCAATGTAACAAACGTTGCTTTGCCTTTACATGTAATATTCTTTAATGCTAATAAACAATAACATTAATATAACTGGCATTTTATATTACAGGTTTGTGAGGAGTTCTTATTAAACTTGGTAGTGTGTGTGAGATGTGTAAACCTGCAAAAAAAAACTAATGAAATTCTCTTCCTGAATGAATGAACAAATTCTTTGACTTAATGGTAATCAGACTGTCCCTGGGGACCCTCAGTACACAGTTCTGTTTTTCCCAGTTTCACAATACACCTAGCTGAGCTCCCATAGGTCTTAGCAAATCTGAACCAGTTGGGCATGTGTGTGGGGATTATGGTTTAAACCGTGCAGGACCCCACACTGGGGATCAAGTACCACTGCCAGAAGTAGTGAACTTAGTTAAAACTGTGCAGCACTGTGGTCAATATTGGACATCCAATCAATCATCTTAAAAAGGTCCGGTCCTTCCTCATTCCCCTCCAATACACATGCATAAACAGCAACTGGTGATATTTATTTCGTTTAAATAAAATAAAATTAAAAAAATCAAAATTTTGTAAAACCTATTGCTTGGACATGTCAAAACTATGTGAATAAAATAAGGACATGAGCAATTTTCAGATTTTAAACTTAATGAGAGTAATAAAATAAAAGGAAAGAGAGCAAATGGAAACAAAACACAGCTTTGCCCTAACAGTTGGTTTAGGCAAGAAACTTCATATAAACAATATATACTCATAATAGGTTATCTTTGGTAAAACAAACAAAAACAAAACGGGTGAAAGGTTTTCCACTATAATATGCATATTATTAAACACCTTCATTAAACAAATACAATGTTAGCCTTTTTATAGCCTCAGAAAATTAAATGTGCACACACCTTTAATGTGACTTCTGTTATCACTGTATAAGAAAGGATGTTATTTCTGGACACCAAACATTTTGTACACACTGACTGTAGACCAGTAAATGTTCACAGCCACAGCAGCTCACAATGTAGCTTTTTAAATTCCAGATACAGACCCCTACACTCAATCTACTGTGTAGAATACAATGAAAATACTCCATGTATAAAAAAATAAACATTCTGCTTTAGTATAAAAGCTTTTAAGAGATGATCACAGGCACAGAACATTAATTAAACATTAATTAGCTGCAAGAGATTAATATGACATTGCCCTCTCTTTTAGGTGTGTGTGTATATTATATATATATACACACACACACACACACACACATATACACACAGCAACTTTATTTTGCGATGTAAATAGCTTATGGGAAAGGAAAACACACAAAGAAAAAATAATCCTGCCATGCATCACACCAGCCTTAATGGACAAGTAAATTACAGGTGCATGTACACTTAAACATATTTTACGCTGCATTAATTTGTATTGGTGCCGATTACAAAAAAGGAGAAAGCTTAACGTTGTGTCGTTTGTTTTACATTGATGTTTAAAACAACCTAATATTTAAGTAGTCGGGGGTTCGGGGGAAATAAGCATGTATGGCTTAGAATATTTTTATTTTGTCTTATATAGTACTTTATTAAAAACAACCATAAGATTACTTGTTTATCTTCTGAATAATCTGATCTCTCCCTACATCATACAGCTAATTGCTGGAAGAGTATAATCCTTGTTGAGCAATAGATTTAGTCTTCTGCAAGATAACTAGGACCGTCTTTGCTTTCCTAGGTTTTAGTTATGTTGCGGAGGACGTTTAGTAATGATATTGTACACAAGTGTTGAACTTTTAAAAACATATACGATAGCTTTACTCAGGTTCTTGAATGAATAAAAGATGAACAGCAATGAACGTATATGGGGTTGTGGATGTATTCAGCAATAGGCTTGCCAGCTTGCTATCAGGCAAAGCAATTAAATGAAAGTACAGCTTTATCCCAACCCCGGTATGCAGGGTTAAGTGTTGTACTCAAAGTCCATCAGTTCAACCAGCTACCGTTAGGCTGTTTCATTGCACAACATGAAGCGTAACTTAACATTGATTTATTTTGTTAAATAGCGAGCTAGCTGATTTTTGCTTACTTGCTAGCCAAGGCTGATACAAGCTACATGTTGACGGTTTGTTACTTGGACTGCTTGTGACGATGCAATATGCCGGACACTCTGGTTGCTCGATAGTACGCCAGCTAAAATATAAATTTATCGCTACCTGGTTTCGGGTTAGGCTGCTTCTTAGGCTACTTGGACTGCGTTGATTAGCTTAGCGTTGCCCGACATCCCCACTCGCATGGATTTTAGCTAGCTAGCTAATAACTAAAATCGTGGTAATATCGCAACATAATACTCATTAGATTGGACATTTTGTAACTTGCTAGACAGGCAACACATCTGTCTAGAAAGCCAGTCTGATGACTAAATGATCCATTTTTGCAGCAAGCGAAAACTCGTTAACTTAGCTAGCTATCTATATGCATAGCAACGGTTGTCCGCTAACAAGTAGCCCCGGACAGCTAAGTAGCTGGATATGTTAGCAAAATGTTTCATTGCCCTTTCGCTATTAGCTTGGGAAGTGATTAATGCGTGTATTGCTTTATTTGTAATACTGGGTTTTCAAAGGTCAGGTAAATAATAAACACAAAAATATCCCAAAACAAAACGTCTTGAAGATACCAAGCTAAACATAACGTAGGCTAAGCGAACTAGATAGCTAGTCACCCATCTACCACACAATGGTGGTGAGCTAGCAAGCTAGCTTGCTAACATAAGGATTTCATACCTAAGGCTAGAAAATCCGAGTATCAGAAGGTTACAGTGAACGTTAATACAAGCACTAGTTTATTTGTTGCCAAAAGACGTAAAGCGACACACCAAAAATGTTTTCTGGCATTTGTTTTCCTCTTACACAGCGTGTTTAAATGGCGCCCGGTCAAGACATGTTGCTTCTCGTTAATTCTTGAGAACTCACCCAAAATATCCAGTGCTGACTGAGTCTATATATCTATAATTAATTCACGACTCTTCCTCGTGGAGACGTCTGTATTCTCTTTACGAAAATACAATAATAAATGTCTCCAGTGTGTCTAGATTGTCATTATTTGCCTTAAATCACCCACGGCCTCCATCTCGAGGCTTCCCTTCGTCTTGTTACTTTGAGCTGACGTAATGACATCATTACGTCGTCGGCGGGAGAAAGCGTCACGGCGCTCCGCATGTTAAGGGAAGTTCGTGAGCAAGTGCTGTAGGTGTATTAGACCCTTATAATTAGAGCATCCTGTCTTTAATCCTTTGATAATAATCTGCGATACACATTTCGAGTAATCTGAAAAGTTATAACGCTAGAGATATCCTAAACTTTGCTAAATTAAAAATCAATCGAATATGCAAACTTTTAGTTTGTTCTCAACATGGTAATAAACATGGCTGTGGCTAAATCAATTTCCGTTGGGCTAGTCTCAGTCTTTTGCAATATATAGGCACGAGCAGGAACAGTAATTTCGTGAAATGTGAGGGATGTTTAAAATGTAATAAATCATCTGACGATATAACCGACCGCTGTTGCCACAGACTGTGAAGTAATTGGCACACTCGTTTAAAGGATGACTTCGACAGATGGAAATACAGGTTAGAGGGTTTTATGAAGAAGACAATATATGTAATATTCTCAGAGAGTGTACCGGTAGCCGATGTGATAAAATCGCTCGACCTAGGGACGTTTAGATGCATATTTTGCATTGGTGGTAGCTGTGTGTAGAGCAAAATAAGCAAGTTAGAAATTCTCCCCTTTCAAAGATTTTACTTGCTTTGTCTTTAGTTATTGTTTTTGTACATATTTACTTGCAAATAAATTTGCAATTTATTTGCAAGTAATTTATTTACTTTGCAAATAAAAAGGCTTCGTATCATATTTCATAAACATCAGAAGTGAATTGTCATCAGAAGTGAATAGAGCAGCATTAGGACCAAGGAGACGCCTCACAGTCATTCTGCCTAGCGCATGCAGTAAATATAGCAGTGCTGCGTGCGGTAATGCTGACCTCCGCATTGCCTTTCGCATGCCAGCTTGTGCATTTAGAAACATACAGTGTTGTGTGTAGGTGAAGGTATCTGATAGATTGCTGAACTGAGGCTATGTCTATGTATGAAACGATGTAGTTGGGAACTAATGCAAGTTAGGTGAGTTAGTTTCGTTCTCTCATATTCTCTCTCTCTCCTTCTCTCGTGTCTGCTTTCTCTCACTTGCACACATACACACACCCGCAAACACAGTGAGCTTGATGCTTCAACTGTGTAAGGTTACAGACTCCCTCCTGATCAGTAACGCTAGGTCGGCCTGCAATGATGAACTCATCCAGCAGGAGGCAGTGACGCTCTGCATTAACGTGTCCAAGCAGCAGGCGTTCCCGTCCACCCGAGTGTGCACTTTCCGCGTGCCAGTTTACGATGACCCGAACGAGGACCTGTACAAGTACTTTGACCGCTGTGCTGATGCCATACACAGCGAAGCCAACCGGGGAGGCTGCACTGTTGTGTACTGCAAGAATGGCCGAAGTCGTTCAGCAACAATTTGTGTGGCATATCTAATGAAGCACCAGGGCCTGTCTTTAACAGATGCCTTTGAGGTGAGTTAAACCAGGTATATGTCAAATAGTTAAACCAGGTTAAGTCATGATCTTTGTGTGCCTGTCATGGTCAGTGTGCACTTTTGGCCAAGACTTCACCAACTCACCTGTGCTCTAACTTAATTCTAACTTCATTCTAAACATCAATTCCATGTTATAGCATGGAATAAGTAATGCTTTTGTTACATCTCATTCTGGCTTATTTGTGTTGCCAGGTAGTGAAAAGCGCCCGGCCACAAGTGGAGCCGAACCAGGGATTCTGGGGTCAGCTGGAGCGATACGAGCAAGAAATAAAGATCAGGAAGTCAGCAAGTAGTAGATCCAACATGTCTGAGTAGATTAACATGTTTGAGCTGAGTAGATTAATTTGCCATTGACAGGGTTTTGTTTGCTTTTCAGAACACAACAAACACAGAGTACAACAGGTGCAGGCCTGCCAACTTTCTCTAGAGCAACGTTTTTCTCTAAGAGGACATTACATCCCAGAATAAATCTAAAATGTCATAAATGCTTATAAGTAGTTAATTATTTTTTGTTTGAATCATTCTTAGCCAAATTTTAATGGTTTTGGTAATTTCACCCCCCCCCCCCCCGCCATTTACACCCTCACTGATTCAATGACTTTAGTCATATTATAGAATCATGTGTAAATCACCCTGAAAAAAATGTGCACATAGGGAATTTCAGGTTTCTTTATAGTTTCAGTTTGTGATCAGTAACTTGTCATTTTAACTCCAAGTCACATTTCAAAATGTGACACAACAGTAGGCTCTGTGTATTACTGTCTCGGCCTGTTTATTAAAGAGGTGCAGTTTAGTTTCAAAACATGAGCAAACTGTATTCTACTATTGTGTGCGTTTTTTGTTGTGCTTGTTATCTTAAGGAATAAATAAAGAACAGTTACTAATTTAATGATTACATCTTGCAAATGGTGCTTTTCATTTTTTATAATTAAATTCATTATCTGTTTATCCCTTGCCTTTAATAACTAGGTGAAGAGTATAAGCAAAACAAAGGGTATTTGTACAGCCTTTGCTTTTCAGAGTTGTTAGAAGAGGACATATGGTAAATAAAAAGAGTACAAAGATAAATTTGGTTTAACATTTTGGGAGCTTACATTGATGAAAGGAGGAGACAGTTTAGAAATTGTGAATTACTTCATGAAAACTTGCAGATGAATGAAAGGCAGAATAGGTTTTGAAAAAAGCAGTGTTGTGTTAGGGGCTCGACAGTATGCTCTCTATCCACTCCAGATAATTGGAGACTTTAGTGTAGACGCCCAGTTTGTCCGTGCGACCACACCCCTCCCCCCATGACACGAGGCCAATGAGAAACCATGTGTTGTGGTACTTTGTCATCATCGGGCCCCCGCTGTCACCGTGACATGCATCCTTCATCACTTTGAGCGTCCCGGCGCACAGCACGTTCTGTGTGATGTTGTTGGTCATGTGGCGAGCGCACTCTGCGGGGTCCACCAAGGGGACGGTGATGTAGTTGAGCGCGGCGCTGTAGCGGTTGGTCGTCTCATTTTCCCTCCCCCAGCCTGTCACCACGGTTTGGGTTCCGTTGAGGTGGAGCACGCGTTCAGCCAGGGAGCGGCTCGGGAGACATGCGGGAAGGATGTATGTGGTAAATTTCACCGGTGAGTTCAGTTGCAGAAGGGCTATGTCATTGTCTGCAGTCACGGGGTTGTAATTGGGGTGGCGGATGTAGTTTGTCACAGAAATGGTCTCTTCAGTTCCTTCCATCTTAAAACGTAAGTAGTCACCTACATGGACGGAAAGCAGTTATAAGCAGTCATAACACTGCTGCACATAGCCCTGTAATTTGCAGACGACCATATTAAATAGTATGACTTTTTTCTTCTTACATAATTTTTTTCACAAAGGTTTTCACACGAAGTGCAACATATTGATTCAACAGTGTCCAAAATATTTCAAGCATTTTTGCTTATGAACTAATAACACATGCTCATAAAAATGTAACAGTAATGTGTATCGGAACAAGTAGTATATGGTTTTGGAAGGAGCCTAGATGATGCGGCAGCTAAAAACCACTACCCCTGATAAAAAAAACTAACAAAACAAAAAAACACTACCCCTGATAAAAACAAAACAAAACACAAAACCACTACACCTGATAAAAATACAAAACAAATAAAAAACCCACTCTTGTTTTAGTGCAAAAGCAGGACAAACCCAGTCTGACGCTGAAGCGCAAACTTTTCTCGAGACAGTGAGCAGCAGTGAGAACCCATCGCTCATCAATCAAGACGCCTCCACAGATAAACGTTCCTTTGTAATTCAGTACAAGAGCCTGAAAGTGCACAGGTTGAGATTCTGCCACATAAAATGTTTAACAAATACTTGGTCTGAATCAGAGTTTTATTCCCTGCAGATAATTATGTTTTAAGGAGTTCTGATATATTCATCTTTTTGATGACATAATGCAGTATGTTGCATTGGTTCATATTCTGTGATGCTTTATTTGTATTAAATTAATGTCATTTTTGGAAATCATCCATTAATCATGAAAATATGTTGTTACTCTTATTCTGAGTCTCCATGCAAAAGACATACCTGCCAGGGGCTTTCTCCCTTTCTGCCAACTTCACCACCAATTAGCCATGGTAGTAGGCCTTGTAGGGGCTTGGTGCTGAAGGATGACTTGGTGATCAAAATCTGTCCACATGAGTGAACATCTGGAAAATAGAGGCAAATGCAGGCCATGTTTCATCCTTTCAAATCTGAGGAGAGCACACTGTCAAGCATGAAGATTTAGCATACACTACATATGAGTTCATATAAAACAGGAGGGATGGAAATGGCCATGTTCTCACTCTTGGGCAGGCATTCTCTGGAGTTCTCTTGGAGTTGGTAACCTTGGATACAGGTGCAGTAGCGCCCGTGCAGATCATTCCTCTCGTGGCAGTCTTGATGACAACCTCCGTTTTTGTCAGAGCAGTTAAAAGCTATGCTACCTGAGGGCCAAGCCCCAAATGATCATCAGAAATTTATCCAAGTAATACATAAAAAATTACATTGTATTGAAAAAAGCTTTTCAAAATCAGAATCTTTCCATGTGACTTTTCATCTGGAATAGAGAAATATTCATGGACATCAAAATTTTGGGTGGATCTTAAGATTTAGCATACAGAAAAATCAGAACAACAAGCTCACGTAGGTGACAGTATTTTCCTTCAAACCCAGGATTGCAGAGGCAAACATAAGATTGGTGCTGGTCCACACAAATCCCATTCTTGCAGGGGTTTGGAATGCATTGATTGCCATCTAAGACATAATGAATGGTAACACTAGTGCATACTATTTTGAGGATAGCACAATAATGTACCTTGACTCTGGGAAGAAGAAACATATGCTCACCTTCATACACAGTCCAGAACTCTAACTGCAAGAGGAGAGAATCAGTTATTGAACCTGGTGGGTGGGAAGACATGTTCTTAAGTATCATAACTATAAGAATTGTTCAAGAAGATAAACGATCAACCGTGGCTTCTCTGGTCTGAAAGATCTCCCTCGCCTCCTCGAAGTTACATCGCTCCTCAATACACTCTCGTTCTTTGGAGGGAGGCTTGAATTCTTCTAGTAAACCATTAGCTCTTCTGGACCGCAAGAGCATATGTGCCCTTGGGCTGCTGTAGAAGACTAAAACATACAAACAAGAACAATAGTGTCCCAAGAGAACTTCAGGTCTTTGGTGACAAAGCTATAAGACTGAATTCTTAAAATGAATCAAATAAACTTCCAATGTAGAAAGACTGAACATTAAGATGCCCAAGAAAAATCTGTGATTTTTTTCAAGCAATTTGGGTTCTCATTTCAAGGTATATTTGGGGTTAGTGTTATCTGTGTTTTCACCGTTCTATTTATAATAACACTTTGTGGCGGGCCAATCTACAGAACATTAGAGTATGCTGCAGTATATCCTCATATGGTGTTGTTCTCTCTGTTGACCAAACATATTTGCAAATGATTAATTAATCTATGCATTGCCAGAGTCTACTACAATGTTTATTGATTTTGAGTAGAATTAGATTTTGGTCTTTGACTTAATTTTAACGTAATTAGAAACAAATGGAAGTCTGTGCAGAATCTAATAAATGGAAATATATTTGGTTTAATTTAAAGAATTATGCTGTGTCACAATTGCAACACTTACATTTTAAAAATTAGAAGAGGAACAATGAAAAATGACAATGGAATTCACAAAATCACAGTACATTTAAGTAAATGTAAGCAATGTAAGCAATTTACATTTGCCTGTTTATTTTCAACAGGGATGCAAATAATTCTGGACATGCACATAATCTCCCAAAGCTTTAGTCAAATGCACATGTCCTGGGTTGATTCTGGAACTTTCACAACTTCGAAAAACAGATCAATACTTTTTTGCTTCACCAGTTTTTACCCCATGTTTGTTTATCAGGTAGTTAACAGTTTTTACCCCATGTTTTTTTTAATCAGGTTTTTAAATTTTTTTTAATCAAAATTACACATTAAATGACACATTTATGCAATGAAACCCTGAATTTATATATTTTTTTTATGTTTTCAGGTCATACCTGACACACTGAGAGCTGTAGCAGCCCAGAGGAGAATCAGTAGAGAAAAGCAGAGGAAGGCTTTCCCCGCCATGGTCACATGCACTGCAGACATAACAAGGTGTGGAGCCCATTATATTACTCTATTTATATCGTGATAATAATGCAAAACACAACTCACACACACTGGCACAACGAGGGTAAGCTCGTTAGATCCCACAATGATTTTGGGGGGGGTTTTACCTTTAGATCTTAGCACTATCAAATTTGACAAAGTGAAGGCAATCGTCTCTTACCAGATCGCAGCTGTTACCAATAGACAGTCAGGTTCTTCCTCAGATGAGAACAATGTAAGCAAAAGGAAGAAAATTCAGAAATTCTTGAGCGCCTTGGGTTTTAGCTCTCTCTTCTTTGTCCCTTATCTGCAGTGAACAGCATTGGATGAGCAAACTATGGCAGGGTGCTCCAACAAACCATTGTACAAATATTCGTGACTGAAACAAGAAACATTTGAGTCACAAGCAAATGATTCAAATGAAAGCTGCGAGAGATAGTAAAGCCCCGATAAAAGGCTTAGCTAAAATGATGATCAAATTTCAAACAACCATTTTACTTACTTGCTAAAAAAATAAAGTAAAACGAAGAAAGATGGATGTGGTGTTTAAATTGTGTTAATGACTGACTAATATCTGTTTACTGATAGTCCACAGTCTGTTCCTGCCCTCTGACTTCTGGTCAGTCCAAATTTACTTTTAGTGTACACCACTTGACATCACTAGAGTTTATACCAAACATTTAATGGCATTTTCTGCTTTTTATTTTCAGCAGAAGATGATGAAGAAGGAACATGATTCATATTGGTAGCAATGCCTCACTGTTTGTGCCATAAAATCTGTACACGGCCCGAGACTATTTAGGGTTGTGTTGTGCTTTAATTGAAATATTTGCCTCTAGGAGTTTGTTCATGTCTAAGCATATGGACATACACTCACCAGCCAATTGCTTGTTAATGGAAATATATAATCAGCCAATCACAAGGCAGCAAGGCAACATGGTCAAGACAACTTGCTGAAATTCAAATTGAGCATCAGAATGGGGGAATAAAGGTGATTGAAGTGACTTTGAACATGGCAAGGTTGTTGGTGCTAGTCAGCTAGTTAAAATACTCTAATAATGAGTATTTTAGAAAATGCTGATTAACACAAAATCATCTCTAGGGTTTACATGTAATGGTCCAAAAAAGTGAAAAATGTCCAGTGACATACAGTTCTCTGAATGTAAAAAAACTCAAACAGAGGAGAATGGCCCGACTGGTTTGAACGCAGAAAGTTAGAAAACTAACAGTAACTCAAATAACCACTCGTTACAACTGAGGTATGCAGAAGGTCATCTCTAAATTCACAATTCACTTTGACTTTGAAGCAGATGGGCTACAACAGCAGAAGAACACACTGGTTACCAATCCTGTCAGCTAAGAACAGGCAAATGAGGTTACAGTTCACACAAGCTCCCCAAACCTGATCAGCAGAAGATTGTAAAAATGTTGCCTGGTCTCAATTTCTACTGGAACGTTTGTATGATAGGGTAAGAAATATGAAACATGAACCCATCCAGCTTTGTATCAATGGTTCAGGCTGGTGGTAGTGGTGTAACTGTGTGGAAAATATATTCTTGGCTCACTTTGGGTCCCTTAATACCAACTGAGCTTCATTTAAATCCCACAGCTTACCTGAGTATTATGTCTCCATCCCTTTATGACCACAGTGTCATAATATTTTCTTGAACGTGTCATAATAGTTTCCTGAACATGAGTTCACTATTTTATGGCCTCCACAGTCCAATAGAGCACCTTTGGTGTGTGTTGGAACAGAACATTTACATCATAGATATGCAGGCAGTAAATCTTCAAGAAACTGCTCAGTTCTGTTATGTCATTGGGCCAAAATCTATGACGAATGTTTCCAGCACCTTGTTGAATCTATGCCAGAAATAATTAATGTACTTCTGAAGGCAAAATGGATTCCAACCTGATACTAGCAACATATACCTAATAAAGTGGTCGGTGAGCATATGTCAACTAATTAAAACAAATATTTACAACTGAGAAACTACAGCGTCAATGAAATTAGATATAATGTAGTTTTATAGCAAAGCAATATTTTAAACCAGCAGTTACACCTATAATCACTAACTCATATTTTAAAATTTAAATGGTGAGTGTAGAGAAGGATTGAGGGCAGCAATCATAGCCAGGTCCTGCAGCTAAAGAACATGTGCTCTGATTACCAGACCAAGGAAACAACCTTCTATTTGTACTTAGGGCACCAATTGACCTTCCTGAGTGATAGTCACCTTCTCGGTCACTTCAAATAACTTTTTTCCCTCTTGTTTTATGGTGCAGAGCATTTGGCAGAAGAGGATCTGACACATTCTTCCTGTTATTTCCCATGCACAGGTAGGACAACAAACACATCAGAAGACACAAAACACCTGAATAATACAGGAACCAAGGTTAAAAATGACGATGTCATGAACAGAATTACAACAGACCTATTAACTGACAAGGACCAGGAGAACCAGTAATCCAAACCCACATATTTGATATGAAATTGGTATGCAGGGCACGTGGTTACAGGGTGCTTCCCCTTACATTTGATCCCTGTGCTACATTAGTAAGTGAACCTTTTCACAGTGGTCCGCAAGATTATGCCAACTAAGGACAGGTTTGTGTCTACAGGTGTGGAAACGGGGACGGATATTAGGGGTAGTTATTCATCTCTTATCATGCTCTTTGTCACTGAGCCTTGTTTTGCCGATTATGGTTTCTCATAAACGTTTTGATTCATTGTGAGTGCGAATGAATAGAGAGGACTTGGGTTCCATAGCCAAGCGGAGGGAGAGCAAGGCGTGGTTGCCCCAGGAGACTCTCTGTATTAACCTGGCCTGAGAAATGCTCCTGGAGGCATCGTTCAGGGGCTTGAATCCTTTCCAGAAAGCACGGCCATCATTCTTTCCAGGACATGCAAGGCTGAAGTGCAGAATTCATCATTGAAGCTGGTGGGAAAAACATGATATGGACTGTCAGAAATAGCATGAAAAAAAACCTTTAAATTTCTGTAATTAGAATGTTTATAATGTATAATGAATAACACAATTTCAGTCCTCTCTATATCCTGTACATATTGCAGTATTGACAATAAAGCTGACTTTGACTTTGGGCACTGGTTCATTAAATTATGTTCATGGGATGAGAACTATGTTTTAGATTGAGATATTTTCCATTTGAAATTACCATGATAAAATAAAGACAAAACGATGTTTCCTTGTAATTTTAGCTTCCAAACACTGCAGTAGATTTTTTTATACTAATAACTGTCTAATCAAAACCAATATTGTATATGATTGAAATAAGTGTAATGAGCTCATTTGTAAGCTCCCTTCAAGATGAAATTGAGGTCATCAAGACTTGATTTTACAACAACATTAGTCTCAAAGAGATCAGTTTGCATTTATCTTTACATCAACCCCATCCCTGAAACTGAAGAGTTGTGCAGGGGAGGGGAACATAGGAGAGCTTTCATTGGCCAAGCATTATTTTAGTTATCTTTGTGCAGAACATGATGTCAAACGCCAACCAGCTCTTGGAAGTAGAAGCCCCAGTTATTTTGTGTTTGGTACAACAGGATATCGCATCTTGTCCAGTATCTGTTTTGTCTACCTCCAAGAGGGAGAGAGTCGGGTTGCAAAAGGCAGACAAAGCTTATAAATTGATCAGCACACTGGTCACACTTTTCACTTTGCAAGTGTTCCATCTGGATCATGGCTCGAGACGCCTTACAAATTGTAAGTACTCCCGTCCTATTAGTGAGTGACTTTAGCATGCTTAAATCAGAACCACTCAAAGCGATGTATAAGATGTAAACATGTAATTTTTTAGTATAAATGTAAATGCATTAACTGTCCTTTTTAAAATTACATTGATTATGCCTCATTTAAGCCTAAAATATAAATTGCGCTTAATTAGGTATTACACACAAAGTGAATAATTTAATACTGCTACATTCTACACAATGACCATTCTGATTACCATTTTGACTTAATTAGGTATTACACACAAAGTGAATAATTTAATACTGCTACATTCTACACAATGACCATTCTGATTACCATTTTGACTTAATTAGGTATTACACACAAAGTGAATAATTTAATATTGCTACATTCTACACAATGACCATTCTGATTACCATTTTGACTTTTTTAATAACTCCAGAACAACAGATCTTAGCTTTTCATAGAGATATTGCTGCTCTGCTCACATGTATTCACCCTATTTTCTTCCAGATGCTGAGGACATTTGTGGGACTGCTCTCTGCCTTGGCCTTCTCATCAGGGATATTTATTGGAAGGGGGGAAGGAGGCATCTTTCCACATAATGACTCATATTTGGATCCCGGTCCGCAAACCCGAATCCTTGGTGCTGAATCGCCGGACCTGACGTACTGCAACATGATCTTGGATGCGCCAGTGCCACCAACGGCTGATCAGGTGCCGTGGTTCTGCACCTGCACCCTGTGTAAAGGAGACAACACTGAGCCAAAGGGCGATAGGGGTGACAGAGGCCTACCAGGTTACTGCTCAACGCATGTGATCCTCTGCTGGATTCTTTTCTGCATCCTCTGTGTTCTACCATGTGCCACTGACTTACTGGTATGCATTGTGATTGATGTTTCACACAAGGTCCACCTGGTTGTCCAGGAAGAAGAGGCCTCACTGGTTCCCAAGGTCCTCCAGGTTTAAGAGGTCCTCCAGGAGTGAAAGGTAAACACTGCCGTTTTAATCATATGTCATAAAACCACAGCCAGTGTCTCACTACTGTGATTATATTCTGCACTTTATTTCTAAAAATCATGATAAGTACAGAGTTGGTCAGGTTTGCACTGTGTATTTCTCCTCTGCTCTAATTTCTTAAAGGCCACAAAGGCGAAGAAGGTACACAAGGAGCCCAAGGTCCATCGGGTTTCCTCGGAAAGAAGGGACAACATGGAATCAAGGGTCAGTATGCTTCTAGTAGCCAACACATTTGCTACAGTAAGACACACAAGTGGATGCTTTCACTATTTGGCTTAACCTTGTGCTCTAGGTGAGAAAGGGGACATGGGTATAGAGGGAAGACCAGGGGACCTGGGGCCTGCTGGAGAACCTGGGGACTGCCCTGCATCATGTGATTATGTTCGTGGACCCCCAGGAGACGTTGGTCTGCCGGGAATAGTCGGGCCTAGAGGTCTACCAGGACCCACGGGAATTCCTGGTGCGAAAGGTCATAAAGGAGATAAGGGGGATATAGGTCAACCTGGAGCCCAAGGTGTTGAAGGGGTAAAGGGGGATCAGGGAATACAGGGTGTGTGCACCTGCAAGAATGGAACCAAAGGCACCTCTGGAGAACAGGGCATTGCTGGGTCAAAGGGTGAAAAGGGTGACCTTGGTCTTCAGGGGCAGACAGGTGTGGGTGGCGTGAAAGGTGATAAAGGAGAACTGGGAATGACAGGTATCCCTGGGCCCTGCTCTCCTGCCATCCAATCAGCATTCTCAGCAAAACTGGTTAACATTTACCCAGTACCAGATCAGCCTGTTCCTTTTGCTGCAGTCATTTACAACGCCCAGTTTCACTACAGTCCCAGTACAGGTGTGTACAGGGCCCCTGTAAATGGCACGTATGTCTTCAGCTACCACTTAGTAGCTTATGGCAAAACACTCAAAGTGGGGCTCTTCCTCAACTTCAAGCCAGTGGTGAAAAGCACAGAAATAGTCAATTTTGGCACAGTTTCTCAGCATGTTGTACTGCACTTAAGTATGGGTGACCAATTGTGGCTTCAAGTAAAGGATGTAAACAACAATGGTCTGTATGCTGGCCCTGAGTTTAATAGTGTCTTCTCAGGCTTTTTGCTTTACCCTGACAGCTGTGACATGCCACTTTCCAGAAATCTCTTTCCAGAGATTGTGGATTACAATTACTCTTCTGGGCCATATAGCTGGGACATAGAATGAACACATTCTGGAGTTCATACCTATACATGAAATATTTTCATATATAAATTTTACACATATAAACACACACACACACACATCCACAAAATACAGCTTTAATTATATGCATACCAATATTTCTCAGCTGCATAGCTAGTTCTGGTAAACTAGTTGCTTTGTTCTGGATGATTTTATATCAGAGGTTTCTTCATCTTTGATAATTACTCTTTTTCAGGATTAGTGAATGGAATTATTGGTGAACAGTGACAGATTGTGCAACGTTTAAAAAATGCAGGGGTAACAAATCTAATATTATGCTGCCTGTTTAGCACTACTGTTTGGGCATTTTTCAGCCTTCTACTTAGCTAAACATTTAGTGGAAATTTTGGATTTGTGAAGAAACATTTATTGTATTCTGGTACAATGGATATCAGAGAACATGAATTCATTCATTTCTGAGAGACAATGTTCATTCAAACAGTGAATCTAGGTGACACTATTGCTTGGAAATTGGGGCTATATGGTTATGAGCATAAGCAATAACACAAAGGAAGAGTGATCATATGTACCAGAAATTTAAACCAATTTGCCTTGTATGTTTTACACAAATAGTAAAGGTGATCCACCTAAAACGGAATCAAATGGGATCATGACTCAATGTTATCTGATTCTATACAAAAGCTTAACCTTAAACTCAAACACTGACAACATGACCCCGTCCCTGAAGTGAAACATTTGTCTATGCTCTGCAGGTGGGATTCAGGTGACAGTAAAATTGTTTCTTATCATTACCTACAGCTAGGGTCTTCAGAATGCAATTAGCTACACTCTCCTTCTCAAAGTTTGTACTCATAAAAGACAAACATTATTTCAGCCAGTCAGAGATCTGTGTGGTTTAGAAGTTAGTTACAGATTACTGATTATGTAATTCTGCCATTAAATTTCTAATCAGTAACATACATCAGTTTATTCTGATTTTGCTTTTGTTTTGTGTTTGGAGGGTATGCTGTCCTTTTTGTCCTTTTGTAACTTTACAAATAATGACTTTATTTATCTACTATATAATTGTAATCAAGTACAGTTTTTTTGTTTTTTAAATACATAACCTTATTAGATGTGTTCTGTTTCTCCCTAACCCTGGGCTCACAGCAGTACTGAAAGTTGTGGCCAGGGCTTCATTCACATTTGAAAACATATGTGCTGATATTCTCTTCCCAGGTGGAAAACTAGAGCCTAATGATAAAACACCCTGCTGTTAGATATTCATAAATTTTAGTGGTCTCTTCCTTCACACTGTATGAAGGAAGTACTACATGAATTCACTTGTAACAGAGTGACAGGGAATGGTTCTTTATAACACAGTTTACGTGAGATTCTGTTCCTGGTCAGCCTATACTGTGAACAAAGGTTTTATTTAACATAAATATTTTTAGACATTGTTCTAAAGGTGTTGAGTGTTGAAAATGTTCTGTCCTTAAAATGAACATGCTAACGTAAATCTAAATACTGACTTACTAATTGCCGCAGTGAATGATCTAGAGAGCTAAGTAGTCTGTGTGAGTGGCAATGGCGGCATATTTATGTTCAGAAGTATTGTAAAAAAGACTTGCTGAATGTGCTTGTGTGTCAGAAAAAAAAGATTACTGTTCTTTATGTTTGCGTGTTGCTTGTGAGGCCAACGGTAACATGATATTATAATAGACTGAGCACTAATGAATTAGCTGGAGCTATGCCGCATTAATAACTGCCCTGTATGGCCACTTGGAAAGTAATTGATATCTTGTGGTAGGGCACAACAATGGGAAGACTTATCTTGCTGACATATGAATTTGTTTATATTTCGCACAACCATTATGGCCCAGTAACGTCTTATAGGAGAATTAGCCCCATCCATTTTTAGTTAACATGTTATTAATTCTTTCATTTATCACAATTCATTTCATGTAAATACAACGAAATAATCAAACACGTGTTGTTTGTTGATGTAGACAATAGAAATGTAATTCGTTTATTTAATCCCCTCAAAATTATTTGAGAGATTAATCACTGTTATGTTATAGGTGATCGGTTTTGTCTTTTCTTTTATCTCAAATAAAACGTGGATAGATAGTGGCGTAAATTAGGATCTTATGAGCCCCAGTGCACAGAGGTCAGAATAACCAAACCATTAAGTCTCTCCTGTCTTTTGAAATAATCATCCCGTTTATAAATTGGTTTAATTCAGCCACCTGCTCGCGATTTTCTTGCTTTAGAGCGCCGCTTCTGTGCTTGAATTTACTTAACATCTTCACTACACCACAGATTTACATGCAGATTACATAAAGATTCACAAGATTCGGTATGACACCTATTTGGATCGCAATAAAATATCTGATTTAGTTAAACTTCTGACCAATTAGGACATTTTCCAAGATCGATTACGATGTGATGTGCATGATTCGATATATTTAAATTGAATTACTTTTATTTTTTAGAGTTATAAATAGTTAATACGGCATGTTTGAAATATCTATTTGCAAACCATTTGTCCGTGTTTACTCTGGCCAGTGAACGAGACTGTTAAATTAAAGGATCCGTTCGTTAATTACAGATTCGTCGCGTAAAAAACGGCACTAGGGGTCTAGATGAGATCAAAAAGCAACCTAGTTGCTCCGAATCCCAGTGCGACTGAACCTCCCTCCAGTACTTAGGCTCCATCAATACACGTCGAGTGTCTATTGCAGTATGTACGACGAAGACATCAAGACGCATACATTACGACACTGAATTCAATCAAAAGTATGTTTTTTCTGGTCTACAGCCAGAGAAAATCCTAAATTCCCTGAAACAAAATTCATCTCACCACAAATCTCTTTATTAGAATATTAAATAGGCAAATTTAACAAATGCACTGCTATAACAAACGACTAACAATACTGCAATAAACGACTGCTTTAAAATTTGTCAAATCATAACAAAGCTGCCATGACTTCCTTTCTTTGCTAATATTGGCAAACAATCTAACATGGTTACATATAGTTTCTTCCAGACATTGAACGTGATATGTTAATGTTAACGGTGCTATTGTCACCGTTAATCGGAGCGTAGAGCTCTCCTTAATACATAACAGTCCTAACGGAAAGTGTATCTCTATCGCCGTCTAACTTTGACTGTTTAAAGCTTGGCCACACAGTCGGGAGAAATTTCGCTGCCTGCTTTTTCACTTTTCATTGTTCGCCCGCGGAAACGTTCCCTTCTTCGTCATCTTCCCCCATGCCCTTCACGTTGGAGCGCTTGAACTCCTCGAAAACGACTTCCTCATCGACCTCACTGTGTGGCACGCAAGAAGCAAAGCATGAACAATTGAGTGTGGAGATGTACCACACATAGCAGATCGGACGGTGCAAGCACGTGAGTTTGGGAACGACAACAGACAACACGTTATTTTCAAACTGACTGCGTAAACCCGTGGGACTGTAAAAGGACTGCGGTTACGTGCGATGAAGTCATTAGCACAAATATCAGAAAGGCAGACTGACCTTTCTTTCACTTCCAGAAGGAAGCAAAAAGGAGCGGAAAAAAATGAGCTGGATTTAGTTGAACATGTGACGCATGTAAAACAAACAAACTAATAAGTACATACGGGTACACTGGTACGGACTTTATTACCTGAGTCAGGGTTTGGGTGCATGAGTTGAAACGGCAGTTCCAGTCCAATCTCACTGATTGAAAAAAAACACACATATCTTATAACACTGGATATGCTCACAAAACCAGACTCATTCGTTAATAAATTCAGCTAAGTCTACAAAGTTGCAAACATGATGCTCACCTGGATCCTATCAGCCTATATAAATAAAATAAAACCATAAAAATAAACAATGCAAGCATGGACTTTGTGTGTGGAATAGTTAAAGGATTTTGATGGCTATTTTAAAACCTCATACTGACCCTGTTCCTACAAGAAGTTTCACCATGATTCTGTAGCTCACCAAGATCCCCAGGATCTCCTTCAAGACCCCCTTTTTAATTCTGTGTTGCATAGTAGGGATGTTAATGCCATCTTTCTAAAGCTTGTGAGCAAACATGCCCTTAATCAGAAAATGGCTAGTAAGTAATTCTATTTAGTTATTTAATTGTTCTTCTTGCACACAATTAAGCATACTTATATTAGAATACTTATACTAGAGTACTTATACTAGAGTACTTATACCAGAGTACTTATACTAAAGAAAGGTTTCTTCACAAATACACTTTTATGAAGTCACCTTTTGGTCATATCATTTGGTGAATTATATAATTAATACAATACATATATTAATATTATACAATAAATAATTATTGTTTTTGCTATTGCTTTTTTTAAAAATAATAGCTAATAAGTAATTCGAGTATTATACTCACAGGCTAGAAGAGGCCAGATTGGTGTCTTCATGCTTCAGTTTTCCATCAAGTACAATGCCCCGCCTTTCCTTGTTATTGGCCAGCAGGGGGAGTAGTGTGTACACTTTCTCCATTTTGCCACCTGGTCCCAAAGAGTCTCTGGACCCAGAAAAGTTTGAGGTTAAATGAGAACTTCTGTCATTTTAGTGCATAAAACAGACATTTTCTATGATTAATTACAAAAGCTTACCCAGAATCCTCTATGGCCACTGACTTCATGTAGCTGTCATTACAGTACAGCACAACATTGGCAATTTGATCCACTGGAAACCACACAATCAGAGTATGTGACCATTACTTTATTTATGACCCAGTTTACAATGCACATAAAATTTCCATTTGATTCTCTGTTTCTCAATGTACTCTCTCTCACCGGAAAGAATAATGTTTTTCACTGTTCTGTTGGACTCATTGATGATCTTTACCCATACTTTGATTGGTTCCCCATGATAAAAAGTCTGCAAGACATTTGAGGTTTGTTCATTTAAAATGTAATTCCCAGCCACCTTCCATTAAATTCCACAGTGATATGAATAACTACCCCTAGTGCGCATCTAAAATTGTCGTGCCCAAATTTCCAAAATCTGTGCAGTCTTGCGAACACTCTCCCCCTGTGAACTGGTTTTGTCTGTAAAGGCCACATGACTCACCTGCTTCTCCAGACTTGCCTCCACGTGTATCGGCTTTTCAGACATGAGGAAATCACGAGTGATGGACGCGGAAGGTGCAGGTCCAGAATTCTCTGGGGCGTACTGCACCTTACGGATCATCAGTCGCACGCTACTCCTGCAGAAGGGCTTTGGGTTTTTAACAGGTCTGGGTTCAAATGGGTTATACGGCCCACACAGAAAAGACAAACTCGGTAGCACGTTCGGACTGACCGTTTGTGGACTTTAGCATCCTGGTTCTCAGCACTGAAGACCTTCACCTCGAACTCTACAGCACAGTGCTGCGAGATGTCAGCATGGATTATAGGAATACACATACAGCACCTGTGATTTCTGTATCCAGACATTCTCTTCCCAGCCACAACTGACCTGCTGCTATAAGCATCCCAATGCCCAAGATTTACTGTAAATATACAACTTTTCGAGATCAGCTGGATATGGTACTAGTTGTCTTAACAGCACAGGTGTTTATTGGACACTGAGGATATTGCTGTACTGGGAGTTCAAGGAGAAAGGCCCTCACCTTCCCTACATCAGTAGGAGCAGGCTGCAGTCCCACAGAGCATGGCAGATTATCAGGGAACTGCAACAGAGCGGAAAAAGTGGGTGAGCAGGCTTGCAAGGGAGTCCATTCATGTGACTGAAAGGACCTAGTTTTTAGGTTAGATTTAATTAAAAAATGCAAAGTTATTCAAATTCCTAATCACTCACCTTCATAATTTAAATCTGACCCTGCTTTTATCTAGATTCCACTCTACCTGTTTTGTACCTGTTCTGAGTCATATTTCCACATGTGAATAGAGCTCAAGTGTCCCAAATGCCTCTAAATCACTTTAGCTGAATACACACTAAACTGGCGTACGTTTTCCGTTTTCCGCTGTCAGTCTTAGTTACTTGTGCTCTTGGGGAGTCATTGTTCCTCTTGAGGATAGAGCTCTTTTAAGTTAAATTCTCTAAAGCTGAAAACACACTAAAATAATCGCTGTTATCGGTCACATATCATTTTTCACCAGGTGTAATGTACTGTGTTCGTTTCTCATTTGTACTGAGTACTTTTTGAGCCTACTCACTTCAAAGAAAAACGGGTAAGCGTTTTCTCCCAGTTTGCGCAGCAGCTGTTCCTGCACCTTGGTGAGGGTACATTGTTCTTTGTCCTGCAGCGCAGGATACACTTGCCGAGTGGATAAGTAAATGTCTCGTCGGAACGCGATTCCCAAAATGTCCATGTCATCTTTGCCATATCGGAATGTGCAAGCCAATGTGACGTACACTAGGGGGAGCCATTAAAACATGGAATTACCGTCGCTCTTTATATGCAAATGATTGTTTTACACACATTATATATCATTATGCATATCCCAAATTAGGAATATAATGTTGGATTCAAATTAAATCAGGAGTGCTCCACCTTTTTTGCCTTTCAGGAGTACTGGATCTATTAGAACTACACCATCTGTTACAAAAGAAAGATACATTAATCTTTACAATGAAAGGCTGATTACACAAACAATCAGATTATATACAACACATGTCCACTGTAAGGTTGATTGAACAATTATTTAACTCACCCACTGGTTCTACCGAGTCAACACGATCAATGAAATCACGTTTCCCCATATACACACCCACCTGCATTCACAAAACATGCAACCATTTTCTTATTATATAATTCAGAATGTACAAATGTACGCATAGGACCAACAAATTGCCCATTGTTTCTCAGACATTCTCATTTCCCATTCACTTACCGACCTGTCTTTGGATATTTTCTTAAAGACAACACTCTTTGGGCTCATTTTGACAAAATGTGAACAACAAGCCCAAGATCAGATCTGGATTATTTTTATGAATAGAAAGACATAGCAGGTTAGTGTAAATAATGCAGAAACATATCTCTAAAGTTGCTGTATATTCATCCATGTATCATCTATGTATCTGCATAAAAATGTACATGAACTTAGTAAAAATAATAATGTGACAGTCATAGATGGCTTGAGTTTTTTTCTATAACAAAACACCACATGTTCATGCAATATGCCTGAAGTAGAAGGTGCCTTGTAACATGTGATTATAATATCCCATAATACAACCATTCAAAGCCTAAATTGATCGGAGCTGTGTTATTCTCGTACGAAGCCCTGCGTACCTTGTACAGGTGATCCCAGTGATGTCTGAGGTAAAGTCTGAAAGAGGAACACACAGAGAAGGAAAGTGTTGGCCAGCAGTAAAAGGGTGCTATAAGTACCCAACATGTCTGGAGATACTGCTCCTCTAATCAGGTTAGAGAAAGTTAGCTTCAGTCTCCTCCCCCATCATGCACACACACACACACACACACACACACACACACACACCTAGAGTGATACTCCCTGTGGCTGCTACTCCATGGCTGAGCGGATTGTGTTGGTTCCCCTTGGTCAGCACTGGGTGAGATTATTGAGCGGCAGGGACCAGGAGCAGGACATCCATCCCAGGGTCTGTGTCACGCGCCAGTAGCTGTGGTACAGTTAACCCTCACATGACACAAATCGATCCTATCCAGCGAGTGTGGGCTCTGCATGGAATAATGTGGCTCACACACCACACAGTTATATATATATATGTAGTTGATAGGTGGATAGGCATGATGACTATTGGTAAAAGATTTTTAGACAAGTGTTAAACAAGTGTTAAATATAGGTCAGTTGCGCACACACACACACACACACACACACACACACACACACATACACAGATTGCAAAAAACTTTACATTGGTACTGATGCCACAACTTGACAGGTCTTAGTATTGACTCTTGCATATCCCTTAAGGGAGCACAGGGCCTTTCGACCTTCTCACCCCTAAATTAACCCCTGGTGTTAGGGTTATAATCCAGGACTCATGGAGTCAGCAGAGTTGTGCCTGAGTTGCACTGGAGAGGATTAATTTAATTAACATAGGCTGTGTAATCATTGTCTCACTGAGGATTATGTTCCCATCAGTAGAAACACACCTTCTCGAGTTCAAATATAAATACAAACAGGCTTGGCATCTTTATGATAATAAAATCAAATTGAAGGTGCTTACTTTTATGTGTGCCTAAAAGTGCTTTTAGTCTCTGTTATGTGTACAATGCATCAGATTGGTAATACGATATTGATGGAGCTGATATTATGCATAGACAGTGCTTGGAGACTGTGAGTGGAAACGAGTACATAACCATTAAAAAAAAAAACCCTCGGATTAAATCATGTTATTATACCTTCAGTTAGAACAAATTACATATGTGTAGCTCTCTTTAGAATCAAATGAAGTAATTCATCAAGTTTAAACACCAGTACCGTACTGTTGACTAGCTATATGCTCTCCATGTGGTATGAGTCAACAGTGTAAAAGGATCTTCTTGTATCTTTATTTTATTTGTCAGTTCCTCAGATGTTCCATTTGTGTAGATGCCGGTAGATGCTGGTAGCTTGGAACTATTGTAATAGTGATTTAAACACAGATAAAGGAATAGAGAACTGGTCTGTTATAAACAGCTTTATTGAACATTGAACTTGAAGTAAACGCTGCTCACCCAAAAAAGTAGAAAAGTGGCCTCACCTCTCTCAAAACAAAGTAAATTACAGTAATCACAGTAATATTATTAATACATCCATCCATTCATCCATCCATTCACCCATCCATCTATCTTCTACTGCTTATCCAGGTCTGGGTCACGGAGACAGCAGCCTAAGGCCTCCCTCTCCCCTGCCACCTCCTCCAGCTCCTCCCAGAGGATTATTAATACAATTACATTATAATTAAAATCCTTAAGGTACTGAAGTATTAATGCATAATTAACAGATAATTTTCATATATATCATGAACTCAGTATTTATTAAAAAAAGTAGAAAAATAAGTAGATTAAAACACACAACGGAGTAACAACAATAGAGGAAGTCTCATAAATGGGGCTAAAAACTTGAAGTTTAAACGTAGGCTCTCGCTGTCTCTGATTCAGACACAGGTTTGTAGACCTTCTGTGCCTGACTAGCTGGGTAGTGTACTCTGTTGAAAAAACCCACAGGCACAAAACAAGAGGGAGAATTTAGAGATTCCCATGACAATCCAGTATAGGTCAAATGCTGTTATCAAAGCATGTGTAACTGCAAGACAGAATGACAATTGTTAAAAGATTGGTTTTGGTTATGCAAGATAGGAGATCAAATGTGTGAAAGCCTGTGTGCAAAAAAGAAAAGAAAAGAAAAAAACACAAAGGCACAGAGTTGGAAGAAAAGTAAAGGTGTGGAGAGACATGTGCCTGAGGAGAGAGACCAGGGCGTGCTTGGAAAGAGAGACTCACCCTTTGGGTTTGCCGGCAGATTGTCTTTTGCAGGCACAACAGAGCAGAGAGCCTCCAAGAATGGACAGGCTGGCTCCTGCCCAGCCCATGTAGAGACCAGCGCCTAGCTCAAACCTGCAAACACACACACACACACACACACACACACACATAAATGATATAGAAAACAGGCAAAAAGAAAGAGGCGAGACGGACAAAAAAGAAAGAAAAAGAAAGACATTGATAGAATAGGAATTGAAAGAAAGAGAGAGGGTGTGTCGATGGGGAGGAGAGAGAGCGAGATAAAAAAGTGGTAGAAGAACTATATATGAGGAAAAGAGAGAGGGAGAGGATGTGTGTAACTGCTTACTTAATGCCTCCAAAAAGGGGGTTGTTGAAGTCTTGAACAACACGTGTAGCATACCAAGAGATGGCAATCATTGTGCAAAGACCTATCAGAGCAAAGATGGTAGAAAGCCAAACCTAATCAATAAAAGCCGTGATGCAAACCTTAAAGACGGCATATATCATTACTACATATTCAATGATACTCACAAGCATTTGAATTCGTTTTTTTTACTTTGATCTTACAAAAGTTATCTTACAATACCATAGGACTCACCTGCCAGGATGAATAGAATACCACCGGTTACAGCAATTTTCACTTTTGTGTTGTCACCGGCGCTACCAATTTTAATGCACTCGAGACCGAGTATGGATACTACCATAGAGAATAGGCCAAGGATGAGGGAAATGATCATCAGAGCTCGACATGCTTGGACAAAACCTGAACGTCATAAGAAAACACACAGAAATGTAGCGTTAAAACAACAACAGGAGCAATTTCAACACTGGGGAAAAACTAAAGGAGAGGCGATGTTTTTCTTATTAGTTCCTTTGAGGAGTACAGTAGCATTACATCAGCAAATCAATATTTTAGGAAATTGCCAAAAGAATTTTTGTGATTTTAAATAATTTACTTTCTTACCTGAATCAGTCATTTTTCCGTCTCTGGTTTTAATTAAAGATTAAGCTTTTTATTACCTTAAACTTTCACATAAACAGCTGTTTGTTCGACTTTTAGACATACAAAGTATGTGTTTTATAGGTGTGTTTGAAAAAGCTTATAAAGAAAACAACTTAAAAAGGATGGCTGAGTCCATTTTGCCACGTTCTTGTCATATGATTTCAGAACAAAATGGCGGTCAGAAGCAGACCTCATTACCATGGTTGAACTTGGGCTTTTGTGCTACATTAAAGATCACCAATTTTTAAAAATGACCAATGTCTTTCAAGTTTGATATTCTAAAAAAGTGTATAAAATTGTCTTTCAACCAAATCTAGTAAACAACATAAGATTATATTGAGAAGTATGACCCAGTTTTGTAGAATAGAAAATGGCGCTCACCTGGCAAGGCCAACAAGGACTCGAAGTCTCTGCACTCGGCAATCCCAGAACTGTCCTCGGCACACGAGTGCCAGAGGTTCTCGTACTGGCGACTGGAGATGATAACGCTGCCGGAGTATGAGGACACCTTCCAGTAGTCATTTGCCAGAGCAGTGCCTGTGACCAGCCAGGAGGCCGTGCCCAGCAAGAACCCTGTAACTTCCAGTGCTGTTGACATCTTCTCCAATGACAATTCTCTCCCAGATGGAAAAAAAAATCAAAAATTCTAATAATTCTAAATACTGAACTGCTTTGTGAAGGTGTGGCTAATTCCAATCTCCTCAAAGTAAAGTGTTGGAACAGAGACGAGAAGGATATTCTCAATGGTCCTTCCAGTGCAACTGATCTCATAGAATAAATTTCTTCCGTTAAACAGCAGGACTTTAACCTTTCAGAGGGTCATAAAACTCAATGCCACACCCAGGGCCCCAACTTTGCTCTTGATGACGATGCTATCGATTATGGGTGTGAAGCTGTTGACAGACACTGCCTTCTATAACCTAACAACACCATAACCATATTTGCCCATTTCAGTGATGACTGATGCCTGAAAGGTTTGTGTAGCTTAAAAAAAATTCACAATAAACAACACATCAAGCCCAGAACGTGGATATGTTCACCTATTTAGAGTCAAACAATTGTCATTTAATCTATTCTCATTGAGTTCAATCAGCGACAGAAAATATTTATGCACAACAAACTTAATATCTACATTTCTCATATTAGTCTATGCCATTTAATAGTGCATATGTACCTGACCTTTTTGTTTTATGTGAGTGGGTCACTGAAATCATTAGCATATAGCAAAAAAGAAACAAAAAGGCACTTACTTAATGTTTCAGTAAATCTGTGATAACATTTTATTGATTAAAATACCCAGCATACACTACATTTCACTGCTGGCAAAGGCCTGAATGTTCATGTTTGAAAGATGTTCCAGTGGAAACTGAAGTAGACTGCCCAAAGCCTCATGTTCAAGTAATATAATATTTCATATAAAGTATGGTATTTGCTAGCATCAGCTATTCTCTGAAATGCTAAGAGGACTGAGAGTTCAGCCATACGCACAAAACAACACATCTTTTCTAAGTATTGTAGCTGATTCATTTACTGACAACGGACAAAGAGATTAACACAGTTTTAGAAACAATAATAAAAATATATATAAAGCTAAACTGTCAATTGTTAACTAATTGTTAGAAGTTTATAATGTGATCAAAATAATATCACTGAGAGCAATACATTATCACGAAATCTTGTCTGTGCAGTTTCAGGATTGAATGAAAATGACCTCATTGTTTCGGTTTCAGAGAGAAACGGTTTAAAAAAGAGGTACAAATAGGTAAGAGTTCCCAGATCATATATCTTTATGATTTTACAACTTAGTTAATGGTTGATTACTTTCGAAGATCAAAGTCCAAAATGTCCATACAAGCCTCTCTCTCTCTCTCTCGTTCTCTCTCGCCATCTGTTGTAGAACAAATGTCATAACAGATAATGCCAGCTGAATGTTGACTCCCTGACTATAGCGTCTGCTGGCCACCGCTGTACCAACTGTTTCGACAACGAAGAGAAACTGAGGGAGGAGTTTTATTTACGTGACTGAGTGCCTGAGTGTCAGGACTTGTCTTAAAGTTATGTGGATTTAAATGAAAGTTATTTGTTTTAAGCGTGTACTGTTTCGAAGAACTATTGCATTTAGACAAGTCAATGTATGACGTATATAGTGCAAAAAGTTACATTTTATATTTTATATATTTTATACAAACTTTAATGGTCACTGACTTCTCTCTCCTTTACGTCTGGTAATTGATGATTATCTAATGATAAGACGCGCTTAACACTCTTGGTTCTTCTGCAGTATTTCTATTAACACGTTTAAAGATAAACGTTTCTTTTACACTCTTAAATAAACATCACACAGAAAGGACAAACTGACGGTTATTTACCACAGTAAAGTTGAGCAAGTAATGATTGCTCCATATTATACCTTTTAAATCTGCCTTCTGTATAAATTTTCAAACAACGCCAAAAAAAAAAAAGGAAAAAAAAGGTGAACAGGGCTGCAGGGCTGAGAAACTGGTTGTACACGTTTGATTCCTAATTATTTCTCAGAGAAACTCCGCGAACTTAGTCACACACTTACACACCTTTGGCCACTTCTTAATTTCGCACGGCTAACACACGGCGAACGCGAGAGCTAAGACACTTGTAGACCATTTGCCACTTTTCTATTTTTCTCTTAAAAAGATGGAGACAACCAACACATTATATCACATTCTAAACATATTCTTTCGGTAAGGACAGAATATTTTTGCCACTTTTTCCAAATCGATTTTGTCACGTAAAGATATAGACGACGGATTCTTCCCAGGATAAATGGAATGAGTACGAGCAGGTCCTTGACATTTGCTGAGGGACTGCTGAAGCACAGGTGGAACTCAAACAGCAGGTTATGTTCTGGACGATAAGCATCGCCAAGGACCTAACTCTCCTGCTCTTCAGCATCACTATCAGCTGTAAGTACTAAAACTGTAAACGGGAGCTCTCGGGCGTGAACCCTTAGCTAATTAATGCAACGAGAAGGATCTTAAACGTGGAACAGATACCCACTACTTCATTATCTACGCTTATATCAAAGCCATCTACAGTAGCTTGTGGAGCTCGGTGAAGTTAGGCTGATACTGGATATGCGGCAGATGTTGGATGTTTCGTCCCTCCCCTTGCTCACAAACAATATCCTAAAATCTCTGAAATTACATTTTTTTCTAAATGGTGGTGGAAAAGAGAGCAAACTGCAATCATTGTATTTTATAAAAATTCTAGATCAGGTCGAATACGTCGAGCAAAATAGCCGGAATCTCGGAATGTGTCTTCTGTGTATTCTATTTGTAGCATAACGACTTCCACCCGCCTTGGCACGTGTGCACGAAGATTTTGTTCTGTTCTTTTCTATTCCATGCTAATTGTACTTGTACTAGTAAGAGCTGTTTCTTTTACTTACGTGCAGCAACAATCTACAATTTATTGTACCATAATGCATTGCATATTTACTTGCAACGTCGCTGAAAAAAGGTCAGTAATTGACAGAATCTGTCAGCAAGCATGCGTGGAATGTACTGCACGTCATATAGCTTACGAAATGAGCAACATTACGAAATGTGCAACACGTTGCAGGGTCCCATGCTGTCCTATGTTTCCTTTGTGTCCGTGAGTGCAGAGGTAATCGACTGATTTAATAAAACAAATGATTTATGAAAACACGCAAAATCATAAAAAATGGATACATTTGTATAAACGAAAAAGGAGAAATAAACCTACGCATCTTCACGTCTCCTTAGATGTGACTCTGTTACCTCCACCACAAAACATGTCCATACAGTCTGTGAACATGAGGCACCTTCTGAAGTGGAGCCCCCTGGAGACCGACTGCGACACTGTCTACTACTCTGTAAAGTTTCAGGGGTAAGAGCACGTTTATTAACGGTTGCTAAGGTAACATGAAGACCAGACTGTAGAACACTTATTATTGAACCAGTTCAGCATACAAAGGAACAGATAAACATTTGGTATGCTATTTTACAGTTTTCCTGAGTTAGATATGAGCACAATGATAATTTTCTTTATGTATAAACCTCTAAGCTTATATGTTATCATTGAAAGTTAAAATGTGAAAAAATCCAAGCTGGAATGTAACTGTTCGCAAATTTGTCTGAGAAATTTGGCCTAACCATAAACCTAACCCTATCCCTAACCCTATCCCTAACCCTAACCCTATCCCTAACCCTAACCCTAGCTATACATGTATTGTGTTCACATATTAGTTGTTATATTGAAGAAAGATCGAAACTAAATGGTCAGCCAATTAAATTCTGCATTATCATTAGAAATACCTGGTTGTTACTGTGCTGTAAGGTTCTTACTGTTCTTTCAGTCATGAGTCACATATAATATCAGCATTAATTCTACCAACATTCAAACTTATTTTTCATTCATGATACAATGAAATATCCATTAGAAAGCTTGTCAATATGTTTCTAAATTTGAGGAAATGTTTACCAACTATTAAACACTTCAATACAGGTGAGAATAGGAGGTCTGTAGATCTACAATATCTTTTATTGCTGCTATATGGCTTGTCATATATTGAGTGATCACAGTGATTGGTGCTGTTACCCAATGACCTCCATTGTGTTTCCTAAAGAGAATATGAAGTACATATGCTAAATGGAAGCTGGGTGGATGCACACAACTGCCAGAAGATCATTAAGACTGAGTGTGACTTGACCCTTGACCTGAGCTCTGACTCAGATTATACCATTAGCGTGCAAGCACTGTGCAAAGGACAGACTTCATGGGGACGGCTTCCGATGACCTTCAACCGGAAAGACAGTGAGGCATTCCAGAATATTCTGAGTAAACTGATTCTTACGATTCTTACCGCAGCGTGATGGTGCTGACATCACATTACAGGATGTCATTGTTTGACCTTTTGCTTTTCTTCGGCTGTTTAGCTCTGCTAGCAGTTCCAAACATGACCGTGGCTGTGACGGGAAGCCTCATCCAGGTGGGCTTCAGTGAGATACTCCCATACACCACCATAAACCTCAGTGTGTGGAGGGAAGGAGACGAGCATGGCGTGAGTATCGTTTAAATTGACTTTGTGACATTTATCTAAATTATGGGTTCATAGTTTAGTTCCCAGGGGAAACTCAACCATTCCAGATTTCTGTTCTGTTCCAGCTCTTCATACCCATTAATCACAAAAGCAGATTCTGCAGAACTCTTTATTACCTGGCCAAGGTGTGCTGGGAACTGGTGCAGAGCAAATATATAGATTGGCAGGGGACCCCAAGGGCTAGACTGAAAACTTCTTGTCTAAACGAATTCCTCCTAACAGATGCTAATTAACAAACATCTGAGCCATCTTGGTGGTCTACACATGTTGCTTAGCCTGCAAGCCTAACCAAGCTTCTATCTTTCCAGGCTTTTAGTCAAGTGATCAAAACTCAACCATACCACTTCTCTTTCGATATTTGGAGAAATGGAGGGAGACATTGTCTGAAAGCAGAGGCCTTCATGGAGACCATCAACAAGACGAGCAGCACCAAAACACACTGTGTCTCCATCCCCAGTGAGTCTCAATTAGAACACAGTGCTCATGTCAAACATATAACCCTAATCGCCATCACACTGTTTAATAATAGTATTGCTTTTAACTCAGGATGGCCCTCACCCTGGCTTACCCCTTTAATTGTGGGCACTGCCATGGCTGTGACCATTATTGTGGCATTGATACTGGGTTGGATGGCACCATACTGTGGTGAATGGCTGAGACAAGTTGTGTGTCATACAGATGTATTGCCTAAAGCACTGGTTAGTATACCTTTTATTATAAATCTTTTGCATGCCCAGGAAGCTTTGGATATGTGGGTACAAAAAACACTGTTCATTATTTATTTATTACTAGAAAGTCCTTTTATACAAAAGATTTTATACAACTAACCAACAAGTGTATTCGATTTTGGTAATTTATGAATATATGTGCTATGCACACACTGAAATGACACAGTACTGCTCTGACTCTCTTCAGCTTGAAGACTGGTCTGCTACCACTCCAAACTTATTCACCAAACTACTGCTGGAGCCCACCCACTCAGTCCTTGTGCTGCACCCAGTAGAAGTGCAGGAAAGAGCATCTGAGATGATGGCACCATGCACTGCAAACATATCAACAGAAGCTATGCTAAATTCCTGAAATCTAGAACAAAACTCAACGGCGCCGGCTAACAGCCGAAGCCCCGGAAGCAAAAGGTGGAGCTGTATGAAAGCAATGTTATGGTGGCTGAAGAAAGGAAGCATCTATTCCACAGCAAGAAGTTGTGATTTATATACTGCAGAATGGAGGCTGGATGTATGTATATAACCATAAGGAGATCATAAACACAGTGAATGACTGTGTTTACAGCACTGGCACACAAGCGCAGCATAATATGCAGGCTTTGTGGATACAGCTCCTGGAAACCTATCAGCATTAATTCTTGTCATAATGTCCTCACATTCATTTTACTTTGTTGTCAAAAAATAGAAAACATTCTTCCTTAATTTATCAGCTGGGAGTGTGATGTGAAGCCTTATCCAGGCAGGTTTCAGCACACACAGTCCAAACACAGCCATAAACCTCAATTTATGGTTGGTTGGAAGGAAGGATCTCAGTTTGGAAGGATGGTGACGAGGAGAGAGAGCTTTTATGATGAAGATCACATGTTCAGTCCAGCACAAGGAATAAAATCTCCAGTAGAACTTAACAGTTAATGGAAAATGTGCTTTCAAGATCGAAAGGCAGCAGAGGTTATCCAGGAACGAGCCATTAAAAAGAGGTCTAGTCCACCGATTGTCTTCATGATCCTTCACAGTTTGAAAGCAATGACAGGGAGTCAAGAACCTGGTGGGGAGGCCCGATCTATGGTAAGACTGCATAATTCAGTGAATACTTGTGCAGGAAATATGACACTTCCACAAATTATGGTGGATGTGGAAAGCTTCAGAGCCTACCTACGTAGTCCAGGCATTGGAAGCTCCTGGTTTCATTTAATGTAACTTATTCTTGGAAATGTTAAAAGAAAACATGGAGAGAAGGATTGAATGAAATGAACAAAAACAAACAAGCAAATGATATGTAATGATTATTATATACTGAGATAATGATCAAACTTACAAACATCAAATCAAGTTACTTGGAGGGGCGGTAGTAGCTCGCTTGTTAAGGCACTTGACTAGTGCCATCAGAAGTTTGCTGGTTCAAACCCCACTCTGCTGAGTTGCTGCTGTTGGGCCCCTGAGCAAAAGCCCTAAACCCTCAACTGCTCAAGATGTATTCAGTCACAATTGTAAGTTGCTTTGGATAAAAGCATCAGCCAAATGCTGTAAATGTAAGTCAAGGTCTTTACTGTCATATGCAATTTGATACACAGTATTCAATTACAATTAAATACTTGTGCTAAGGAGGCACAGTCTCCCAGGCAACATAAGATGCTGACAAAGGAGGAGAGGAATATTGCACAGTAAAATATGGTTACATTTAATTATATACGCATAAATTTAAATGTTAATAAGGAAATTTCATTCTATATTAGTGGTAATATGTAACCGCTGTTTACAGTATGTTAATGCATAGCAATTTATGATCAGTATTTAAATAAATACTAAGAAACAGTGATTATGTGGATTATGTGTGGAGTGTATTGAATGAGCCATAACCTGATGGATTAATATGTAACAAGTAAGGAGTCAATAACAATATGAGAAATAAAGTAGGCAGCCATCAGTGAAAGGTTACTGCCTGCCAAATGTAAGATAGAGGAACATAACATGGTGTCTGTGGTGACAGGGCCCTCGTCCTACACAGTGTAGTGTGGATATGTTGTATTAATGGTTTTCTTTAGGCCTGTGAACTTGTACTCGTAGGTGATTGTGTTGCCAAACCATACTGTGATGTATTGTTATGCAGTCCTAACTAACAGCAATGCTGGATTCCAAGCATTCCAGGTTAACAATACCCAGAATATCCAGGGGAGTCATGTGAGCCTCCACACCCAGCAATTGTCCAATCAGACTGTGTTCTCATGATCATCTTCCCTGGAGTATTGATTGTATTTCTACTGTTCCTCATTTATACATCCCTTAAAGACTCTCCTGCCTTCCTGCCTGTTTTTGTTATTAAAGTATACTGAGTATTTCCAGTATGTATATTGCTGATTGGTGTCCTTTGACTTCTTTTGATTTGTTTGGTATTCAGTTTGCATTCCTGGTTTTTACCTGGTCTTTTTAACCTGCACCTGATGGGTTTTTTTTTTGGTGTTTTTTTCACTGTTTTTGATTTAGAATTTTTTTATCCTCAAACATCTGGCTGATTCTGATTTGTGTCCATGTATTTCTATGGCACAGTTATACAAGTTGACTGTAGAGGGAGTGTTCATCCAGGAGCTCTTTAGTTTCCTCAAAAAGAACAAATGTTGTCATGCCTTTTTGAGGATGCTACTGATTTATCAAGACCTGGATATGGACCATTGAATACACAAAAACCTGAAGTGATTGAGCATTACCTCAGGAGAGTAACTGTTGACAAGAGAATGATCCACACTGCACTTTGTGAAGTCCACTATGAAATATTTTGTTTTGTTCACACTTACAGCCAGATTCTTATTGTTGTTGCTGTGACACCAGGCAGACTGGGCAATGCCTTTCCTGTAGGCAGATGTATCAGTGCCTTTTTAAGTTGGATCACTGTTGTATCATCCACGTTAAAGGCTGAGCTAAATTTAAGAAACAACATCCTGACGTAAGTATTTTTCCATCTACAGATGAGTCAGGGTACTGTGCATAGTGAGTGAGATGGCATACTCTGCTGAGCAGTTCCACTGAAATGCAAACTGGTATGAATCAAGTGTAGTGGAAATGTAAATACTGAGGAGTGACATTAACCTTTCCAAGCATTTCATCACTATGGATGTAAGTGTAATGGGGTAGTCACTCAAACTTGGTAAAGGTACGATGTAGACAGGGATATGTTGAATATGTTGGCAAATACCTCTGACAGCTAATGTGTCTATGAGGCACAAGGTGAAATTTTATCTGGGCCAGGCGCTTTACTTGTGTTCACTCGGTTAAAGGCCTATTTACTTGCAGCATCCACTGAGTGGAAACTCGAATTTAGCTGCCCTTGACTCCTCAAATTAAGCATGGGGTGGCACCTAAGTTGAGCAGAGGGGTAGGATGGGATTCATGTTTGGTGTTCCTCTGTTGGTAGGATCAGCCTCTTAACTGTTTATATGCTAGTAGCAGGAGCACAGATGAGTGGACAGGTGGATATGCACCTCTGATTGTGGTGTAACCATGACTGATGCTCCTCTCCGGTAGGACAAGACACATGCTGGTAGTATTTAGAAGGAGCCTTCTTAAGGTTGCAGTGGTTGAAACCCCCAGTTACCACAGAGAGCGTCGATCATTCATAGCTTTGCTATGAAGAAAGCAGGACTGGTGAAAACTCATTGGGAGAGCAAAATGATTAGCATTTAATTGTGAGGTCAACACTTGTGTGCGGGACTGCAGAATGATTTTTACACAAATATAAACCCAACCCAAGCTGAAGTCCAGATGGTACGAGGGAAAGAAATTTGGTTGGATGAAACAAATCGATTTGGAGGGTCTCAACCAGGTTTCAGTGAAGTAAAATGCAAAGGCATTCCTGCATTTCTCCCTGACAAATGATGCGACAATGCAGATCATTCAGTTAGTTTTCAAGGGACTGGATATTACCTAGCAAAATGCTCAAAAATAAAATCTTCAATCTTAATATGCATTAATTGAATCCAAAAGGAGAATTAGCACTATTTAAAAAAAAGTTATGGGTAAAAAAGTCCTCAACATGGACAACAGCCCCCAGCATTGAGGATTTGAGTAACGTGAGTTTACAGGTAATACAGAGATATGACATTGAATTATACTTTCTTATTGCAAAGAAGGGAAAGCCATTATAAGGCATTTAACCTGCAGGAAAATCAATGGCTTTCCATCTCTAGATTTTTCACTGTGATCTGGGTTTAGAGTTTGGAAGTTAGTGGTAATGTAACACCTGCAGCATGAAGGGTAACGAGACACTTGCTCTAAACAGGGATCCCCCAGGGTGAAGCGTATGGTTTAACATTCTCTAATCTAAAAGAAGACAAGCTGTATCCACGGCAACAAGAGCTTTCAGAAACCACAGAAAGCTCTCTATTGTCCTCCATTTTATCCAAATGTATAATACTTTAATTGTTTCCATTTATTTATTATGACAGTTTATTTGTGTACATAAACATCTCTCTCTCTGTGTATCTATCTATCCCTTGTATACACATAATTTAATACACACATTGTAAAACAAAGGAATACACACATGCAGATTCATGTGCTGTGCTTTGGTAACTGGGCAATGCAAGCAGTTTGGTCTATGCATCACTGTGCACACTGCAGCTGCCAGCATTATGATTATACAGCAGCTCAGAACATGTTCACTGGATTTCAAAGTGGATTTCTTTCCTGTTTGTAACTAGTTCAACATGCCTGCAACTTTGCTCATATAACCAGGCCTTACACACACACACACACACACACACACGCACACACACACACACACACACACACACACACACACACACATACACACACACACACACACACACACACAC
>JAOXYF010000004.1:4882006-4921313 GCA_028565775.1 Sternarchorhynchus goeldii
TTACACACACACACACACACACACTCACTCACACACACACACACACACACACACACACACACACACACATACACACAAACACACACACACACACACACAAGCACACACACACACACACACACACACACACACATATTAGATTTCTAAGTCTTGTATTAAAAATAACACAACCTTCTAATAAAATGCAGATGCAGGACTCCAACAAGGCCATATGAAACTCTTCAGTCCACCCAGAAGGAGTCATGTAAGTTGTGCAGTTTCTATAGTGCATTGACGATGTATGAAACTAGCATTGTTGTGCTCATGGGAAACAGTGCTGAAAAGCTGATCCCTCCAATGGTGCCAAGACACTGTGGCATGAGTCTGTGAAAAACCCAGCAGTAATGTGGACTGGACCACCAAATGTGTGGCTTTGGTTCAACTCTTCCTCATTGGCTCTATTTGGAACAGACTCCAAGTGGAAGATGAAAGTAGTGATGAAGGAGCAGCTGAACTGAAATGGCATTTCCACCAAATACTAAACATCAGAAAAATATACATTTTTGTATATCTGCAAATAGTGTAGTATGTTTTATTCTTATGAAAACGCCTGGACATTAATATGGAGGTCTTTACTGGGGATTCTTAATGTGGTGTGATCATAAGGATCGTAATTAATGTGAAATTATTTTTCCACATTCAACCTGTGCACAACCAAAAGAGACATCACAATAACATAGAGCCCAACCCTCAAAGAATCACTATCAGCTCCATGTTTGGGCACTTTTTAGCCTTGTTAAGGTCCATAAAAAAATAATATAAAAGTTAAACCTTATGTATCCTCTCTGACCATATGGTTCTGAGAAGCAGCTACACACATGCTGAGGTAGCAGTGTGACCGATGGTTGTGTGTAGGGAGGGTGCATGATTGACCAACTGTGGTGTGAAGACAGGACCTGTAAAAAAATACTCAAAGCAGTGCAAAAATAGCCCACAGTGAATGGTGAAGAATGAAAATGTCATTATGAAAGGAAAGCCAAATCACAGACATTTTAGGCACTTCAGAAATCCCGACTGGACATATCAAGGAAAAAGAGGACGTAGGTCACCCTTTGTTAGCTATCCTGAGGTAGGCGAAATATTATCTATACCCAGCTGTTTAGCGAACATCAACCACCTTAATATGCAAAATATATGATCAGCATTATCAACAGTTCAGTGTAGCCATATTAGCTAGCAAACTGTCTAACTCATAGCTGCCTCTATGAGTTATCATTCAATGAATAGTAGCTAAAGCCTGCTCGAAAAGTCACTAAATGTCGCTAAATGGTGTCATATGCTGATTAGCACAATTGTGACGCCACCGCGTCTTATTTGCATGCTGCCTGCTGTGAGATCGTGCCAGCCATTTACATTTGGTTAACTCTCGCCTACTCTCTGTGTTCACATATACTGCATTTTAATACAGCCGACATCCAATAAAGATGTTTCCATTTACATAATTGTATGATTCTGTTGTCAGATAGCGGGACAAATGTGAAATAATCCTAGGGATTGAAGCCCATTTGTGACGAATGCTAGCGCTAGGTGAGGATATCGAAGCGTTTTGCAAAGTGAAAGGGATTTATTTAACGAATACAACAAACATAACGACAAACACCGACAAAGACAAGGGGAAACACACGCTTAAATACGAGAAACAGGTGCAAGAAATTATTACAAATGAGACTTGATGCAAGACCGACACAAGACAACACACACACAACACACATACTCGCACACATACACACCCTCGAATATACATATGTTTATGTTTCTGTTGTCACTAGCCATTTCCAAGTTGCTACACTTCACTACCTAATTACTTATTTTATAATTAAGTTTTCTGATAAAATCACACGTTATTAAAAGACAAAATGTGCTGTGGTTTTGGTTGTATTTAAACAGCGCATAACGATCAACACGATCCTGTTTAATTAAATTAAAACACAGTAGCAAACATTAGTGATTGATCCGTGGATCCTTTTTCGGTAAAAAACGCTAAATCTAGCGAAAAAGTCACTAAGTTGGCAACAAAGAAAAACAACAATAAAATAAAAGGGCTACTGATGGTATTCTGATGATGACGTTGCAGGTCAATGAAGGCAATATAATCAACAGCAGCTCCCTTGACCCAAAACGATAGATGTAGTGGATACAAGGGCACTGCTTAGGAGCCCAATGGAAAGGAATGCCGTTATGAATTTCGTTAGCACAGCAACAGAAGTCAACAGCACAACTTCAAGAATATTACAGCTACGCATGCACAAAACTAATACCCACTTTTTAAAGTCTTCTACTGCTGCAACTGCTTCTACTACGGTTAGCTTCTACTTTTCTGGCAACTATAAGCTAGTAGTAATAGTAATAGAAGGGTAATGCAAGATAGAAAAGTATCTGATCTGCATTTTTGATACTTAATGGATTTTAATAATATTTATTAAGCAATCGTATGCTTAGTAGCTAATAATGCTAGTAGTTGTTAGTCCGACATACTAATAGTATTCTACTTGCAGTTATATAATTATACATAACCTATATTACTACAACGGCAATAACGACGATAATCAGTTGACGTCGTTATTATTGTTGTTATGATGTTATTATAAAGCAGAGAAAATTCCTCTAGGCAACTTGCCTTAAAAAGTGATAGTGAGATGGTGATAGCGTTAAATAACTTAATCTCTCAAAATTTCATCCAGAGGTCTGCTGTGATTAGCGGTTTAGGACTGCGTGTGCATTACATGACATCACGAACCAGAGCGCCAGCGATTCATTCCAAGACCACCTAGTTTATAAAAAGGAGGGGAACGCATGGGAAGAGCTCAAGCGAAGACAGAGCGGTAGTGGAGGACGAAGCAACGCCTGCTGTTTCTCTGAATCATGAAGATGGCGGCCCCTGCCCTAACCAGTCGGGCCGGATCCGTTAATAGCCTCGGGAGCAGCCCTACCGCTACGCCCAGCAGCATCAACAATAACAGACTCTCGTGCTGTCCTGAGCTTGATTTCAGGTCCGGAGCGAGGATAGAAGAGCTGAACAGGCTCATCCAAGAATTCAACAAACACGATCAACGCGAATACGATGACCAGCGAGCTCTGGAAATTCACACAGCTAAGGATTTCATCTTTTCCATGCTCGGTAAGAAATGGTTTAACTGAAAAAAAAAAACACGTGTCTTTGCGTCTTTTGAATTAAATGCAGTTTCTTCATATCGTGATGCCATGCCCCGTAATACATTAGTTCTTTCTGTGTTATTGATCATTAACTTAATTTACATGTTAGGCTACATTTGTAGTTAACCTGTCAGCAGCCCAAAGTGCAAAGTAACGGTGTGCAGCGGGTTTAATACGATTTCCTTTTACATTTTATCTCTGGACAGATTACAGAATCCATTTTGGTCGTACGCGTTTTTTTTCTTTTTGACCCCTTTCTCGGACACATACGCAAAAATAAGTCCACACTCGGATGAATACTTGCTCTTAATCCGATATTCGAGAGGGTCAAAGTGATTATTTCCACATGTTGAATTCTCTCCCCACCCCCTGTCTCTGAATGGAAAAGTCAAGATTCGACATCATGTTATTTGAGACTGCTATTGACAAAGGTCAGTACCATGGACAGAGAACTCACAAACGGTATTGTTTATTAAGCACTATTATTTTTGCTGAATGGGTTAGCCGGATTTATCTGAGAAATGCAGTCATCCGACTTACTGGTTAAAAAATTCAAATAATATTAAACACTCACAGTAAACACCCATCTGATTACTTCTTTAATCGTTTATCTTTGGCTATACCACTGGTTCTGGATCAGTTTTATCAAGACTGTGTGAGACATGGGTGTGATTTATTGCGCTGCTCAGAGCTACACGACTGCTGTCGCTAATTTGATTGGATCGGCGGGTTTACTACACTTGAAGAGCACGAGGGGGCAGAATGAATAATAAGGCATCGACGAGGCAAAGGTTAGTGTTGCAGCATTGGTTCGAAACAAAGGATGAAGTGGCTGTCACTGCAGGGGGTGAGGTTGCCAGTTTTATTGCAGAAATGAACGCAAAAGATTGATGTTTTGCACTATTGCGTTCAAAAAGGTACTATAGGCTGTTGCGCATAGGATGTCGCAAGGCTCTTTGCTACATTTTATTGTCCGTTCAAAATACCATTTTAAAATGTTCTCAATATATCAATAAAAATACCATATGTTAGGAACATCACAGAGCTTAGTCACATGTCCAAAACATATGATTGAGGGTTTCTTAGTGGCCATTGACAGTTTTAGTGGAGTGGCTATTTTCAGTGGCAACTCAATAGCCCTGTTTTTTGGTCACAGCCCAAGCGGAAGGGGGTATGATAGCACTGAGCCATCTGTGGGAACCCTGTGGCCACTGAAGCGTGTGTGATCCACAGCTCTCTTTCTATCTCTCCCTCTCTCTCGCTCTCTTTCTCTGAGGCACACACATATACAGACACGAGACACAGACAGACGCTGTTCTCACACTCCCAACCTTCCCAGCCATTCACCAGGGCACAATTCAGACAGCAGGCGTGCTGATTGGCCAGCAGTGTCGGTGTATGCAAATTAGAGAGAGTGAACAAAAGTGACGCCGGGGTGTTTGAAACTTTCTGTCTCCGTTGGACAGAAAGACAGAAGGAAGGGGTCGGTGGGGGTGCATTGCTGTCTGAATAATCTGTGTTTTTGCCAAAAACAGAGCGAGCTCAGTGTGTAAGGACAGCATTGTGGGAACATTTGATGGAGAAAGGGGAAAAATTCTTGCTTTAATTGAAAGCCATTTCTTTTGAAAATGTGTATAAAGGGAAAATGGCCAAGGGCCTGGCCTGCCACTGGCCACATCCTGCCACAAGAATCAAGCACTGTAAGAGCCCACACACTGCTTCTATGGTGGTCTGTAATAGTTTGGAAGTACATTACTCTTGTAATCTCTTAAATTCCACGATTAACAATCTCAGTGCAACAGTGTTTGAAAATGCATAATACATATACAATACATATCTAGCTTTTTGACATTGTATGCTTTCTAACTTTCCCCAGATTGTCTTATTTCACAGCTATCATATAAAGGACAGTTGAAGCTGCAGCTCTACTGTTGCCCTGAAGAGGGAGCTCTACTCGCTTTGCTCTATGTTATAATGGATCAGCTTTGCTTTATTCTTTATGTGTGTGATATGTCTATCACATAATGTTCATTACTCTGCTTGCCAATGACTTTATTGTTCTTTGGAAATATTAACGCTGAGCGCTTCTGACTGAGCGCTGTGGACCCTGACTTGATATCAAGCCAAGCAGTAACACCATGCCTGTCCTCATTACCACCCAAGCACAATTAATGAAAAAATGCAACAGCATCTCTTCTGTTGGTGGCGGCAAAGTTGGAAGGCAGAGACAAGAGAAACCGAAGCTGGGAAATGGAACAGGAGGGTCAATTAATGTACTGAGCCTCTGTTAGTGATGCTCCAAGGACACTGGACTGAACCCTTGTCCCATCTGAAAAGCAGCCATAAATATTTGATTACACGATCATGGCCAGTGGAGTGGGAAGTGACAGCTCCTATGTGATGATGGGCCGGGCTGCTTAAAAACCATTAGGCAAGTGTAATCACGTCAGGCTCCCCGTTAAATCCGCATTCAGCATCAACGGCTTAATACTTCATCTCTAAGCATTTGCACTTTTGATCTGAAAACTTCCATACACATCCTCTCCATAGAGGATTTCAGATTCCTCCCATATTGATTGCCTGCCTTTTTCCAGCACCGATGTTCTTTCAGGTATTGTTATCGATTCACTGAAAAAAGATGCCAGAGAGCGCTGTACTGTTTACAGGATAGCGTCAGGACTTAAGTCACGTGACAGGATGTTAACGCTGCGAACCTGATGATCATTTATTGTTATCCCATTGTCTTAAAAAATGAAAGCACTGGTACAATGAACAAACAAGCTGAATGTACTTAAGATATAAAATTGCACTGATTTTACCATATCAAACTAATCCTGTATGTTAGAATAATTAACATTAAGAATAGTTCGAATAATTAACGGTCAGTAATAGTTTCACTTTCTCGGTATAATTAAGTTGCTGTGATAAATGAGAATTATGCTAGTCTGGTTTAACCACACCCCTGGTGCTAATCCCCTGGGCAAATGGCTACACACATTTAAGGCAGTTGCTTTTAAACAGGATCCTTAAATATTTAATTTGATATTCAAAATAATGAGATACTTTCATATTTATGCACAATTGACTTTGAATTTATTTCTTTTAAAACAGAATATGAAATCACAGTGTTTTTTTTCTTCTCTTTTCTGCTCCCCCACCTGTCTTCTCTCAGGTATGGTCCAGAAGCTTGATCAGAAGTTACCAGTTGCTAACGAGTACTTGCTTTTGTCGGGTGGAGTTCGGGATGGTGTGGTGGACATGGACCTGGATGAGCTGGGTGTGTATAATCGTGGCAGTGACTTCGATATGGCCTTCACCCTGCTGGTTCCTACGCTGAAACTGCACGACCGCAACCAGCCTGTCACACTGGACATGCGTCACTCAGCGCTGGGCCACTCCTGGCTCAGCCTGCGTCTGTTCGATGAAGGCACCATCACCCGTTGGAGGGACTGCTGCACTCTGGCCGACCACCTCAGCGGTGCCACTAACTACTTCTTCTCGCCTACCCTGGTGGCAGACTGGTTCCAGGACGCCGTGGAGCTCGTGCTGGCCGAGGTGCAGCGCAAGCCGCAGCGGGGCACGCCAAGGGTGGACCGGGTGGAGCGGCGCGGCACCCTGCTCTCCATGATCCTGGGCGTGGGCAGCAGCCGCATGCTGTATGATATCGTGCCTGTGGTGTCTTTTAAAGGTTGGCCAGCAGTCGCCCAGAGCTGGCTGATGGAGAATCATTTCTGGGATGGCAAAATCACAGAGGAGGAGGTGATCAGTGGTTTCTACCTGCTCCCCGCCTGCTCGGCCTCTGGGCGGAGGGAGAACGAATGGCGTCTTTCCTTCGCCCGTAGCGAGGTTCAGCTGAAGAAGTGCATTGCCCCTGGCCTCATGCAGGCATATCAGGCCTGCAAGTCCATTGTTGTCAAATTGCTGGGTCAGCCCACTGCCATAAGCCCTTACCATTTACGCAGCATCATGCTCTGGGCTTGCGATCGTCTGCCGCCATGCTACCTGGCGCAAGACGACTTCGCCACCCACTTCTTGCTGGGCCTGATCGACGACCTGCAGCACTGTCTTGTCAACAAGACCTGTCCCAACTACTTCATCCCACTGTGCAACATGCTGGAGCATCTGTGCGATGAGACGGCCATGTTTCACGCCCGTAAGCTGGCCTTGGTGCGAGCTGACCCGATCGAACACCTACGCTCGGCCATCGAGCAGGCCAAGGCGGCCAATCGCCTGACGCAGGACCTGCAGCGGCGGGGGAGCTCCTCCGGGCTGCCTTCTCCGCAGGCGGACCCTTCCTCCACAGACCACCAACAGCCTGACGACCGGCTCGCCAAGAAGCTGCAGCAGCTGGTTACTGAGAATCCAGGCAAGTCCATCTCTGTGTTCATCAACCCGGACGACGTGTCCCGGCCGCACTTCCGCATCGATGATAAGTTCTTCTAAGAACCAAGTCTCCCTGCCTCCCTGGTCCTGTTTGCCTGAGATGCTCCTGGGCTCCTGTGGAAAGCTGCAGCTCCGCTTAGAAATGGGACCTGTGTGCCCTTAACTTGCTCACTGCTCAGAGATGCTGTGTCTGTGTTCCACCATGGGGGAATGTCCTCTGAGAGAAACAGAGACTGAAAGTGTAGAAACCAATGTCGTGAAGCCTTTTGAGGATAGGGCAGTTTTGGTTAGCTGTGCTTGGAAATGCAGAATTGCTGTGCATAGCCCAGTGCGTTGTATATGGCGACAGTTTTTTTTTCTTCTCCCAAATGTGTAAGCAGTGAATTGCTGCAGCATCTGGAAATACAAAACAATTCTTAACAATTCCTGATGACAACAGAAACAGAAGAACACTGAAAACTAGTGAATTTTAAACTGTGAATCAGATTGTTTCCTTCATATGCTTTACATTATGTCAAAACTTTTTTCTCTTGAACAATGTTTAAAAAAATCTCTTAGTATTGTAAAACAATGACCTAATATGTCAAAGCAAGCCAAACCCTTTTTATCTGGCTTATGGATAACACTCAGATACAATATTCTTAAGTGCAATTATTGAAATGTAGAATTACACCCAGTTACAGTTCTCTTTCAGCTTTGGAATCGTGTCTCATATATGATGAGAACTCGTATACCACCCCCAAACCTCTGCTGCTGTCAGGATTGAATGAATAATTTTTTTTAGTTTCACTATTGGAAAATGCTGCTTATAGTAACCACTAGCCATCGTAAACCCATCATAAGCATGCGTATCCAAACGCTTATTATCTTACAAACCATAACTTCATTAGAATGTAAGACCAATCACTATCATATCATATCTTCTAAATCCACTTCACCCATATTGTATCACCTGTAAATTCTCAGTTGTGTATGGCTGTTTTTGAAATATTGGTGACACAACAATTTGCCAATTGGTTTTGCACAAGAACAGCTATGATGTGCACTTTTTGCAATGAGGAAATAATACTTAAGGCAAATCTATTCCAACTTCTGGTTCCAGCTTCACACCAACGTCATCACATCAATGTAACAGCAAAATTATAGCATTTCATCACTGCTTAGTACATTTTATTTGACTTTTTGATATTCAGCATTGATATTTGATCTATACATGAAAAAGAGGCGGTACAATATTTACACTTCCTGCCATCCTCTCAATACTATGGGACCAAGTCTCTTAATTTCAGTATCTCTACAACTGCCTTCTGAGCATGTGCTGTGGACCTGTTCATTTGGAATCATTAATTTTTTCCTGAACCACCATTTTGTGGATCACTTTATGTCTCTGATTATTTATTAATAAGCTAATTTTGCCCACATCATTCATGTCTTTGCTACTGAACTAAAAATAATGATGTCCTGGCATGGACGAGACAAAGGTTTTCTGTAGGTTTCAGTGTGCATCGGTGTGAGATTATAAAAAGGAAATAAACTTGCTTATCAGGGCATATCATGCTGCAGGTGATGCTTTGTGTTTGCTGCAGTACACACGATTTGACCTGGTAGGGTGGGTTTAACCTCTTGCATGTACTCGGATACACACACACACACACACACACATACACAAACTGTGTTCCTCAGACTTGCTGAGTCAACACGTTTTGTGATATAACGTCCCAGAAAATTCCATTTCATATAAACTGCAGCCGCAGCTCTCTACCTTATGACCTACACTTCAAAATCCGAAAACAAACAAAAAAACACAGACACGCTGTCCCTTTCGAAATTCAGCGTCCAATTAAGATTCAACTCTGCTTCGTTTCACTACTACCAAGAAAACAAACAAACTACCAAGAAAATTAACAAACAAAACTAAAAGCACGATCTATTTCAAAATGCAGCATCCAATTAGAAATACATTACCAAGACGCACTGGTGCATATTCGTACATATTCAACCTTTTCTTCACAGGAAGTGGTAATAAATATGTCACATAACCAAACCCTAAAACTGACCCTAACCTTAAATTAAGTAATCAAAATGAATATTTTGTCAGTTAGAAAAAAGTCAACATGTAATCAAAAACACTCTGCCTTGTCGAGACCATTTTTGTGACAGGAGAAAGGTTTTTCTCAGGTTTTCCTACATATTCAGGCTTACTATCAATTTTGCGCGTCCAAGGTTTCTATTACCTGCTCAGAATCCCCAAATCAAACAGCAAAATATTGAAGAATTTTCTCAAAGCTGCTTCCCCCTAAACTTATTTCTCATGATCTCTAGCATCGAACCCCAACGACGACTCATCACTCTTACATGCGCATGCAATAATTTGCAGCCGCTCTTTTGAACAAGTCACTAAGGTTATTATCAAAGGAGTGTCTAGAATGCAGTAACTTTGTCCGGTTGAAATGGCCTCGTGTCTCTAATTTCGGTAGAACGCACAGCAATGGCTATTTTGTAGCAGCTTCCAGTTCTTTTTTTAACCGCCTAGGTAACATAAACCATTATTCCAGTGTCCCTGCATACTGCTGACATTGCCACTCCAGACTTTGATCAATGAGGGTGCTCGATAACATTCCCTGTATTTATTTATTTATTTTTACCCAAACGTAACTGGAGATGTTGGGACATTGTTGGATGGAGCTGGACTTTACCCTTCAGTTACGCACGGTTGGCAGAACGGCGGGGTGTTTACATCGCAACAGCCATCTTTGTCAGACGGTACGGAGAAGTCGTCACAACTTAAGAATCACAACTTAATAGGCTATTAATAATCCTACTAGTAGACTACTAGTAAGAGAAACTGCAATACAAAGTTCACACATAACAGCACACACAAAGTTTTAAAAACTACATTTGAACACTACTTAATTGTTAAATCAGATTTCCAAAACAATAATTTTTGCATCTGTTACAAAGCCTAAAATATATTACTACGTAACGTACACATCTGTATTTGTATTCAGAGATTTGGCAAAATCAGCGTGAACTCCCGTGAGAGCGCTATAAGATTATATTTCCTATGTCACCTTACAGACGTCACTACCTCACAACACAACCGCTGCATCATCATAGCAGTAACCTAGAAAAGCAGTTCATAACCAGGTAAAAACTTACGCTTCACCAGACAAATTTTCTCTCACGCTCTCTCTCTCTCTTTCTCTCTCTCTCTTTCTGTTCGCGTATCGGTAGCGTCCCCCGCCCCGCGTGTGAACGAAAACCTAGGCAGTAGCTTGTATACTAATAGCTCTGTCACGATAACAGCTCTATAACGGAGCTGATCGATTACAGTGCGTCCCTGTATCCGGTTTTCTGCCCCGTCCGACGAGATCAGAAGCATCCCGAAAAAGCTCTGAATCACATCACCCCCATCAACTCCATCTCTGAACTACCAAAAGCGCGACATGGACAAAGGCGGTAAGGAACTTATAGGCATGTTTTTTTTTATCTCTTTGCGCCGGTAGAGTTTTCTTACTGGACTCTGAGTAAATTCTGCGCTGGTGAGCCGTTTTTATTGTGGACTGCGGAACCGAAGAGCTCAGACTTGCGTGTTGCGTGTTTGGCTTTATGCTTATTGCAGCAGTGGACCAAAGGAGATTCACTATTTGACTTGAATCGCATGGCCATTAGTGAAGTCTCTGCCAGAACGAGTAATTTCCCTTTGATGCAGCCAGGTTAGTTCTGCAGATCTGACTGTCTTTAGGAAACTGTGCCAAGAAACAGACATGTGCCGCTCGCTGACTCAAAAGGAACTCGATGAGAGAACATCTGCGTATAGCCTTATTCACATTACTGACTTAATCCAAACAATTCATGATTTTAACACGAATTTAGAAAAAAAAATATAGAAAGAATCGTGTTTGCTGGGAGAAATACTCATCTCCAGCTAAAGCATGGGCCAGGTGCCTTGAAAAATGTGCTGGCTGTTCACTTTTTGGGCAACATAAGCACACTGGTGATGTGTAAGCCGCGCGTCAGCATGCTTGCATGCAGAGCGTTGCTCCTTAGCTAGAAATGTCCGGAATCTTGCCATAGTTAGGGAATAGTTTTCGTTACTCGTATAGGACAGTATTCCTGGAAGTATTGCTCAAACTCAGGTTACCAGCATGAGGTTAAAAAAACAACTACCTAAGAAGAAATATAAGCAGTTTGGGAAGTTGAACAGAACACAAGCACAATTGGGACTCTTGTTATCTTCTGTTCCCATTTGTTATGATAGAGCAACACACATGACGGGGCGCATGCTCTTTGTCAGGGGGAGGCGAGGGACGCGAGGGAGGAGGTGGAAATGAACTGTGTGAAATCACTTGGTGCTCACTGTTTTCATAGGCTTGACCTCAAGTGTCCCTGAGCGGTAAGATCGAAAAGCATTTGTCCTATCATCATGAGTTTGCTGGTTTGATCCCTAATGACGTCACAACCATCCATGGCTGTTTTGTTCAAGGGAGCAAAATTGGCTCTAACTCTCTGGATGGGACGGAACTGCTGTCAATCACTAAAACAGTAGTCAGTTGTGGATGTCTGTGTGCTTGTGCTTGCTGGTGAGGGTCGTTGGTGTTTTCCACCCCCTGAGTGTGTTGGACTGCCCTCCGTTGCAGCATGATGGGGTGTCTGGCCTCGTGTGTCTCAGGGGAAACAGTCCGTGCTGCAGCCTCCATGGTTTGGTAGCTGTCGTACAATGGTGGAGAACTAGCTAGCCGATGGGAGGGGATTTATATAGCAACTAAAAACTGGGAGTAAAATGGGAGAAAACAAAAAGGCACAGGCTAGACATCTTTCTGCTGACCTGCATGTTCTCTGTTTATCCATCCATTTTTCATAAAGCAATGTGTTCCACAACACTCCTCATCCATCCATCACGTTCTCCTCCCATCATGTCTCCGGTCTTGTCTTCTCGTGCGATGTCATCGTTCTTTGCCTCTCACGCTCCTTCCTCCCAAAAAGCGAGATTTGGTTTTAAAGTCCGAGGGCTTCTAACCACCATCTGTGTTTTATGCACAAGCAGTGTGTCACTGTGCGCGCATGCGGTCTGAACTCTAATGTTCTGAGTAAATACTGAGTAAAATCTGAACTCTAATGAGTTTAATACTGTCACCTTTTGTACCTCAAATGAACTTGGCTCACTCGATCAGTTCATTTTGTCTGTGTCAGGACCTTAGATGATCAAAAGAAAAATTTGATGCTTGGCCTGACGTCACTTTGTGGTCATATTTATAAATATTCCAAATTCCATTCCAAATAAATGTTATTTATTTATTCCAAAGTCTGAATTAGAGAGACAAAACAACACGTGGCTCTTTGTGAAAGCCTCAGTTGGTGTTGAGGTGATGTATCCTGTAATATACCTGGAACTGAGATGATGTTATGTGAGACAGAGACAGGGTTGGAGGAAACTTTGCCTGGTTAGCAGGAAATTATCCTGTGTGCAGCACAATAGAGTGTTTTGTGCTCATACTATCTTTCCCTACCTCTCCTCTAACTGTATTTAAGGTCACTTTTGCATCCCTTTTCTCCAGGGACACACCACTCTCTAGGCTGACGTACATTCGGTGACAGATTTTTTTTTCTGGATTTATGATGTAGATATGATCAAATTAAACTAATGCTAGAAAGTCTGTTCCAAAAAACACACCCCGTTTGCACATTTCCTCAAAATCATTAGTGATAAGAACTGGTGTTTTCTGCACAGCCACAGTTGTGACTGTTTATATAGAACAGAAACCAGTCAATGCATCAAGATATCAATGCCACTTAAATGTCAAATCCAAATTTGCAGTAGTATTGTGCTTTCAGGGCACCAACTACCACTGTAGAATTTCTCTCACAAGTTGCTTTGTTCAACTTGTCTGATTCCCCCTTTTCACACCAGTTTCCTATTTGTCCTGTTGATTGTTCTTGTTAATTTTCTGCAGTTTATTTAATCCCCCAGAAATCTAATTAATAATTAAAAATCTCCAGAAATCACAAATTCAAATGTAATTGCCATTGAGGCTACAGGCTATGAACATTCATGTCCTGATTTTATAATAAAACCACCTTTTTTTTTTACACATTCCAGCAAAATGACTTGTACAAAATAAATAATAATTAAAAAAATCACCATGACTTTTTCTGTGAAAATATATTATTTCAGATATTTCTATGTACAAGGTTTCTCTATTCAGATGCAATTTAGACCTATGTCATAAAATTAGCCGATTACTACACTAGTATAAATGTATACTATTTGTGAATTATACCCTTATTGCTCTTCTTAGCAAATAGTCTATTGTCCTGTCATACCAGCAGGGATTCAATCCTCTCAGCTGCCAGCAGAGAAAGGTTGCTTAAATAGTTTTAGCCCACTGTGTTGTGGCTGTGTGACTTCAGGTATTATAAGCAGGAGAAGCTCCTCCCTGCACCTTCTGATGCAGGTCCAGTTGTTGCAGCTGAAGACATCAGCTGTTATAACTGATGCTGTACTCAACTCCATGTCTTTAAAAACAACAGTTTTGCTCTGTTGCTTTGAAGGTCATGAACTCAGTGTAGGACTTAAAGCTCAGATTTCAGTTTCCCTGCATCAAAGAAGTGACCATAACTTTTAAACAAATTTTGGAATGCCTGCTTGGGAAACACTTGACTCATTTAATCAAATTTACTTCGCTTGATTACTTTAGGGAAGTGCATACTGTATGAATTGGAAAAAAACCACTAAGACTGTCTAACATGGTCATGTACATATTTCTGTAACATTTCTGCGAGTCCTGCAACTCCTGGGAGTCCTGCAAGTCGTGCACTTGTGAGAAGCACTGACACTGTTGTCTAGGTTCATTTCGAGGATCAGATGTGAGATCTGTTCCTTTTTGCATACAACACTATGAAAGCCTCCACTGACCTCTTCTAATTAGCAAAAACAAAAAGTCTTTTGCTTTCATTTTTGCAATAGAGAACATCCATAGCCCTGTTCCACATCAAAGACCACATCAGCCTGAAACATTCTGAAAGTTTTGTTAATATGTCTTCAACATAAAAACAAACTCCAAATTCCTCTAGTGTCCTGATGAAGCCTTTGGCAGCGTTAAATGTGTCCTCCTCTGTTATGGTCTCATCCTACAAACTCATTTAAAAAGTGCAGGACCCAATCTTAGTTGTTAGCCACAGTGCCCGATACCCATGATGTATTAAAAGTGTAGCAATATACTGCCCATGAAGTTCCACTGGGTAGAAGTGTTTCTGGGCAACCATGAACATCCTGCTGACACAAGAAAGGCCATCATCTTAGTGTATTTGGCAAAAAAAACACTTTAGATTCAGGTAAGCATTTTACCCCCAGGGATTACATCAGGTTTCATTTGTATGCACAAGCACTGCATCTAGGGGAATTTATTAAACCTTTGCCTGAAGTCTGTTCAGAAAGATCTCACTTTCTCAGCATCCTCATCATATGTTTCAGCCAGATGTATTTCTTTATAATTGTAGCCCATGCGATTTAAAATATCAAAGACAAATGTACATACTAAATGTACATACTAAATGTACATACTAAATGTAAACTATCAGACATACAGGCGGCCATGTATCTTTAATGAAACCATTTCAGGGACGTACTGTTTGGGTTTGGGGGATTTAGCTGACCTTGACAGGGCATAGAAAAGATGAGAAAAGCAAGAAAAACTTGAGTTAAGTGGTTACATTTACTTGGCATAGCCAGGGTACAACACGGTGGCAAAACACAGTAAAAAAAGTGATCAAAAACAGGGTCTATCTGTTCTGCCCAGTTGATGTCACTTAACTGCTTGGCCTTCAAGAGTTGGCTTTAAGAAACCATGCTTTGGCTAGTGAATCTGCCTGAATGAGCTTGAATTCCTCAGATGACAGGATATAATTTTAAAACGCTGTCATTCATGTTAATCGCTATGATGTTTGAAAGAGGTTCGACCTTTTTGAGAATTTCTCCAGTCATTATTATACACAGCAGCCTGTTGTCTCAGTGGTACAAAATGAAGTCTACTGTTTATAAATATGCAGATATATATTTTTATTTAATAAATCAGTCAACAGTTTCCCTGACTCCAACAGAAACCATGTTTCCGCGTGTTTCCCAAAATGAATGATCTAAAACCATATTGTCCAATAAATGTCTCAAACTGCTGCACTGGGAAAAGGTACATACTGAAGCTCCACTACATCCCAACGATGCTGCATCAGTGGGTTTATATAGATCATGCTTCAAACGGGTGTCTATGAAAAACAAACAAACAAACAAAACCCACGTTAGATTAAATACAGGGGAGATGTATGACAAGGTAGTTGGAAATGGGGGGGGGGGGAGGAGCTTGAATCAAAACAGAAGCACATGCAAAGCATAAGAACATTAGCACAAAGTAACCAGAAAAAATACACATGGAGAGAGGATGCACTAGTACTCAACATAAAGAGTAAAAAAAGCATTAAAAGCGAAACGCACAAATATGAAATTAGCTGAATGTGCATTTCTCACTGTCACAACAAGTTAGTAAACTTCAATTACCAGTATTTAATGTAAAGATGTAAAAGGTGTAACATATGGGTGTTTCAAGGGATGTGCATTATTCAGAGAGGACTTAGAATATATTGGAGTTACACTTTCATAGCCATTTTTATATAGAGATTTTTTTAATCTATATATATTTTTGAAGCAAGTCTAACACTTTATGAGTTTGGCACCTCTACTGATAAGTCATAGGAAAGTATAACTTACTAACTAGTATGAATTTCGAATGTTACTATGAATGTTACTAACATTTTGATTTCAGCTGCAAACAATCAAGTCAAAGATACAGTGAGTCGGACAGTATGTCTGGTTTGTTTAAAATCACAAAGTGTGAATGAGAGCAATTAACTGGAACACAAGTGTGAATTATGTCATATATATTGGTTTGTCTTATCATCAATAGTGATAAGAGAGACCAATCTAACCCTAACCCTAAACCTTGCTTGCTGCACAGCTGGTGTTTGTATAGGTATAGTGCATAAAAGCTATATGAATCAATTTCTTATATACATCTTACTTTTTATTGCAGAAAATGTTCCCAAATGAACGTGTTCTATCTTTAAACAAGCCATATAGAGGTTCCTTGTGTTAGTGAATTAAGCAGTAATATCACTTGAAAAACAGCCACACTGTAACCAAACAAAACAACTGGAAAAACAGAGGACCCATAATCAGACTTTAGTCTGTACATAACTCACGCCATGTCTTCACACTGGTTTTGATTCCTTCTTGTTTATGCTCTCAACTGAGACTTAGATACAATGTAACTAAATATTAGAAATATTTACCTACTATAAAGCACACAGTGTAAAGTTTAAGCTTTACACTAGATTTCTTTACTAATGGTCAGTTTCTGACAAATGTGTCAGATTAACTCTCAGATGTGTCAGATTCTGTGTCTGATTCACTCTCAGATGTGTCAGATTCTGTGTCTGATTCACTCTCAGATGTGTCAGATTCTGTGTCCGATTCACTCTCAGATGTGTCAGATTCTGTGTCCTATTCTCTCTCAGATGTGTCAGATTCTGTGTCCGATTCACTCTCAGATGTGTCAGATTCTGTGTCCTATTCTCTCTCAGATGTATCAGTTTCTGTGTCTGATTCACTCTCAGATGTGTCAGATTCTGTGTCCGATTCACTCTCAGATGTGTCAGATTCTGTGTCCGATTCACTCTCAGATGTGTCAGATTCTGTGTCCGATTCAATCTCAACTTCACATTGGCATTCCAGTAATACTACTGCGCTTAACAAACTTATAGCAATTTAATGCCCACTGACATTACCATAACAGTGTTAGGAATGGGCTGTCGTCCAAACAATATCTATGGTCAAACTGAACAATGATGAATGGATTAGAGGAGGATGGAAATGTGGTGCTTGACAGCAGAAGGGCTGTAGTCCAAAACAAACAAACAAACAAACAAACAAACAAACAACTTTGTGACTAATAAGTAAAGGTGTACAGTAGACGGTTTCTACCAATGGGTCTTGAATTTATACATGGATATGTATGTTTTTTGTCACTTTGAGTGTCCAATACAAGCTGTCTCAGTTGTAATTGTTTTGGTTTTCTTTGCGTATTTAAAGAAGTCTAATTACAGGACTCAAGTCCTTGAATTCTGTTTAAGACATTTGCTTACTTACATTGTGGCCCTGGACTGTTACCAAAGAGTGTACTGTTCAGATAGTGTGTGTTTTCAATGTCAGTGATTTTGCTGCTAGCGTGATTGTAGCTGTTTCTGCTGTGTCTCACAGTAACACACCAAATGCTTCAACAGAAACGTCTTTATCGAGAGCTTCAATCCATATAAAGCTCGCCGAAGCTGTGAAGTTAAAGCGTGTGTTAGAAGCGCCCTCTGCCGAAGAGAAATGTTATGGAAACATTTATTTACAGTACTGCAATATCAGGCTCTGGTTGTAAAGTAGTGGTGACATCACATCAGTTTCTGACGAGAACAAGCGTTGGCATCAGGTCTGGATATAAAGCAGAGGTAATGAGAAACAAGTTTTAGAGATATCATACTGACCCGTTTTTACAGTATAAGAAGTAGCATATTTTAAAGGTTACAGCTTTATAAAAAATTGCATGAGTAAGAGGTCAGTTTTAAAACTATTTCCCGCGTTCCGTTCCAGCGCATTTCAGTTCACTGCGTCAAAGTTTTGTCTGTATTTCACCATAAAGCTGCAAAATGCAAGCTCACTGTTCAGTTAAATTAAATAATTAATAAATTGTTGTGTTTACAGTTTACATTTCTTATGCTTCTATACGCGCAACAAATGTAATAGAAAATGATGCACTGAATGTAGCCAAGATGAAAACTGTCAAAAAGCCTACTTAAGTTGCAGCCAAAAACTTCATTCATACTGGCCATGCGCTAAACATCTTTGTCTTTAAATGTAGGCTGCATCTGACGTAGGATACACGTCTCTCTTCGGTTCCCTGTGGATACGAAACAATTGGCATTTTAATCCAAACATCTTTGCTGGCTCACACTTCGTGCTGGTCGCCTTGAGTCGCCAAGATGCATCACCCGCATTACCTCATCAGTGGCCGTCCTGTCACTTATTCACGCGCTTTAACTTTCGCGTGCACGTTCACAGCGGGGCTCTGATTTTACGTCTGCTAGTAAAGACGGAAGCATGGGTACCAGAATGTGCAAATTACCCTAACGTCCTTGCGCTGCCTTCTCGTGGAACTATACTATGGGGAGTGACCGGTACGGAGGAAGAGAAGAGGAATTTAATGCATTCAGGATGTCTTGTTCGAGTTCAGTTCACATGGGGGGCCTTTCCAGTTCGGTGCTCTTAATACTCTGAAACCCAGAAACTGCTCTGTATATACTGTAAGTATATGTATATATGTTCTGCGAACCTGCCAAGGCGCTTACGCCACCGATACCCTGTGTTGTGATACTGTGTTCGTTTGCGTGGATTGAGGAAGGACCCACACCAGCTCAAATCAATGAGGATTCTGAGGCTATTCCTGAAGAAAGGAGAGCATATGCTGCAGTGTCTCTGTGGACAACGATCGGAGGCGACCACAACCATCGGCGGTGAGACATACTCTGTGCATGCTCGCTGTTGAGCGGTGTAAAAACGATCCCATTGGCCGCTCACGCGTGTGAGCACATCTTCCGAGTCTGCGGTACTGTGCGCTCGCTCTGTCCGATGTGCTCACCGCCGAATCGCTGCGCAGTGACGGCAGCGGCGCGGGAGTCGCACTTATGGCATTTTCGCTAACTTGTTTGGAAGGGCTCATACGACTTACACTCATTCCATCTCATCACACATCAAATACATGTCTCAACCGTGGACATGGCCAAAGTCACAACCGTCTGCTTCAGCCAGCAACAGAGTCGTTCCGAGATCTCTCCCCATTTCAAGGACATTTCTTATTGTTACCAGGAACAAAGAATGCGGGGAGAATGTAGGAAACTATTGATGTATATGCAGCAAATGCTGTCTGCATGCCTGCAGCCGCCAGACATGTCCTGAGATTATTTTAAGGTGAGAGAGCTTTCTAAAACGGGCTCACGCAATAGACCTCGGAGGTCTCTAGTGTCCTCCAGGACAGGCAACTTCTTCACGTGATTCAGCACCTTGGACAGCAACTTCATTCCGCATCAGTAGTGCGTGGGTCCTTACCTAAGAGTCACTTCTTCCAGTGTTCTGTCCCTCTCGCAGTCAGTACTTCAGACTATTATTAGGACCGCCTGCCCTTATTTGGACCGTCTGTGTTTTTTTTATTACTATACAATTTATTAATACATAAACCTTGCGATACATAAACACACCCAAAGGATATAAAAGTAACACAAAAGACTTTACATTTGTTAAGTTCACAAGCAAACGTAATACGTTATGCTTTAAAAAGGCAACATGTAACCAAAATTAAACTAATCCTTGTTGCGTTCAATTCCCAACTCTTTTTAACGACTTCCCTCTTAAACAGCTAATGCAATGTATTTGCACTCAAGTGCACTCATTGCAGATAAATCACCTAAAACTAGAAAGGTCATACTGAACCAACATTTTCCAGGAGACATTTCTTGCAACTATGTGTCCTCCACACATGCACCAACAATGTGTGTGCTGTGTTGTCCCTGTTTACTCCTTGACTTCAGAAGCTTGGCTTGGCTTTCTGCTGCAGAGCTGTTGTTTATCCACTGTTGTTTTTTTTTTAACAGGCAACTAAACTGTACATTTAGTTCAGGGCCCAGTTCACTGCAGTGGTGGCACAGATGTTTTTGTAGTTTAGTTGCAAACCTGTTCAGGTCTTGGTAACTTGTCTGTTGCCATGGTGCATTGTGCTTCCTAAGTCAACTGAGGACATAAATCATGTAGATTTAGGTCATGTTTATTACAGTATTTAGTTGAGCATGTCTGTCAATCCACTGATTACATCCTGTCAAGCCACTGATTATTTTCATGTTTCAGTTTTGGTTTTATTTACAAGTAAAATTGAATTTGTGGCCAGCAGGAATGTGTGCATTCAGCTCCAGTATGGTTGATTGAACAGTATCATTTTAAAATTGCAGTATGAGTTTGCTTTGGCACATAATTGTGTAAACCAAGCAGCCCCCCCTGTGGGTGAGGGGTGGATGTTGTGCAGATGACAGATAGATGTTGTACCACCCCCTTTTTTTTTGTCAGAACTGCTTTTGCACTGCTGTCTATGGTACCTTGTCTCTATGGTACCTTGTCTCTGATGTTCCTCCCACACTGAGACAATCCAAAAAGGAGCAATAGAGATCAGCATGACTCAAAAAAAAACCCCCAAACAAAACAAGACAAAAAAAACAAACAAACAAACATTGTTTTGGGAGTTTCAGGCAGGATCCTATTAATTGTGAGTCAAGATGCAATAACTGTTCAAATGCAAACTAGAATAAAACGTAAGGTATCTATTGTGCAGCATATAGATTATAGACATTCAGCATACATGCACCAGCGTTGCTGGTTCTCTCAGTCTTTTTTTTTATTATCAGAAGGAGTGCTGATGAAATGTTTTGGGCATTGCCGTTTAGTGCACAGTGGTTTGATTGAATCAGTCCCCAAGACTAAACTAGGTTTTTAAACCAGGACAAGAGAGTTCTCAAGAGCATGTTCAGGAGACACCATGCAAGGATCTCACTCACATAATAAGATATTACTTCTCCTTTTAATGTGTCTTGGGAGAGTTCAGAAATAAATGAACTATGCATAGGGTGTTTAAAAAACGCCTGGCATAGTACAACACAGCAGATAAGCAAATAGAAGGTTAGATACCTCCTGTATGACTCATTGCCCTTACAAGGCATAAACAATGTGAACTGACCTCATGAACCATATTCCATATGGTGTTCAAACTCCCTAATTATGACAACCTTCTGCATGCTACTTTATGCTACACATATCTTCTGATCAATCTTTGCCACGTTGTGAACTCATATTTTTTTGTGGTAAGATGAGTGCACATAAACTGCTGCCTCAGCGCTCCAGAACTATTATTAAGTGGATTGTCTTTAACCAGAATTGCACGCGTAAGAAAGATGTATGGTGCTCTACTTTCATGTGAACACTAGATGTCAGTCTAGCCTACTGAATGGACTGTATAAAGCTCTGTTCATAGTCCTTGTCCTATATTCTATATTACATCACAAAGGTCTATGCTTCCGTTGCCACTATAACAAAGGCTTTTGAATTAAACGTAGTCTCTTCATTCAAATGACAAAAACGTATAAATAGGCTGTCGTATAATGTGATATCTTTATTATCAATAATCATTCAAAGACCAATATTTGATACCACTTTAGTGTCAGCTATAGATGTTATTTCACTGTTTGCTCTCTTTCATTGCCATAGTGTAAAATGAGCCAAACTCAAATGTTATGAGCTTGAATTCATAATGATGGTTATGCACTGCCAAATCCACAAAGGAATGCGACAATATGCAGTGTGTTATTAGATGCTCTAGGTGATACCGGTCCAGTCATCCTTAATTAGCTTGAAATGTTATGCAACAGGACAATTACCTGTTTCAAATGCTATTAAACAGTCTCACCTCACATTGATTAAGTTGAAATTACAGTGGGCCAACAACTTCTTCCCATTTTTTTGCAGGATCTATAACCCAAAATATCCCACCTGCCACATGTTAATGTTTTGTGTTCTTTTATCATGTAAAGTAACAGTACAACAATATAATGACATAAAGACTTAAGCAGCTATTCACCACTTAACATTAAAAATGCTCTCTCAGTATATCAGTGAAATAAACTTTCCCCCTGCAGTATTCTGATGCAACCAAGGTAATGAAGACTACAGGCCTGTGGTACCGGGTTCGTCGTGCCGGTTGCCTCCTGCCTTGTTTTACGTCTAGATGACGTCATGCACAAAGTGTGTTGATGCGAGGAGACAAGAAGAGAGGAAGAGAGGGAAAGTGAGGATGGATGTGGGCTGTCGCGTTAAATTCGGTGCGACGCTCCCTCCTAGAGCTGTGTGAATCTTAAAGGCAGTTGCGGAACATGGAGGCAAGAGACTGCTTGTGTTCGAAGCCCCTGCATGAGAGCATGAAACCTCCCTCCACACACACACACACACTTTATTTCACACACTAATATGTGCTATAGCAACCTACAATAATCCAGGATCCCCAGGTGCGGAGCATTTTACACCTGCTGAGCAAGTAATGTGCCGTGATACTATGTTATTGTTTTGCAGTAATAAGGCAATCCGAGTTTTCTATTCATTAGTAAAGCAGTCTTGTTCAGACTATGCATTGTTAATATTATTTTCACATTATGGCATTTATTTGTCATTACTGTAAAGATGTCGTCAAACATGCCTAAAGTGGCCTTCTGACATAACATAAACTTTGATTGGTTCTGATCAGCTCAAAACCAATACAGCTCAAATCAGCTCAATCAGCTCAAAACCATACAGTGCTGTGTACCACACACTGGGTTCAGGGTTGTGCCTATGGGTCTTATTTCTGAAATATCATATAACCTCCCTAAATGGGGAGAATTGATGATGGTATACAGCGGGCAATGACATCACCTGGCAGTTGAGCTTATTTTATTAGTCTAACGATGTTATCATTGCTATAAAATCAAGAGCTTTGTACGAAGTTCCCTAACAGAACAATGTAAGCTTGGTGTTAACGTTAAAGATGGGGCATTGTGACTGCATTGGGAACAGAAATGAAACTCTGTGAATTTGCAGCTGTGAATTTACTGGATGCTGATGCATTTAGAGTATGGTAAAGTTTGCTGAAAGTTTGGGTAGCAGTGAATGGACAAAGTCTGGAATAACCATGGCAACAGATTTCAGGTAGAACCACCGTGGACATCTCAGACTTTCAAGCATTTAGGATCCATTTATGGGGACATCATGCATAATCTTCTTATAGCTATTTAAGGAATGATTCAAAACTGAATTGGGTACTTAACAAATGCAACAGCAAAATAAGAGCATGCAGCTCTCCGGTATGAAATGCTACGATTCTCGTACTAATAAACCACAAAGGATACAAGTCAAGCTTCACTCTGTTTATATTCAAGCAAGTCTGCACAAGTCTAATGCATTTTCAAATTTATGGATTTAAGTGGTCCAGTACATACTGTATGAATAGACATGACTAGCATAAAAAGGTCAGGACAGTGATTATATCTGGTATCTATCTGATTATATCTGGTATCTATCTGATTATATCTGGTATCTATCTGATCGCTGTTATAATGTTGATGTTAAACTGTGAAAAAACTCACACGAATAGTGTTACAAGGTTTTCTAATGACAGTGTTATATTAAATCAATTGAATCCCAGTGTGATTTTATGCAGCATTTCTGAGTCAACTAATCAATTTGAACGAATGAACGACACTTTCCTTTTGGCTGAATGATGTGTTTGAAAGTCTGCATGTGGACATCCCTGGAACTGAGGCTGGGTCTAAGGCTTGTTCCATGTTTTTATTTTAATTTTATTAGGCCACTGTTGAACATATGGTCATGGTATTATTAATGTTAATTTGCCGTAGCCTGCTTCATATATAACTGACGGACTGGAACTAAAGATAATTCGTCAGGCACTCAGGCTGTACATGCCTTATAGGCCCTCCTCACCACCACCACTCTCTTTCTGTGTGTGTGTGTGTGCATGTGCGTGTGCTTGTGTGTGTGCATATGTGCATGTGCGTGCGCGCGCGTGTGTCTGTGTGCGTATGTGTGAGTGCATGCGTGTGTATGTGTGTGTGTGTGTGTGTGTGTGTGTGTGTGCGCGCGCGGGTGTGGATCTTTTTCTCCTGCCCCCGCGAATTCCTCATCCAAAACTCAATCACGTATGATTGCGTAGGGAGAGTTAGCGTCGTGCAACCCAGTCACCGCTTGTCTGTCTGGGAGAGAGGTAGCACGAGCTCGGAGAAACAACTACATCGGCATTCTTACTGTGCGAGTAAATCATGTTAGAACTGTCGCACCCGGACAATCCTTAAACGACACTGTATCTTCCATTAGTTTTTCGGTGACTTCGGCCAGCGTAGAAGTACCATGTTGCTGCGCTCGTCTAGTGTGATATTATTTCAGAAAGCGCGCAGAGGATATAGTGAAGTCATGGGCGCGTCGCACAGATGCCAATAGTGTTCGCGCGGGCAGCGGGGTTCCCCAGCGGCTCTCGGTCCTGTGCTGGGTACCTAATTTACAAAGTTGTGAAGCGTTGCAGTCGGACATCAAAGAAGACCATATTAAAACGGCGTAACAGGTTTATCTGTGAATAGCAAAACGTTCGAATGATGTAGGTCTCATCCTGAAACGGAATTACGCGGGTTATTCTGTCTTCAGTTGAAACGGTACCATTCACCTGGAATACCTGGACCTGATTACGATTGTGGTACGCATGCTCTGATAGTACGTTTTATTTACTGTTTAGCTCATTTTGTTAAACAATTTATTTGTTGTCCAAACAGGAAACGTTTGCAACTGTTGAACTGGTAAATAGCTTATGCGCATTGTATAATTTTTCCCGAAACTGACCGCCTGGGTATTGTTTTAAAAGAGGATGCTCTTATTGCCATGCTTTACTGGATCATTTAAATTTCCTAAAGGAATCGGAATGACATTTGGCTAATACAAAGCGAACGAATCAAGCAAAATTAGCCGGTTATTACGTTAACAGCTGCACCAATCGACCTCTGCCCAATAACTCGGCTCGCCCGCCAGGGAGATGGCCGCAATCGCCAGCTCCCTGATCCGTCAGAAACGCCAGGCACGGGAGTCCAACAGCGACCGGGTTTCCGCCTCGAAACGTCGTCCCAGCCCCAGCAAAGACCCTCGCTCCCTCTGCGAGCGACATTTCCTTGGGGTCTTCAGTAAGGTCCGCTTCTGCAGCGGCAAGAAAAGACCTGTTCGCCGGCGACCAGGTCAGTACTTCAGTTTTTAGAAAACGTCTCCCACCCCCGCCCCCAGAGCGAGCCGATGCTCTGCTGCAGTCAAAAGCTCTGTATAAACCATTGAAGGGGAAATTGTCCGTTGTATTCTATTGCGATGCGAAAAATCCCACCTGTTCCATAGCTCACGTGTTGTCTATCAATATTCACCAAGCGATTTGCCATGTCAATCTGAATGTACAGATCGTTTCTGTGTTGTAATGTTATAATTGGATATATATATACATGTTTTATTAATGTAGTGTGTTCATTATTGCTAAGAAGTCTTGGATTCCCGAGGCTGTGCGTGCGACGCCTGCCTCTTCGTAATTTCCATTTAAAGCCACTTAAAGTTTGAAAAGACGCCGTTTTAAATAGTGCAAAAAACCCGCTATTTTAAACTAGGGACAGAGGCACCGCAGTGCACCAAGGCTCTCTTACATGAAATGTTTATAGGTAAATGTTTATTACGAAGAGAGTGCTTTACTGCAGTGTGGGGAGGGATTGTGTGATAAGGTGTATTGATGAACACGGTGTCACTGCCCGCTGAGCCACGCTATCGTCCTTTTCGGCCGAAAAATGGAACGATGCGTGTGAATAAAAACAATGCACAGCTTTCCCCACCTCCCTCAAATACATCTCTCTCATGATACCTGACAAGCTGTGAGCGGTGCGTTTTTGTGCGGAGAGAGACACAGTCCCCACCCCAGAAACTCAACACATTATACGTTACTTGCTTTATTACACAGCTGTTGCTACAGAATCTGTGTGTAAAAAAATGTTGTTTTTCCTTCTCCCTGTAAGATGCTCCTTCGAAACCTCCACAGGTGTCCCGTAAGGGCGTCAGGCTAGGTCAGTACCTCAGCCTCCCATCAATGTGCTTTGTCTCCTAGTCACCTCTCCATCTCGAGCTCATGTCGATCTTTTCGCGCGAGCGCTAGCTCTTGTCTAACGGCAGCCGCCTCTGTCTAGCTAGTCTTTGTGGTATGCAGTCGACTGTTCTTCTCGTGTTTTCGTCTGTGTTTCAGTTTCTTATTATTTGTTTGCAAGGACACCTACACTTTCAGTATCTTTCTCCCGCTTCCCCCAGTATTTCCCACAATCCCCCTCCCCCTTCCTTGAGAAGCCTTTCATTCCTATCTCTGCTCTTCCTCCATCTTTTTTGTTCGCTTCTTTTCCGTCGTTTTGTTTTGTTTTTCTCCTTCGATACTGGTATGTTCTGTCCCGTCCGTTTGTTTCAGTGCGTGTTGTAACGTGAAGTATTGCCATGAGGGGTATGGTGGGGCCCTTGTTTGCAGTGTGCCGATGTGTCATTCTCCTGTCAGTTGTTGTGACTTCAGCAGTAGAGGTGATCATTCTCCATTTCATAACCATTACATCATCTGTTAACATACTGTATCCAAATGTAAGTGTGAATTTTGTGGAATGGACCGATATGAAACATCTGGAACATCTTTGTGATTCAAGACACAATGCTCAGTTATGCTGTGCGTGCATACTGAAGCGTCGCTCTGAAACTTCAATACAAGGAAGTATAAAAATGCACATGCAACCACACACATGACCTCTCACAAACAGAAACAAACAGGTAACACACATGCACAACACGGAGACACACACTTACACTCTGGTCACACACACACACTTTCTAAGACACCAAACCAGAACCCGCCCCCTCCAGTTAGGGTAATTTCTGTTAAGACCCTTGCTTCCACCTTTATTGACTGAGGTGTGGTTTCCATATGTGATTTAGTCATTCTCTTCCTGATGGGCACATTGAGGTAATTGATTGCCCTTGACACCTGTCTGAGATGTCTTGGTTTGATGGATAGATGGAGTCCCTGGTGAATGGCTGGGCTGAACTGAATCTCTTTTCATCTTGACCATCATGGAGTCCCATAGTTTGTCTGAGCCTGTGGGGCATCTCAGCATGCCAGGTCACTCCAATGGCACCTCACACTCCCACCCCGCAATCGCACCTCCTGGCTTGAGAGTTGCAACTGCACATACCTTTCATCTCAACCAGGTAACACCAGTCATTGCAGCAGGTGATCATCTCTGCTCTCACGGTCCTTAGTGAACGAGACATGCAAGGCAAACATGGCTGCCCCCCAAATCAATGCCCAGGTGTGTCACTGATATAGGCTCACAGGAAGTTGGCTCCACACTTCAAACTCTCATAGTCTTCTCTTCACATAAATTTTAAGAAGCATTGCAATAGATTTGGTGGTGGAAATTGACATGAGTTTGGGGTTTGGGTGGGGGTGCATCTATTTGTCTTTGTTTTTTTTTCTTTTCAGAGCCACAGCTGAAAGGCATTGTGACCCGGCTGTTCAGTCAGCAGGGCTACTACCTACAGATGCAGCCAGACGGGACCATCGATGGGACAAAGGTTGAGAACAGTGACAACAGTGAGTGTTGTCCTACTAAACTGCGTTGCATGGATTAGCTCGTGCGAAACGGGGTTCATCGAAGATCAGTTACAAGGACCCACCTTATGATCACCTTGTGAGATTTGAAGTAGCTTTGAATCTAACTGTGTTGCATGATCCCTGAAACAAATGCAATGAGTTATGGTTTTATGGTGTATGGTCTGAGTTAATTATAGAACATGACAGCCATGAGTGTAGTGAAGCAGTGCTTGCTTTTAAATGACTGACACACACATGTAATCTGCCAGTTTGTATATGTGCATGCAGGTACATTTAACATGCTTTTTTCTGAATGCTAATCACTCTGAGATGCACTAAAATGAGTGGATAGCTGAGAGTGTGATTGTAGACAGACTGAAGGGAAAAGAGCAGAACCCACTCAAATCAATTGTCAGCAGTGCTCTGTTGCCAGGGTTTTTTCCATGAGTCATCCTTCCTCTGAGGTATCTCATGTCTAACCTAAGTGCTAGCCTTCTGCTCAGAGAACAAAGTTCAAGAAGGTGGGAGACCCACACAAGATGGACATTCTTTAACTCAAGCACATCTTCAGAAATACAGTACCATGCAATCAGACAGAGGAGAAGGTTATTGTGGCAGATATTTTCAAAGAGAAAAGAACCCCTTACTCATTGGAGGCATATGTTCTAATTAGAAGCTGTCTATTCGCCATAGTTTCATAGTATGAGAATATGAACTCCATTTGCAGTTTGGGGAAGCCTTCACAACAACAATATTAGTGCCATTGAGGGATTCATCTCCGTCACAAATGCTGCTTCCCAGCAGACCGATAGATCCTTCTGCAGGACTGGATTCACATCAAATGTACTGTTCTCACTACCACAAGTGACTTTAATCATCTAAACATTCTTTTTTTACTACCTGCCTTTGGTGTAAAGGCACTACATGCATTTATGGCCGTAAAATTCTAAAATATAACTAGGTCCTTTCTGATCTCTCTCATAGGCATCTCTCTGATAACTGAAGTTGTTTTACTTCATATAAAATCTTAGTGGTGGAATATCCTCTGGCTTTTGTTTAGATCCATGAACCATAATCCTTACACATTCACCTGCTGGGCGGTTCCTTAGTCAGAAGAGAAGAGAAAACTGCAGTCAATAATTTAGCATCTAAAACTAAAAATATCCCAGCCATACTGTGAATAATTCCCACTATGAGTAGAGTTTGTTCAACAACAGCATAAGAGTTACGGGCAGGAGCGTGAACCAAATTAAAAAGGACTTTGGCAGTCAGACCAAGCAATGCTGTTGATCCCTGAGACAGATGATCAGAATAATAGATTCCTTCCACCTTGAAATGACTGGCCTCTTGAACTCTACTGATTTAGGTGTTGATGAGAAAAGTAATGCATTTTCAAATGGCCTTTCTATATGAGTGGTCAGGGGATCAGAGGGGCCAATGGTTTGTGCATGCTCTATGTGTCCTTGATGCAACTCTCCACACTACAGATGAAATAAGACTGAAATAAGATTGCCAAAAGCTTTAAAACAAATCACAGTCCTGTTATATGTTAGCTTAGACCATGTAACAGCACGCCATTACTAGATGAAATATGCGCCCCGAGTCCGACTGGGTGCACTGATTGGGTCATTTGCATTGCTCATTAGCATGAGGTGACACCTTGGTCTGTCTGTTCCTGGAAGCAGATGTAATGTGCTGAAACAGAGAATTACACAATAAGCACCATGCAGAAAAAAAGAGACCTATGAGCTTCCATTTAAATATGTGGTCAACCAACCATTATCTACACTTTGTTTTAACTTCTGTGTGAATTCCTGGATTGTTTGGTTTATGACACCTTCTGAAACTGTGCTTTTTAGGAGTGTCAGGGTTAGATATGTTAAAGTATAACAATCCTCTTTACAAGAGAAGTTTTTTTCTGTCTTCATTGTTGAAATGTTGAGAACAATTAAGACACTTTTTTTCAAGTGACTGTGCATGTAAGTATGGTGACAGTACGTCTGTCAGTCTTATATAGCTGTTAATAAGACAGAAATCTGATGATGTGGTGGATCCCATACTAACTTGCTTTCACCAGAACAAGAAACTGCAATTAAAGCCTATTCACATCTGGTTCAAGAACGACAAGGATGAGGTTGGTAAAACTCACAGACAGGCTGGAATTGAAATAGAAATGATTGCGCTTGTTGCTTGATCCTCCACAATCTGCCCAGTACACAGGCAAGTCTCCCCTGTTAGCCGGGTGACTGCAGGCCAGCTCAGCCAAGATCAGACCCAGCTGTGAGACGGGGGTTCGAGGGTGGACGTTCCTTCTGAACAGGCTTGGCAGCTCCTGCCAGCCCTCATTTACTTTAGCACCATGGATTTGTGTCCTTATTGATTACAGTTTCTTGCCCCTTCCTGAAGTGAGACTATTCTTCCCCACCCTAAAGCCATGCGCAGTTTATCAGCAGAGGCTGCGTTAACACAACAAGAAGCCTTGCCGTCACAAGGAGAGATGATTGCTGGGCTAGTGGGAGCTGCCAAGCCTGTCCGTGGGAACGTTCGCCCTCAAAGCCCCGCCACACGGCTATAATCTCGACTCTGATCTCGGCTCTGCTGGCTTGTAATCGCACTGTGTACTCCTCGTGATGCTAGACCACAAAGAGCATCTATCAGATGAGGTTAATGACCACAGTTTTCTACCATTCTGTTACCCGAGTGCTTGTAGAGATTGAATTGCTCGCTTTCGAAGGCAGTTTGTGGAGGATTGAGGTTTTTTTTCATTTATTTTCCCACCTATAAGTTTTGCCAAGCTCATTCTTGACTTTCTTGAATCAGACTTTAACTGCAGTATATAGCTATGATCTGCTCTGCCTAAGCTCTAATAGGATCCCTGTCTATAACCCTAACCCTAACCCTAGTATAGCAAAATTGTGTGTTAAATGATGTTCGCCATAATAAGACATGGCCGACTTACTGACATCAACTTGTTATTTTACTAAAAGGTTCATAACCACATTCATCACTAGACTTCTTACCATGGATTTCTTATCATCAAGTCTTAAATTTAGCAGCACTGCTTCTGTAGCACATGGGTGATATAACATGATGTAATCTGACGTGTGACTGGCTCACCACCTTTAGGCAAAGGAAAAAAAAAACCAACCAAACACAAAATGGCATTTTCTTTAACCCAGTGATTACTTACTAACAAAGGCTAGGTTCATAGACAGGCAATTAGATTTAATTATCAGTAAAACTGAAATATATTTGAATATCATTGAAAATTTTCTTTATCTTTGCTAGGTTAAAACAGATTCCTTTCTAAATTTACAGTCTTCTAACCTAATTTTAGTTTAATTGACATTTGCCATGGCAATTGATTGTTCTTTGGCACAAACCTTTCTTTGAATGCTGCCCATTTGCCATATACAGGTTTAGAGTTTATAATGGTGACCTGTTTAAAAGAAAAATGCAAAAACATACATGGCCAAATAAATTAACAAAACAAAATAAATCACAAATCCTAATCTTACTTCCTCTGAGAGCTGCCAGGCCCTCAGGTCCTACCCCTCTTCTGCTTGGAGATGTTACCACAAAGATGAGCCGCACAGATGAACACAAGAAGCAAACCACTATCCCAGAGATGCATGGAAGGGGTGGTCCACAGTTGAGGACGATATTTAAAAAAATATTGTCTTGATACACTCGCATAATTCTAAGACCAGTGTGCTGCTCTCTCAAGAAGCAGCAAAAGTAATTTCATTTAAAAAAAATTATTTCTTCATTTAGGAAACCTGGAGGAAATCTTTATCACATCCAGTGACTTTATATTTTTACTATCTTTGTAATAAATAAACTACACGTTTGACTGACACCAGCACAATCAGCAGTGCTAAGCTTTACATCGAGTCCCCTTAGCCAATAAAGATGCTCCCAAAGATTGCATCGGCTATTGGTGACTTATTATTATGTAAAATACAATTTTATTTATACTGCTGTTTTTAATCTGTTTATTTTCTCATTTTTAGCTATTCGTCCATTATTCAATCGGTGTTCATCATGATTTATTTTTATGATGGCCAGGGATTCACATGGGGTGCACTTTCTTACATAATTGTCCCTGACAGAGTATTCACAGTGCTCGCAGAAAGTTCTAGAAGCCCTCCAAAGTGGATATGCCTGCTGATGCCCTTGTCACTGCATAGCAGTACGGCTGCTGTGAGCATCATTCCATCATATGCATAGCTTTCCCTTTAAAGATGCCAGAACTCACCTTGAACTGAAAGGAAAGAGAAACTCTCAGTGGACGAAAGAAGGACTTACCAGAGTCTGACTGCATTACATACGGTCTTTTGCAGCCAGCAATTGTAACATATTCCTCTCTGTGGCTAAACGCCTTGTTCTGAAGGCTCTGAGGCCAATTTGCACCCTAGCACACACTGATTTTTATCGAATGAAACTGAATAAGCTCAGTGGACAAGCGCAGCTTGGCACTTTTCCATGGTGCCTTATCTGATCCAACACTAGCCTAGCTTATCACGGCTCACACGTTTGCTCCGGACATACTCGTAGAACAGTCTATCCATCTTCCAGCCCTGATCATGTTGATTGCATATTCTGAAATAACCCAAAGAATAAGGTGAGATTATATTTTTGACTTTTGTGTCACCACCATCCCATCTTGTTCAGTGGCAAGAGTAGCTGTGTCAAAGTTTGAAGAAAATAAAATCTAACGATACACCTGCTCTTTACTTTTGCAGCCCTGTTTAACCTCATCCCAGTCGGACTACGAGTGGTGGCCATCCAGGGAGTGAAGGGTGGTTTATATATTGCCATGAACGGAGAAGGAAAGCTCTATAGCTCAGTAAGTCTGACTCTTTCTCTTTTATCCATCTGTGTGTGTGTGTGTGTGAATTATTTATTAATCTATATTTGCAATGTAGATTTATAGCATCTGATTATTCACTATCAAGATGCATGCTTTTTACATATCTCCACTAGTCTCCCTGGGCAAAGCAGTTTTGTGCATTTAAGCTGTTTCTATTTGGCATATTCTATGCCTAATTAACATATTCTATGCCTTATTAACATATTTGCCTTCCGAGGAAAAGTCTGCGCCAAACACCTGCAGAATGGCTTATCGTTAACCCTTTAGTCCAATAGTCAGGCACGTCACAGCAATCCACTCCACCTAACAGTGCAGGTTGGGTGACTCATGGGTTAATGGGCTTACTGCCAGCTTCCTCCCTGTGGACTTTTGCAGAGTTACGGTGGATGACAGGCACACACACTCCCTTGCGCACGCTCTGGAGGAAACACGTTGGCGGGAGTGTGTCGCAGTGAGCTACAGCCCCTGAGTTATATAATGGCAGGTCACAGAACTCGTAATGCTGTTAAAGACTATCTGCAAGGAGGGAGGTATTTCCATTTCCCATAGCAACCAGTGGGTTGCTTTGTAGTTAATGTCTTCATTAATTTGGGAAGTAAACTGGGTATCTAAATGGAGCCAGGCATGTCCACCACTGTCACTTAATTTATGCACTCATCATGCAATGACATTTATAATGATCAATGTGATGTAAGTGAATATTGTCCTGCAGAAAGAAACCTCTTGGTCAAGCAGTAGAAGACTGATAAACTGAATGTTGGACATCCAAAAATCGTAGAGGCCAAAACTAAGCTAAAATAGTGAGGGAAATAATTTGTATATACGTCTCATTTCCAATCTACTGTTAAAGCAATGCAGTCTGTTAACAGAAGCTTTTTTATGTGAGTGGATGAGACCAGACCAAAATGACTTGCTGCTTTCTAGTCATCATCAAGGTTATTGTAATATTTTACTTCATTGTTTTTTTTTTTTTTTTCACATAAAATGGAGACATTCCCTTCTGAGATGTGGCTTTGAAACAGCTAAAAGAGGGTTTTAATTAAATAGAGAGGGAAAAAAAACCTCTCCTTTGCCATCTGGAGCAAATCTCTCCTGACATGCATCATGGGAAATTAATATGCTGAAAGAGTATCGAGATCAAAGGGGATCACAAACATTGGTGTGGTTTCATTCAATATTTACTAAAGAATAGAAGTGATGAAATCAAATGGGTGGGACCACTCATCACTCATAATACTAAGAAGCACTCATGACAGATTGCAAGATGTAGTCTAAGATGAAGGACGTTTAATTACCAGCTTCAGCTGAGTATTTCCAGTGTGCTTTAGTAAAAGTGTTCCCAGCTCAGTCTTCAATATTGACTATCTATTCTGCTTGTTCAGTTTCTGGCAGCGTTACAGGTCCACTTCACATTAATGATGAACCACTTGACTTGGTTTTCTTGAACAGCAAAAACTCAGCTATGTAGGGCCTTAGTGTGTGCCTCACGACCAGAACATACGATTCATTCGGTTGAGAAGTACAATGGACTTTATTTGTACATTTTAAATTCAATTTTTCCGTATAAAAACCATTGTGAACTTCTTCTTGTGTTTTTTTCATGTCCTGTTTCCTTTGAACATACAGCACTGCATGTTTGAGATGCTAACCGAGATATATTTTTATCTGCTCAATCTCCTGAGATCTCTCATGACCAGTAGTAGTTGTTAGATTGGAAAGTATCCATCACTGACATCATGCCAAAATGGCTGTATCTTTACTGAATCGACATCACCTAGTCACATATCTAACATTAACAGAGGGAGAGAGTGCGTTGTCCACTCACTTGCCATTGCAACACCATCGACATCTTTTTTGGGTATTCCAAAAAGGAGCAGCTATGAAAAGAGGCACACCAGACCAGTGTTCATTGTATAGGTCAGAACTACCGCTGCTCTTATGTCCATCTGTAACCTGGTCTCCTAATAGGACAGCAAGCTGTGTTCTCATTGGACGGGCAATTTGGGTCTGTTGCTGAGTAACATTCTAGCCAGATGGGAGTCGACGTGGTTGTGTGGCAAACTCCAGCATTTTTGTCCTCTGAGCATATTGAGGTGCAATGTTTTGCGGAAAGGAATTGAAAAGCATGGTAGACGGTTCCAAATTCACGGGGGGAGTGTGCATAGCCTAATTTTAGTGTCACACATTCTTCATTATGTGTGAAGTATAGAGACTACCTAAACTGCCCCCATAGGGAGTGACTGCAAAGGGCAGGAAACGGATGGCCTGAAATGTAAATGATTTATAAGAGTTTAAATGTATGGGATTTTTTTTGCTTGGTTAATTCATCACTCAAGCCTGTGATTGGGCATTTCTCTAGCTATGCTCTTCCAGGGGCCACCATAAGACTTCATTGCTACAATAGATCTAATGTTCCCAGGAAGAAGATGTAGGAAGAAATGGACCTCATTAGAACTATGTTAATGTGGTCATCCATGATGCATAAAAATGTAAATGGATAAAGTTTAATTAAGCCATTATCTGTGTGATCTATATTTGATGAAGACATATAGTGCTAAAATCTGAAAGATATTCGGTGAAAGGATACTCTAATGCTCAGTCTGAGCAAAATGATTCTCACTGTTAACGTTTCTCTCTTATTATCATTATTTTTCTTTTTCACTTGGCAGAAATGAGTACCGCATTGTGGAGACGATTATTTAACCCTCGAGGGGCGCAGGAAAGCTTTCTCCAACCTGATCCCGCTCGTTATCTTTGGTTCTTTGGGGACGGAGGTCAGGAGACCCTCAATCTGAGGGCTCAGAGCATATTAGGTTATTCTGCTTGATCTAACAATGCATCTTTTCCTTCACTTTGGAAAACTTAGATCTCACCAGACCTGGATTAATCAGCTGTATTTCAAAATACGTGGGAGAACAGAACCCAAGTGGCCACTGGCAATAGTGTCAAGGACACTCTGCTTTAATAACCTCAGTCTCTGTAATGGAACATTTTCAGTTCGAATTTACAGATCAAAGATCTGTTTCTGATTGATATCTGCTCATTTTTCTGTGTTTTTCATACTGTGGTTGTAAAATGCAGTAAATGTAGACTAGCACAAAAGTGTTCCCAGTAAAAAATAATAAGCTATTTTTATGTTCCTACAAAATGTTTGGCAAAATGTTTTGTAAACAAATATGTCCATTCTCCTTAACCGTTTTCAGCTTTTGGCTGAAGGCCATTACTTGACAGACATGTAAAATGGGACTCTGCTTCGTATGAGAAGCTTATGGAAGTGAAATCAAGGGCTGCAATGTCAGAAGAGCGCAATCACGACGTTTTCCATGAACAATTGCATTTAGCTTCTAATATAATTCTAATATAAATAGTTTATACACTGGATATTGGATATTACACTCCATACATACTGCATACGTAAAGCTTGGATATGCATCTAAATGGTCAAATGTGTTATTTAAAGCTAAATATGAAAGTATTTTGCCTCAGCAACATGAATTTTTGTGAGAAAAAAACATCGCTTGCTGTATATAATGGGAACAGAAGGCAGTGTTTAGAAGGCAGCTTAATTGTAGCCTGAGTGTTCTGAGTGACACTCTGCTGGTCGTTGAGTGTGGATCTTGTCGTCAGTAAAACGGTGTCGTGTGTGCGGTGACGTCGGTTTGTGATGCTAACCGGTGGATTGTGTGGGATTTAGCATCTGGTAAAGAGTTCCTCTCCATTATTTATGATATATTCGCTGTGTCCTACTTTACAGCCCAGCGGTAACCACAACTCTGTAGTTTAAAAACGTATCTAGCTTTAACTAAGCGCGGGAGTGCCCGTCAGCATACAGCACTTTCGCTCAGAAAAGGTGTGCCCCGCGGTAAAGATGTACAGTATTAGGCTTAATTCCCTCCCGGTTACACAAGACTTCGCCCGTGCGGGACAGCCAGGCTCATATACGTTAGACTGCACTCCGGCACACCCCCACCCACACACGTTCACGCTCGCTGGCTCTCTCTCTCTTCTGTACTCGTTTTCAGTCACAGAGGATGATGCTCCTCCTGGCCTTCAACGTGCAGGCACAGAAAAGTTAATTAGGCGTTTCTGTGGACACCGCCCAACATGTTTGCATAAATGAATTAAAATGATTCCACTGGGTAATCCACCAACCTCATTGGTTAATGCAGCTCTTTATGCAATGGAAAGCGCATACTGGTGCTTGGGTAGGTAAGAAATAGCGTTGTAGTGGATATGATTACCAGTCCCTTGACACACAAACATACATGCAGACAACCTGAAGGAAATCCCAGATTTACGTTTCAAAACCTCTGCCATTTGCAAAGCAAGGTTAGTTATCTTAACGTTAGTTATCTTAAGGCTACTAAAATCTAATGCTACTTGCAGTATTAAGTGTGTTGTAAAATTCTTTTCAAGCAGAAAAGGTGCATAGAAAATGGCGTACTAATTTTTGTTTCAGTTGCTGTGTAATTGCATGCCAATCCCGGCCAGATTCACCAGGCTTATTAGCTTATCAAAGCATTTCCATGCTGTTCCTGTAACGTGTCCATTGACTGATGTGACCGACATTTCCTGTGTGGAATGGAATCCTATACATGCGGTTGATAAGACCATTGATTTTGGGGCCTCTGACACAATGTGTACAACCCCCCCACCCCCCAAAAAAACAAAAAACAAAACAAAACAACAAAACCAACCACTTAATAAATATTAGACAGCTGGTCTGATTTATCTTTATTTAGGTTTGTGAATGAGTGGTCTAATAATTTAATTCATATTCAGTAATCGAGATGGAAATGTGTCTTCCGGTGTGACTGAGGCAGCTGTCTAGACAGGAACCAGCGTCTGTGCTCCTCTACCTGACTCTACCTCCAGAATAATAACAACCTGTCTGGCATATCTTAGGAATGAAGCGTTCCTTCTGGTTTAAATGCAGCTGTCCAACTCAAATTTACGCCGAATTTAATCTCCATTCCTGTCTGTATTGCAGCAAATATGGCAGGTCTTTGTGCCTGCCCTGTGCCTTCAGCAGCTCAGCCATATTCCACATCCTCATCAGCACAAATTCTCTCTCCCTCTGTTATCTTCACCATGATGTTTTACTCTCCCTTCGCGTGTTCCCTCTAATCCTCCCTTGCTGTCAAAGTGCTGGCCGTCTCCTTGGATAATGTCCATTCGTCCATTCTATCACTTTTTGTTCATTTGTCCAGACTTAAATTGCCTGCTGCTGTGTCATTTTTGCTGCTTTACCAATGTTTATATGTGCGTTTAATCTGTTTTGTTGGCATTTTCCAGAATTACTTACTTGAAATATGATTAATATGTCTCGGACACATCTGTCTATTCTCCCCTGGTTTTGAATTTAAAAGGCTTTTTTCCTTTGCTGACAAGTTCCAAAGGTCTTCTCAGCTTGTTTATCCATGCTTAAATTCATTAACACGTGCGAGCAAAAGGACTCTTATGTCAAGCTTCACAAGCAAATCCTCTGTTCCTCCTCTGGATGGTGGTGGAATTAAATCCATTCTAATTTGGCCCCGGTTTCTGCCCGAGAGGCCCAAGCAGATAGACAAATATAATTCATCTCACATCCATTACTGAACAAACACTCTAGATTGGTTTCTAGACTCCCCTCCCCCCCTTACCAAATCTTTTGTAATGACGTTTTCTCATGAAATGCTATTTTTCTCATGTACTTTAATGAAAAATTGGGTCAGGAATCTAGTCAGCATAACTTTATACTGATAATGTAAACTAAATGTTATCACTTATATGCTCCCACTAAATGCTACTACTGATATCCACTGATATATACACTGGAGATCAAAATTAGAGAACAACACACCATTTCCTAAATGTCAAGGTCATTGTGTCCTATGTGAAATTATCATAACAGGAGTGAAACAGCAGTATTTTAAGCTTATTTCACAAACTGTATATATTCTAAAGCACAACAAAAAACCTTAAATGATATAATTGAAAAAGAACACTCATCAAAATTAGAGAACACTTTCAGATATCTGCAGGTTATTGGTGTTAATCTGGCACCTGGTGCTAATTTCCTTAATTATCTGACAAACCCTATTTAACTGTCAGACTAACTTTCCAGTTTTTACTGACTTTGCAAAAATGGTGAGCCATTCCAAAGTGACAGAAACCCTCCGGCAGCAGGTTGTCCAGATGAAGGCCAAAGGGGTGACCCTATCAGCCATAGCAAGAGAAGTTGGGAGAAGTCTGTGATTTCTAGAATATTGCATCTTTACAACATCACAAACTCATTCAAGTCCCCCAAGAAGGCAGACTGCCCATGAAAGACAAATGCAAGAAAGGACAAGGTAATGCAGAGAATCTCCATGGGTAATCGGTTCAACACTGGAGCTGGAATTGCTCGTCAGTTCAGCACTGAACAGGGTAAAGATCTGTCTCGTCATACAGTGTCTTGACGTTTAAGAGCATTTGGACTGAAAGCCCACTCTGCAGTGACCAAACCTCT
>JAOXYF010000004.1:4921413-4935904 GCA_028565775.1 Sternarchorhynchus goeldii
ATCAATGTAGATTACATTATTTCTGAAAAAATCAAGTGTTCATACATTGTTCTCTAATTTTGATCTCCAGTGTATATATATAAATATGTCAAACCATCACTACAGCAGTGATATTGATTGGATACACATATCATAGTTATTATGTCTATGTTAGTGCTCTGGTACTGGCATTTAGTTGATGAAAGCTGAAAGCTGAAATTACTTTGGAAAAGCGAGGGGTGAGAGAGGAATAAGGTTTATCAGCCGTGGCTGAACTGTTCTAGGCCAAAGCTGAAGGACGGTAGGCATACCTGCCCCTCGAGCCCTGGCTCGGAGGCCCAACATCCACCGGCTGACAGCGCGCCGCGGCGTTGAGATAACGCCTCCGCCTTCGTCTCGCCCCCGCGCGGCGCCCTGCTTGCAGGCTGACGAGCTCTTCGCCAGACAGGCACGCACACTGTGCCAGCTTCGGGAATTCTGTCAGGGTTTTTTGTTTATCACCTCCACCCAGACAGAGAACAGCTCATTAAAGCTTCGCTTGTTTCGTTTTTCATACTCCACAGGAGATGTTCACACCGGAGTGTAGATTCAAGGAGTCCGTGTTCGAGAACTATTACGTCATCTACTCCTCCATCATATACCGACAGCAGGAGTCGGGTCGAGCCTGGTTCTTGGGTCTTACCAAGGAAGGGCAGGCCATGAAGGGAAACCGAGTGAAGAAAAACAAGCCCTCGTCCCACTTCCTACCAAGACCTATTGAAGGTACAATTATTCTTAGCTCTGTGCAGCTGTGGAATTAAGTGGGTTATAATTAATGTATTTCAGTCAGCGACTGACTGATAAAAGATGTCAGGTTTTTGGACTGTTTTCCTGAAATTGAAAAAAAAATTCTATCTTTCTATCTTTAAACTTCTTGTAACCAGTGAGCAGTGGGGTTTTTACCTACAAGAAGTAAAAAAAAACATTAAAAACATTACATTGCTTACTGTACAAAAATCACAGTAAATGTGCTTGACTTAGAGCATGTAAACCATGAGTGTGATCTGAACAAATGGAAAGGGCTTTGCTAACACTTTCCCCCCGGTTTTTGCTGCAAGTTTGCATGTACAGGGAGCCGTCGCTGCACGAGATCGAGGACAAGCATCGCTCTAGGAAAAGCTCAGGAACTCCTGCCATGAACGGGGGCAAAGGGGTGAACCAGAACGCCACATAGCAGGGCCTGGACACAGAGCTGCTGATGACGCATTCCCACCCTGAGGCCTGGCTCCCTGCACCACGGAAACCCTGTACCACACGCTACATCAAGACCACAAACTCTGTCCTGTGCAAACTTTTAGGACAACTCAGAGCGGATCAGAGTGGACAAAAACAGCTATATCCTCAATCGGCACTTGAACTTACAATTTATGACTTAAACTCACAAAAAAGGTCAACAGTAGGTTGATAATAGTAAATTATCCTTATTTTGAACTGATGCTGTGAAACACACATAGCTTTAAGAACATTCTTATGTTACGATAATTCCTGAATGCTTCTTGTACCTTTGTACATCGGTGTGTTACTGGTGTAGAGGATACTGAGACTGATCTTGTCCTCTCCACTAACCATGACTTCTCTTCTTCGGTTTTGTCAACACAGAGACTTAAACAAATGTTTTATTATTGTTATTATGATTATTATTATTATTATTATTTTGCTTAACAGTGAATGCATAAGAAACTATTGTAATATCAGATGACAATGACTGTATAATATTTGCATTTACAAGATGAGTGGTTAGGTCTGGTAGCTAAGGCTGCAAATTGGGAAATGAGGGTATCGTGTGAGGTTGAGTGTTGGTCTTCCACATCCATGAAGCAAGGACAGAGCTTTTTGGAAGACTAAATGTGGGATTATTTTGTTTGGCTGTTGAGTTATTTTGCAATGAGTTATTACCCATTCATTATTTAAAGCTTTCCAAAGCACAGGCCTGGAATGAGTACAAATTTCATACGCTCGTGCGCGCGCGTGTGTGTGTGTGTGTGTGTGTGTACGTGAGTGTGTGAAAGAGAGGGAGGTAGAGGCTGTGCTCTCTTCAGTTTGCCAGCATCACCTGCGATGGAGTGCTGTTTAACACTACATTCACCTGTGAGAATCTGTAAATGGCAGAAAACTGAATGTTGGATGTTTGCTGGCACCCAACCCAGATTCTTGTTTTCTTGTTATTCTGATGAGCACTTCTGACCTTCTTGAGTCAGCTTACACATTCACAGGTGGTGAAGTAAGATAGCTACTAAACCTCCTTTCCCAAACATTCTCCAACTCAGGAAGCCCTAGTCTAAGATACAGAATTCTTACCACACCACTAGCCCTGTTCAGCTCCAAGCACAAAGACTGGCCAGGAGTGTGGCCCCCACTTGGGCTCAGAAGCTGTAGGACTGGCCAGGGCAGGTGGATGAGAGCTAGCTGTATTACAGCAAAGATCTTAAGATATTCAACAGTCTTCCACTAGGGGCAGCGATGAGAGCTGGGCCCGTTTCTGCTGCAAGGAGGAACACAGATTTACAAAATAGTAAAAGGCTGAAATGGATGAATCAGGAATCCTGTCTTTCTTTGTAGAATGGATAGGCTACGGAGTGTGAGAAGAGGCATGGAAAGACATTCCTGAAGGTTCCTAATTAAGGGATTCCTGAAGAGGATGATGAGAATGTAGACTGTGGGTTTCCTTTTATTATGTGAAAATGTAACTCTTTATTTTTCATGTTTGCAGATGTTTTCACCTTACTGAAACACACCCATGTTATGCATTATGAATTATGAGATGTACAAAAATATGCATTGATATTACAAAGCAGAATGACTTTATGGACTGTTTGAGAATAAAGGTATGATTCTAAGCTTTCATTCTTATGCCTCCCCAAACGCCTAGATATTTTTACTATGTTGTTAGTGACATTCAGTTCATGTCACTAACACTAATGGCAAGAAACAGTTTTTGTTAACTAAATTTCATTAAAACGTTGTCAAATACTCCCTGTCCCGTGTGGAATCCTGCAAATTAGTGTTCCGTCACCTATCCAGCGTGTCATTTTGGATTGGCATTCCTGTGTCCTTAATTCTCCTGTTGTCATGGAAACAGACTTTTTCCTTCCAAGGAGGAGGGGGAGGGCGGCCCCAACCGACTCGCGGGCCGCTGCTGCCGAGGTCTCACGAAGCATCGTCACGCCGGTGTCCCTGCCTGTACCAAATGGGCTTCCGCACACCTCAGTACCTGACGTAAGTGACATATGTCGTCTCGCCCGTACATGGTAATTGCAGAGAGGGAGTGCGTGTGTGTGTGTGTGTGTGTGTGTGGTGTGGTGGTGGTGGGGGGGGTGTACACGTGCCTGTATGCTTTTGCATGAGGTCATGAGAAGGAGAGAAAGAGAAGTAGAGAGTTGGGGAAGACATGGAGCATTCTCTTCACTGAAACATGACAGCTTACCTATAGGTTCTAAAGTGCCCCTTCCCCCAGTAATTATCAATATGCTAACAGATTTTTTTTTTTTTTTTACTCTTTTTCTGTCCTTACACATAACAAATTAACATAGTGTCTGTTTTCCTCACAAAATTGATGTATGTGTGTGCAGGTGTGTGTACATGTGTGTATGAACCACTTCAGGTAGGACAGGTATGGCCAAGTACAGTTCCTTCTGCATCTGGCTCCTTTTGTGTAAGCGATGCTTCGGCTTCTCCGATCTATTCGGGTCTTTTGCCGTCATGTTGGAAGCTCGTGCTGACACCCATCTGAGCAGCCGCCACAGCTGCCTGCTTCTAAATCCCCTCCTCTCTACGTGTGGATAAGCTCTCTTTCTAACGCCACCACACAGAAGAGCTGAGCTGTCACCACCCATTCAGGCATGTTGCGCCGTGATTCTACCCGTCAGCTTCTCTCTTCATCTTCCATCTTTCAAACAAGTCCCTCTCTTTGCTTCACCGATTCCGTTGTTTGCTTAGAAGTCAGTTCTTTGGGGATTTTCCTGTTTTGGTTATTTTCTTTCAAAGCCTCTGAGGGGAAGAGGGTAGTCCTTCTCAGCTGGAACAGAGAAGCCCTCATTAAAAACTAATTGGTCTCCATACAATTAAGACAGGCGCCATGTGACAGGAGGGTGCTTTTGATCTCCCAAAAAGCCAGGGCTGAGCTTGGCTTGCCTCCCAAATCACCACGGCAACAGAAGCTTAACAATTTGTTTTTGCTGGCTTATGTTATTTTGTTTTGTTTTGCTATTGTTTCTGTAGCTGTGGGAGAACAATAGCAGGGACTTGTCAGAAATACAATGCATTTAGATAACAGATACCCTGGAATTAGCAATCAAAATACAAGAAATACAAAAAAAACCAACCACCACCCTTGCTTTTCCTTGATATGAACAAGTGTTTGCTGCTGAATGGTTGTGACTGAGCAGACTGATAAAGCAGAATGATAAATGTTCAAGGAGAAAGTGATATTCATTTTCTCGTTGCTTGAATATTCTGAAAAAGATCAGTTCTTCTCCAAGAGCAAAAATAAGCGACAAAAGAGAGTGTGGTTATGCCTGCTTTTGTTCTTGGTTAAAAAGTTTCACATCATACTTTCTGGATGGCAGAACACACACACACACACACACACACTCCATAGTCCATCATCTTCACCACTCACCCCCCACATACCTCACAACTCATCACAACTGTGATGTAAACTGACATCCTTACCAGCTCTTTTGCTAAATATATATGAAGTTTGAGTTCCTGAGAAAATGACAGGTCAGAACTGAAAACTATGAGAACGATTTTATAAATGACAGGTCAGAACTGAAAACTATGAGAACGATTTTATAAAATGCGAGATTGCACAAGCTATGAGCTATCCATATTTTTCTTTATCTAATGTTCAAATTCAAGTTTATTTATATAGTGCTTTTTACAACAGCCATTCCTGCAAAGTAGCTTTACAGGTGTGCGAGTCCGATTCCCCAGGGAGCAAAACCAAGGGTGACAGTGGCAAGGAAAAACTCCCTAAGAGCATGAGGAAGAAACCTTGAGAGGAACCAAGACTTGACAGGAGGGTCTATCCTCCACTGGCCGACACCGTGCACCACAATAACAACAGTACAAATACACAGTGCACCACAATAACAACAGTACAAATACACAGCGCACCACAATAACAACAGTACAAACACACTGCGCACCACAATAACAACAGTACAAATACACTGCGCACCACAATAACAACAGTACAAATACACCGAGAACCACAATAACAACAGTACAAATACACCGAGAACCACAATAACAACAGTACAAATACACCGCGCACCACAATAACAACAGTACAAATACACCGCGCACCACAATAACAACAGTACAAATACACCGGGCACCACAATAACAAAAGTACAAACAGCTGTCACCACATATTATAGCATTCATAGATATATGCTAATTTGCAACATTTGTCCTGTATTGTAGGCAACACAATTGTAATAAAGTCATGCCAGCGAATATTAGAATTTGTATGATTTCCCTTGTGATCAAGCAGCTCTTCACCATTAGATGATGCTACATGATCACAAAATTTCTCATTGCTGATGTTCAATTCATATGTGCAGATTAAATTTGAAGCTATTTTCCTACTGAAATCAAACCAAATTAAAAGCAGCACCACTGAACACCTATTTTTTCTGCTTCTTTCTGGCATGTGCCTTTAGGAGGAGCATAGAACTGCTTCTATTATAGGACCATTCTGAATGTCTCATCTTGTCTGTCTGGAGAGATGAATCTGGGCAAAGGACAAGTGTAGTATACAATAAACTGTGTGAACCCCCCACTGCAGAAGGCCAGAGGTAGAGTTCGCTCCCCAGGTTTCTACACCCCCTGCCAGTGAGCTGCAGGTGCCTGCTCCATCCGGATGATGGATGCCTTCCGTGACCTTCTCAAGGTGAATACCTGGAACCTTTTTCAGCCGGCTTCCAGTTCCCTGTTTAAATTATGTTTTGGGTGGACAAATCGTGTTTCCCTCAGGACAACAGATTGAGCTTATATCGCTAGAGTGCATACTGCTGAACTACAGTGTGCTTTGGGAAATGCCTGGCCAGAAACAGCATTGGCTGTGTTCTGTACACTCTACTGCACTAATACACTGTAATGTTCATGTGTTTCAGAGTAATTGTTTTGGAAAGAGAATAATAAACCCACTCCAACAGGGAACAGGATGCTCGCAGGTGTTCATTTCAGCCTCAACCGATTTAAACTAAAGACTTTCTGTCGTTTGCTATATTAAGTTACAAGCCCTTTAATGAAATTAGGTGGTAGTGCGCGGGTTATTGGACGACAATGTGCAGATGCTGGTATCGGTCAAACGTTACGTTTAGTAAGGAAGTAACGCTCATCACTTGAGCGCCCACCCACAGCTAATAACATCCTGATGTCCGTGACACATGGCATTGACCAGGTGCTAGGTAATCCTTTTAGGTGATGCTCTGCCAAGCTTGTGTTTCAGCCATCTTCCGTTTCAGGGACACAACCTTCATTTTCAACTGCGATTTCCATAGCAGTACTTCCCACTCTCCCAGACTGTGTGCAACTCCTATTTATCAGCGTTTTCTTTTCTTTATCAGTGAGTTTTCAGTTGTCCTTTTCTCTTTCTTTCTAATTAGAATGTTTGTGCCAGTTCCTACCTTCAAATGGGAGGCTTCGTTTGCCCCAGAGATTCGTTGCCACTTGTGTTTGCACTCACAAAAACATGGTTCATCTGCAAATGTGACGCCTGCAATTACACCGTGCTTCCTCGTGCATGCACTGAGACTGCACGTGAGCACCCCACAACAAATGATATTTTGGGTGACTTGCATAAGAGTAAAATCTGTATGCACAGAAGTGAACTGTCATTTCATCACAAACGGCGTACATGACATATTTCTCAATGACGGGTGTCTCAGATAGTTTTAAAGAGACAGAACAAACTATAGAAAAAGGCAGGACAACTTAAAAAAAGCGGACAGAAAAACGAATACAGTAACAATTAACACACTAAACGGAATCAGAACACAACGACACTAAAGCAATCGCATATATACAAATCAATTATTTAACACAACATTAAAACATTGATTTGAAGCTAAAGCCTGCGGAAAGTCAAGCGGCATTCTGGAAGTCCTCCTCAGCTCCCTCCCTGTGGTAGCGGACGACTCAATGCTAAAACTTTAGTTTAAATAGTAGTTTAAATTAAATTAGCACAGCTTTTTTGACAAAACGCTTTCTGTGATGTGGAGCTAATGAATACACTGGATGATTATGAAATAATAAATAATAAATTGTTCCTTCTACAAGAAATGCATGGAATTAGAATTCCTCCCCAGTGATTTTAATAGCAATCAAGGGAACAGAACGCACGTGCAAAGCTTAATAGCACAAAGATATACTGTACACTCTACTGTATATTAGTATATAAATAGCCATGAAGTAACAGCCATGTGCTAAAGTGTGGAATTGTTATTTTTATTCTTTTCTTTCTGTTTATACTTTTGAAGGTTAAAGGGGTGGGGTACGTAATGAGCCGGAGTTAAACTTATGTGAAAGGGAGAAGAGGCGATCTGTTTCTCACTAACATTTACTTTTTGTAATAAACCTTTTGCTTCTTACTGTCTGAAGAAAAAATCATTCAGTTCTTTTGGCTCGACTCCTGGAAAATCCAGGTCCACAAAAGTAAGAAACATGCGTAATGTGTTTGTTTAGCAAATTGTTGTCCTTCGGCCCTTCAGCTCCAAAAAACAAACAAACAAACAAACAAACAAAAAACAACCACCAGGGAAATCCAATAAAAAAACAACTGAACTTCAGCTAATTTTACACTGGGTAACTTACTGGGTGATGCTCATACAATAACACGTCACACCCACACCTACTTCTATTCCCAACCGACTGGAGATCAAGCAAAACCTAGCATGTTCCCCAAGAAAAAAATCCTCATGTCACCAAACCACCTACGTAAATCTATTTTCGCCAATAATCTACTAAAACGAGGTCACGCAGTGCTGATTTAGATTACAAAAACAATGGGGGGACACCTAGCCTACACAAGATATTATGCAACGTTTCCTGTCAGAGACGACATTTATCATGAACGGTGACAGCGGACGCTGTTCGGACAACCAAAGCGCCGTTCCAGGCAGCAATATAATGAGGAAACGGCGTACAGGAATAACTGCGGAGGAAAACCTAGGCGGATCGACCGGGCTGCGGAGGAGAGAGGGAGAGAGTACTGTGGCTATAGAAACCTCGGCTCTGGAAAAGAAAGTTACCAGATTTGTGTTGTAGGCCTACACGTTCAGTTGTACATGAAGTGACTTGACCAACCTTCCAAAGTAAAGAAAAATTCTAAAGCAAAAATGTTAATAGCTCTTGAATCACCTTTATTCAAACTCCATCAATTGGCACTCGCTGTACGACAAAAACTTTAAAAACCTCAGTGCAACTAGCCAGCAGTAATGTCATGTGGTCAGGGGATGGGAGGGAGGTAAGTCTTCTTGAATGACTTTAGCTTCTGACATGAAACGAAACTCATGAGTTTCAATACAATAGTGAATGTATATTCGCTTATGTCGCTCTACAGCAGCTGAAGGCTTAAACTGCGCCTAAAGAAAACTACTGATCACAGACATGCGAAATGGAAACTGGTTGGTGAAAACAATGCCTCCCCAGCCAAAAATACTTCTGTTCTAACTGTCAAAGTACTATGGGGCCGGAATCATTGTGAGCTTTTCAGACGAACCCTCTTATTTGCGATGCAAAAAAACGAGGGAAATTTTTTGTTTGGTTGGTTGGTTGCTGCAGTTTGCTATAAAACATCTGGCGGCACGGAGCACTTTGCGGCCCTTCAGGTGATCAGATGAAGGGTTGTAGTAAGAGAGGTGACTGTAGACTGGTGTAAGAGGACAAAGCTCGTCCGGGTTGCACCAGATAAATGTAGAGTGCTGGCGGAACACAGATTCAAGTCTCCCTTGAAAATAGCAACTTTTAAGCTAGCAACTGCTTAAAATGTAAATGTGAATAGCTAAATATTGGTTGAGCAGTGCAAAAACCTTGAGAAGTTGGCTAGGAGAGGAGCTTTTGGTGTGGGTTTCGGTATTGCATAATTCTCTTTCTAAAAAAAAATTCATTCAAGAGGTTGCTACAGCTAAGTGGCTGGATGTTTCTGTTCAGCACTGCATGAACTCAAATTTGTCACAAGAGAGATGAATGTGTGCGTATGTGTGTGCGCTAGAGCGTGTTTGTGTGTGTAGCTTAGCTTCGTGTCCTCTATATGTCTTCCAGGATGTTCCTTCAGCAGATCAGTGACAGCAACCTGAACGCAAGATAAATTAGCTTCCAGCCTCTTTTCTAAGACATCAACGGAATGTCATCTTTTACATAATTGCTGTTTTGAAATGTTATTGTTTATCAATTTACTTTTTTTCTGCTTTATTGCTTGAACAAACCCAGCATGTTGGTGTAAAGACATGTTTGAGTTACCTGGGAGTCAAATGAATTCACATTACAGGACAAATACATAAGTAACTTGGTCTCCTTGAGCCATAAAAAGTCCCTTGACAGTTTAAAAATTTGCTTTCTGTTTCTTTATAGGCAATGTATTTCCACTTATAGGTGGTAGAATTAAAATCTCTGAAAAAATATTTAGGTTATAATTTTTTTTATCTACAAAGTGGGCTTGTCTGACTGTCTGTTAATATTTTGCTTCTGATAGGTATCATTGAAACCATTATTTGCCTTTGTTTAGAGAAGCACAGGGAGTGAATCTTTAAAGCATTCACTCCCTCTGCTGGTGAGGAGGAGGTACTGGATCCAAACACGTTTTTGGTCTGATCAGGCTGATTGACATTCAACATGCACCCATCATTCATGTTGCTAAATTGCTACTTTGACATTCTTAACATAGCAAAGACTTTTGACTCACTTATGCCTGTTAGTAAACCATCAACTATACAAATACACACAGGCACGACAGAACACAGAATGTATGTAAATTAAATGGCACATGTACTTGAAATAGTTTTATTTAATACTTGTCTTCACTACTAGTGGTTTCCCACAGTGCTATTCAGCCACTTAGCCAATGCAATTGTCACTGGCCTGGGTGTGATTTTATTAGCATGCACACATGGGGGCACTGAAAGGTCATCTCCATTCAGACAGGCCCTGGCACTGATCATCGGCACTAATAAAAGATTTGAGTCCCTGAAGCTCTTTTACAGTCTACCGTAAGAGTGCCATTGTCGGTTCAACATCAAACAGTTGCCAAAATTGGAGGAAAACCTACATTATATGTAAAATAAAGGGGAAGTGAAGGTAAGTGGCTTCAGTGTACTGTAGATGCCAATATGAAGTTTTCTCGCACTCCATATATAATGGGCTTCTGTAGGGAAGGCTGAAAATGATGTCATCAGAAACGAAGATGCCGATTGGTGAGATATGAGCCCAAGGAAATCTATAAAACGTTTAATAGTGAGAGGTAGAGGAGAATCTAAAAGTCACAAGTGTGTGTCTCAAGAGGTGGTATAAAGAAAAACTTGGCAGTGAAATTGTATCATCTTGTCAGTGGCTCCTGACACTAAGGAAGGTGAGAGGATTACAGAGTAAGAACGGAGGATTTAGAAACGTAAATTATGATTCATTTAGAGAAGGAAATATTATAAAGTAGTTCTATGATTTCAGATGCAAAAGTTTCAGGACATTCTACTCTGAAAAGAATCCTGTAATCCATTTATAATATTTCCTTCTCTATGTTTTTAAATAAGATGTTCTTGTGAGTGTATGTTGGGTGCATTTTTAAATATAGTCAAACTAAATTACTGTAAAACTGAACTTACTGTTCAAAACAATACAGAATTTGGACCATGGTGGTAGGCATAAATGAATAATTAAGAGATTATTATTACAGTTAAAGGAAGATCAAGGTCTCTATGAAGATGGACAAATTCTGTAAGTTCAGTATCTGGAGTAGTTACCTGCTTACCTACACTTTTTAGTGTGTCTGACACACTTAAATCAATGTTGGTTAAATTTTATGAGCTTAGCATGCAAGTCCTTTTTATAGTTCCAGCAGCTCATCACATATTATGTAATCATCCAACTTTGGGTGGTTTTCTCGTTTCTCCCAAAAAATTTATTTTCAAGTATTTTAACATGAATTTGAATGTGATCAGTATCAGAGATGGGATGCCTCATGCATCAAGGCTTGCCTAATTGAATTTCCAAGGATTTTTAAAGCAGCATTTTCCTGTAAACTATTTCTGGTGGGGGGGTCAGTCTGAGTTTAGCCGATTATCGCCACATCTTCTGCCAAGATGGTGTTTGACAGATCTGTCCGTTGCCAGGCTGAGGACTGGGATGGTCCGCCTGCTTTGAGCTCCTCCTCACGTGGAGTTCTCCTGGGGGACATGGTGCCCCCTCTGGTCAGAAATAGCTGAATTATTTCCATCTCTTTGACCTTTTTAACGAAGACGAGATGCCCAGGGCCTGCACACATGTCGTTGCCTGGGAAGGTCAGGAACAACCCACTCTCACGTTCGGTCAAACAACGTCCTGAATGGCCTCAAGCAAAGATTTGCCTAAACTGTGTTTGTGTTTGCATTTGCAGATTTGCAAGGACTAAAAGTTCTTGCAGCTGTTGTCAACTGTGGCAAAACTGAGCATGCATGTGTGTGTATTTCAGATGTACATTTTAGAATGTGTGTTTCTGTCCTGTGTCTTCATGATGAACCCACCACACTTCAGTACATCTACCATCCAGCAACAGGTAACTGAGAGGATGAGAGATCATCAATGTATGCTATAATACATTCAGATTATGTCTCAGTAATACCTGCGAAGTTACATCTAGATCATTGATAAGCGGCAGTCTATGTTCTGATCAGATATCTGTAGTGAACTGCAAAACAATTCTGACATATCCGATGGGCCTCCATGATAAAAATATGTATAAAATCCCATTCATAGCAATATGTGCAACATGAACTAACATAATAACATTTTTGTGTGAAGACATTACAGGTAAATGGGATTTTTATACAGATGGATTAATGTAAAACAGAATGTCGTATTAATCAAACAGAATTAAAACTGAACTTTAAAACAATACCTTATATGACACTTCTATCTTCATTGTGGAAAAACTCTAACTGAAACACAACCGGACATGAAATAAGCCACAATACGTTAAATATAACGTGACTGTCACGCCAAGATTAAACCAAAGCGGAATTTGTCTGTTGAAAATTTTATTTGTTTCTTTTTTAATTTTGTGAACAACACCTTTGGTGCTTCTCTGTCTCTTTCTGCTCGCGCACCAGAATCAAACGGCACTCTCAGACATTTCTGCGATTTCCGTTCGTGTCGCCGTGGAGCCGTGCGGCAAAGCACAGAACACCAGTGAGACGCAGCGGGACCAAAAGGGGCTGAGGGGCTTTCCCGGGGGAAAAGCTCCTCTCGACCCGCTGTCTATCAGCCCAGGAAAACCAAAAAGACACAGACTGAGGTAAGACCGTGTAACCCAGTGCTTGATAAAGGTCGCTCTGTTCACTCGTGACTTATCTGTAAATATCTGTCATACAATTGCATATGTCAAAAGAGCCTGCAGTCGTGTAGCCGGTGATGCTGAGATCACGCAATGTCTAATTGGGGTGCTACGCTACCAGACGCTATTATGGTAACAGACTGAAACAGCCGCAGCTGACCAAAACAATTCACTCGAGAGAATACATTTCCCTAGAAGTTCAGTCACCCCCTACAAATAGATCACGCTGTGGAATTTCTCTACAGTACAACGGGTCAGTGCTACATAATATTAATCAATGGATTAAATCTGATATGATTAAATATTATAAGGCTAGACAAACTATTTTAGACCAGTAACAATGGAAACAAACCAGTGAGAGAAAGAGGGAAAGACTGAGAAACAGAGAATGAAAAAAAGTCTGAAAAAATGTATTTGAGACTAAACATTAATTTCACTTAGTGTTTTTTCCCAAACAGAAACAAGGGATCCCAGAAAAGACAACCTGGGGCAGGTTCTCTTGATTGGATCATGACCAGACAGAGCAATCCTATAAAATCTGGAGATTATAAATCTCCAGACACATCTGAAAAAAACAGCAACAATACCCAGCAGAGATCGGAGTCAGCTGGCTCCAGCGAAAGCATTGTGACCACAGAGAAAAATCCATCTGACCATGGCAAAATTAGATTTTCCAAAGATAGCACCAGGACTGGTTTTGGCATTCCAATTGATCGTATTGGACTAGGACGTGTGCCAAATAGGAGCTAGAGAACATTTTCCGAATCTTTCTAAAACCGAATTCTGTTTTGTGGCTAAAAATTTCAAAATGTTTGCATTAGGAATATTATTTCTGATTGATAGCCTATTGTGATCTAGGTTTGAACTTGGTGTCCTTATGTGGGAATTACTTTAGACTCTTAATAAAACTGGTACGTGAAAAGAATGATTATATGCAATGTGCTTTATTTGATGTAGTAAAGGACTGATTCAAATAAAATAATTGCCACATATTTAAATAAAGAGAAGTCTGAATTAAGAGTGAACATACTTATTATTATAAGTGAACATACAGAAATATTAAATAAGGGCCACCTGTCAGTAATCTGTCTAAAATATAATTCAGCAAGATGTCCATGTTTTCCAAAAGTAAATGTAACACCCAGGTTTGCGCGTTGCCTGTTCCGTCTTGGTATTTAAACCTGCAGAATGATCCATTTTCTCCTCTTGTCTTTTGATGACTTCTCTCTCATCTGACACATGTTCGCTCAAGGGAAAGTTATTCTCCCACATGTCAACTTCTGAAAAATTGTAGTCTTCAGGTACCTGTAAATCAAAACAGGTAATTATTTCACACTTTTCTATCAACCAAAGGAAGCATTTTGTGTGAATAAGTACACAAAAGTCATCTGGTCATTGATTAATGTTTATATAGAACTTTGCTGGCACAATGTCCATCCCTATTAGTTATATTTCTGTGTAGATCACTGGTGAAAACTAGGACAAGGTGTAAACTGTTAAAGATTTGGCAACAGTTAAGCACCTTGGAGAGCTCCATAAGACAACTACTTTCAGACGTTCAAAAAGATTTGATCAATTTTTCATTGAATTTGACCAAAATCTTGAAAGCCTTACTTGTTCAACGTTGGAAGTGCTGTGCGGTGAAGCCTCGTCTTGATCCAGGAGCAGGTTCAATGGCACATGTGCTGTCGACGCCACTGTCAGACCCAGACTCAAGACTGCTAAGGCACAGTAAAACAGCGAAGGCATTGTATCTGTCTTGCAGAAAGATCTGATTGAGCAATCTGTTGTATGAGCTCATGTCATGGGCCACTTTTAACCCTGAAGTTCTGGTCGCTTTTTACGGCTACCTTGACGTCATACACATGATTCTCATTTTCCAAGATTCCCATTCATAATTAATTTGGCCATAAATCACCTTGAAATTCTGATTTTCACACA
>JAOXYF010000004.1:4938914-4967742 GCA_028565775.1 Sternarchorhynchus goeldii
GTTCAAAAAGATTTGATCAATTTTTCATTGAATTTGACCAAAATCTTGAAAGCCTTACTTGTTCAACGTTGGAAGTGATGTGCGGTGAAGCCTCGTCTTGATCCAGGAGAAGGTTCAATGGCACATGTGCTGTCGACGCCACTGTCAGACCCAGGCTCAAGACTGCTAAGGCACAGTGAAACAGCGAAGGCATTGTATCTGTCTTGCAGAAAGATCTGATTGAGCAATCTGTTGTATGAGCTCATGTTATGAGCCACTTTTAACCCTGAAGTTCTGGTCGCTTTTTTACGGCTACCTTGACGTCATACGCATGATTCTCATTTTCCAAGATTCCCATTCATAATTAATTTGGCCATAAATCACCTTGAAATTCTGATTTTCACACAAGAAACTTTATGTTTAAATAACGACTTAAGTATTTGAGGCCACATTAACATAAAAAATAATGCAGAATGAATAGAATTGCAATGCAGGAAAAAATGTTAGGAAATGTGCGGAAAAAGTCACAAAGATAGATAGATAGAGAGAGAAAGAGAGAGAGAGAGAGAGAGAGAGAGAGAGTAAATCACGTCATGTTTCCATGTAACAGACTGTTTATGCACAATTAAGTAATCTCGAATGACACACATTGATGTGTTTCTAAGGTGACCTTACTGAAGACATTTACGATGGCTTTAGCTATACTAAACACACAGGAAAACAGACATAATTCTGTGTATTGGTCCTAGTGACCTCAGCACTGGTGATGCCATGTCACCAACATATTGACTTGCAGTTAATCTAAAATGGCTCTTTTCTTAGAAGACTACAAGCTTTGCTATGCTCAGATGAACACAACAAATAAGCTCCTTGTAAAAATCATTCCAAGGACATTCAGAGACCAATAACTGCAAATTAGCTTGTATGCAAGATAACTCAAAGCACTTCAAGTTTGTGTGAATAGCAGAATATTAATGGAAGAAGGTCTGCAGAAGAACTAGAAGTTGAATGATCTCAAACAACTCAAATTAATTAATTATAGTTGATATAAAATATGACAGTTAAATGAGACTCATGTATTGTTGATGTAGTTATGTGTACCTCCCATTTCTCTGGAAAGCTTGTGTATTTCCCAGCAATTTTTACTACCTCCCTGGAATGTTCTTCATATATACATGTCAGACTTGCCATTAGCGTAGCATGACTATAATGCATCTTAATGTATTATTCGCATGAAACATGGTCATAAACTGTATACTGCATTTAACTATGTGGCTGCAAAGAGATGCATAAACACAAAAAGCCTGAATTCTGTGGTTGTATCACAAAATGTAGTGTACAATGTACTACCCCTGAAAAACTTGTTGCGTATTGATCGACACATCCCAGAACATCTACTAAACCCATGAGAAAACTGTTATAATGTTAACGAATATTAGCAACAGGCTAACCTACCTTCAACAGTTCAAAATTTTTGTGGTATAGTACATACGGAATACTAATTTGAAGCTCAATCGATACACGAGTAGTAAGATATTTTGGATGCAGCCTACATTCATTTAAAGTCCTACTTTTACGACCAGGTGGCGGCGGTATGCTCGCTATATTACACTGGATAACGTAGAAGAAACTATTCCGGAATCACGTTCTCCTACTTCTCTAACAGAAATGGCAGTCGTATAAAGGAAACAACAACGTTTGCGCTTAAACACATTCATTTATTTAGGACACATACTCGTATTTTCTGAACGTCCTTAATCATAATGGGAGGCGGTGATCTTGTAAGTATTGAACTGGCCAACTACGATTTTGTCCTTGGTATATAGCTATCCTAGATAGTTAGCTAGGTTAGCTAAGCTAAATGTAATTGTAGTTAGGTTAGCTAGGTTAGGTTACCAAACGTGGTGCGAAATGTTGTTATATATTCTGTTCGTATATGTTCTCTATAAACACGTCGTATCAATACGGATTTTAACTTTAACTCTAGCTAGATCTTTGCTCTTTCCTAAATAGGCTTTAGGTCGAGCTAGCAAAATAGCTACCTAGCTAGCTACCTGACGGCGTACAGTAAATATTGACGATGATTGCTCGTTAGGTCGGTACTAATGTAGCTAGCTCTTTTGAATGGGACGATATATAATTTTTTTTACTTTTTATTATCTTATGAAACGTAAATTAGGTGATCGAATAATGGTTTGTTGGTTGAGTTGTTATAACGTCCGTTATCCCAGAACCTGAAGAAAAGTTGGCACCCGCAAACGCTGAAGAACATCGAGCGTGTGTGGAAAGCGGAGCAGAAATATGAAGCAGAAAGGAAGAAGATAGAAGAGCTGCAGAAGGAGCTGAAAGATGAACGAGCTCGAGAAGAAATCACCAGATTTGCGCAAGAAACGGGAGCTTTAAAGTGTGTGGTATCTTATGGCATCTCGCGTGTTCACTTCAGCATTATCATTTCTGGCCCAGCTATGCCAATTTACTCTCAGAATTTACTCTCTTTACTCAATTTACCCTCTGCATATGTCCTCTCAAAACCTCCACTTTGATGTTTCAGAAAGAAAGATGAACGTCTGGACTGGATGTATCAAGGCCCATCAGGTCATATCTCTCGTGAGGAGTACCTTCTGGGTCGTCCTATTGACAAGCAAATCACCCAGCAGTATGAAGAGCAGGAAAGTGGACCATCTGCTGAGACAGGTCTACTGCCTGGCTCCATATTCAGTTCCACCACTTCAGTCTCTAGCCTTGACATGGCTGCCAAGATAAGAGAAGATCCACTTTTTGAGATTCGGTGAGTTATCATGTTTTTGTACACTTTGTTTCTCCTTATAAATGAAGAGTGACGAGTTAATCAATTTAGGATGCTAGAGAAAGTATTGTGCGTAACATGAACTCTTTTTGTCCATTTTTAGTAAACGTGAGGAAGATAAAAAGAGAAGCGTTCTCACAAACCCTGTTAAAATGAGAGAGATAAAAAAAATGGTGAGTCCCCTAACAGGACATTAGGAAATGTTGGGCTGTTTGCTGTCTAAGATGGGTTCTCATACATGGATAAAGTCTAGTCTCAGACTAAATTGCAGTGCGTGTGGTAAATTTCCTCACCGTTGCAAATTTGTATTAAGTGTCGCTTAATATGGATTCTTTTTATATATATATATAGTTGCGTCAAAATCTTGAAAAGGAGAAGAAGAAGAAAAGGAAAAAGGACAAGAAAGAGAAGAGAGAAGAAAAGAGGAAAGAGAAAAAACACAAAAGGAGGAGTTATGCCTCCGACGAGGAAGTCAGAAAGTACAGGTAACAATGGAATTGTAATGATTTCATATTTACTCTTTACAGTTTAGGTTTTTCATCCCCAGAGGTAGCTGCTGGTAGACAGAACCTTTAGGTCTATAGAACTTGCATACTTCTTGTGTGAAGTTTTGAAAACAAATTTTGCGTTTTTACCACCAGATCTAAGGAAGAAAATGGAGTCGTCACAAGCTGTCATTCAAATCACAAGTCTGGCTATGGGCTTCAGGTGTGTGTTTGGTCTTTGCTAATGACTGGTGTAAGCTTACCTTATTTGGAATGACACGCACTCAAACACACAGAGACAACTGTTGCAGATTGAAGCACTTCTGAAGGTATTCCGTGATATTGATTACAAATGTTGACCGACATCTTGCAATTTGATTGGTTGCAGTTACCAGCAGGCAGATCACATCGGTCCTTAGAGTCTCATCATGCAGATCGGCATACAAGAGACAGGAGTCGCTCACCACTGGGTCTTAAAGAAGAAAAGAATCACTTCTCCCACATGGAGGACAGAAGGCCTAAGACCAAGGATCCCAGCCCTCCTAGACATAGAGACCGTTTCCACAGACCCCAGCAAACCAATTACAGCAAGTAAGCTTCTGTGTGCTTGTACTAAAGATGGATTAGGCCAAGTCTCCAGAAGATATTTTTTTTATTTTTTTTTTTAAATAAGGACAGCATTTATTGTTTTGCCAAAGTGCTTTTCCTTTTTTAATAAATTTTTGGCAGCACTAGAAAAGTAAATGAAGTGAAGCGAATGCTTTTGGACAAAGAGTTACTCATAGATGAAGAATAGTTTCTTGTTTCATCCACAGTTGTCTACTGTTGCCCATTTTTGTGAGAAGTGGAATGCGTGACACCTACTGACAAACACAGTATGTCTCAGTGTACGTCTCTAACTCTGAACTATTGCTCCCTGCCACCTTTTTTCAGACGACTCTCAGCAGAAGAGCTAGAAAAGAAGAGGAAAGAGATGATGGGTTTTGCCCAAGAGAGAGAAGAAGAGAGGGCAAGCAATGTGCAGAAGTACAAACGACAAGACGAAGAGGAGAAAGCCCGTGACGGCGCCAAACACGGCCGTGATGCCAGTTTCATACAGTGAGTGACCTGAATGCTCATTTTTCACCACTGCATTAGAAGCTCCTACCTTGCTTCCCCACTCACTCGCCTGTTTCTGAGATACTTCTGTTTTACAAGGTCATGTTATAAGTATAGAACCATGGCCTGAAATTTATCTTTTGGCCTCTCTTCACCCTGGTCATCACTGGTGAGTTTCTGTTTTAAAAGTCCCTTTTTCTTTACAGCAACATGAAGCTGGAAAGTGCTTCTACCTCATCACTGGAAGACCGAGTAAAAAGGAACATGCACTCTATTCAGAGGACCCAAGCCTCTCTGGAGAAGAACTTCATGAGAAGATGAACATGGTGAAACCTGCGGGTATCAATCTTGAAACAGTTTTGATTGACGCCATCAGTAGGGAAAGAAGTATCACCCCATACCAACACAACCAATCTATGTTCACCAGCAGTGATATCACCACAATGTTTAACCCTTACGTGTACAGACACTTGCTCAACCTTATTTTAAATGTTACTAAATCCTGTATATAATTTTACAACCTTTTTGTACAGTATGAAAATGTCTAGCTTGTTTTGGTGGCTACCTTCAAATATTTTGTCTTTCTTTGTTGGCTTTTAATGCATATTCTACTTTGAACTTGTGTTTTTTTTATTGTAAAAATAACTGTATCTAAAGCATGGTCTCTTTTTTTTCTCTCTTCAAGTGACTGATTTCTCTCATGGATGACTCATGACCTGTAACTTGAGTTTTAGGGACACAAAAACACAGGCCAAGATGCTGTATTCAGTTTATTTTAAGCCATTTGTGCATTACAACAGGATACTTGCACCTAGGAACATTTTGTCTTACAATTACTACATTTACGACAATTACAGAGGCTCAGGTGTGCTGCAGAGGCTGAGCCTGTCAACCTGCGTCTGGGTAGGAGCCAGTAGGGGAGGGAAAAGGGAACGTGATTGGCAGCCTATCAGCAGAGGAAATCATTCCTCTGGGTGCAGCTCAGTGGCCAAGTGGAGTCAGCATGCTGTCCGAGACTTCCAGAAGTAGTTCATGCAGTTGACTGGCTTGGCTGTCACCGAGTCTCTCCTCACAAGCTCCATCCTGGACCGAGGGGCATCGTCCACCGGCACGGGGGGCAGCTCAGCGTTGCTGAGCATCCATTGGATCTCGGGAATAGTGAGTCTCTCTGGCATCTGCTCAGTCAGAACAGGAAGGTACATGGAATCATTCAATGAGAAGGTATCGTTCAGTGATTCTTAACAGTAATTTCAGATGATTAAATGTGCTGCTCAGTGCTGAGTTAATATCAGCAGTCAGAATAGAAGAAGTCTCCAGCAATAACTTTAAAGTTCAAAAGGCAATGTGTGATTAATGCGTAATGTCAAAGCTAAGAGATTTGAGAAAAAGTTCTTCACCCTACCTCATCAGCAACCGGAGCATCATGGGAGTTATCCAGAGCAGAATTCAAAACCATGTGAGACCGACCACATGATATGACGCCCACAGCCACGGCCAGGCACATGAGGCTCATAGAGAGATGCAGGGCTGATGAAGGCATTTCTTCTGTCTGTTTTGAGGAACTGGTGGTGGTTCCAAGCTCACAAGTGCTCCAAAAGTGCTGTTTCTTGTCTGCTCTCCAGTCACCAGGCATTTATATCTGGCCCTCCATCCTCTTTTAATGAAATTATTTTCGCAGCAAGTGGTTTTATGATGCATGACGTGAAGTAAATCATAAAAATGTTCTGCTCTCCACTGGAATCCACTCTTTCAGGTCATTAACCCAACCAAGTCAGATGGTTGCTAATAAATGTTGCATCTTTTTGCATCCTTAGCCAGTTCCTCAAGCACACCTAATTGGTAATGTAACTTAAGGCAAACAGAGTGCTTAGAATAAATGAAATTTGGTCCACAAACGCAGACCAACATGCCCCAGTTTATTAGGAGTGAAGCAGCTCACCCTAATAAAATGCTAATGGATGTTCCTCACATTATTTTGTTGCCAGTGACCTTTTGTGGCCCATAAAGTCTAGGTGGTTCACATGTGTACATAAGGGGTATAATACCAGGGACTAGCTTGTTTGACTTCATAGGTTTAATAGTAGGTTATGACATCATTTGGACTTTTAGTTCTTACACCTGTACTGTAATGTTACAGTTTCATTCAATGTAAATGCTCTACCTCTCACTACAGTAAAAGTTTTTTGTTTTAAGTCAAAATCATTGCCACAAAATCATTTTTTTATTACCACTTTTATTTGCAGGGACAATGAAATCAGATACATGGCATACATTATATGGACAAAAGTATTGGGACACACCTCATCATGGAATTCAGGTGTAAAATCAAGCATCTAGCCATACAGCCTGCCTATACAAACATTTGTGAAAGAATATGTTATTCTAACAAATTTAGTGAATTTGAGCATGGTATTGCAAAGTGATGCAACTGTTGCAACAAGTCAGTTCATGAAACTTCATCTCTATTAGATATTCCATAATCATCGGTGAGTGGTATGATTAAATAGTGGAAGCATATAGGAATCACAGCAATTCGATCACAAAGTGGCAGACCATGGAAAGTAACTGCAGAGTTCCATACCTCCTGTGGCATTAACATCCTCTCAAAAAACTGCTCCAGAAGTTTCCATGGCTGAGCAGCTGCATGCAAACCTTACATCACCCAGCAAGATGCTAAGCGTGGGACGGAGTCGGTTAAAGCATGCCGCCACTGGACTCTGGAGCAGTGGGAATATATTCTGTAGAGTGATGAATCACACTTCTCTATCTGGCTGTCTGATGGACAAGTCTGGGTTTGGTGAATGCTAGGAGAATGTTACCTGCCTGACAACACTGGGAAAGGGATAATGCAAATATTGTGTTTGTTGATGCCATCCTCAGCCATGCCCTAATGTTTGCAATAAATGCATAACTGAATGTGTGAGACATCTACAGTTTAGTAGCTCCTAGGTTTTGTGGGATTATATAGATCATACACAGAAACATTTACTGACAGAGGTTCAAGGGCACACTGCACTATCAGTGAGCTAATTGGATTAATTTTTTAATCAATTGTATCCTATTTTCCCTCCCAATTTAGTAATTATGAGAATTCAAACAACCAACTATCTAAACTCCCCGTCATACAACAATCACCAACCAAGGAGGAGGCAGTAAGGATATATCTTCTGAGAGAAGGCAGGCATGAATCCACAGTGATTGGCAGGGGGCAGAACGATGTCATCCCACTCAAAGAGCAGCACTGGTTTGCTCCCTTAGACTCCCACAGAAAAATCCTCTGCTCGTACATCCGGGTGAACTACAGCTCATTTTATGAGGCATGCAGTGATCCTAATTATAATCTTGGCAGTCTGTGGCTGAACGTTGCAGCAGGTTTACACTGCTTTTGCTTCAGCTTTCATGCAGACACGACAGCGACTGATGATGCTTGTCATTAACGGACCTTTCACTGTTTGAGGCACAGGTTTACTGTAAGGGAACACATGGGTACATGGGTTACAGGGGTATGCTTAAAATAATACACTATGCATATCTGAATGGACAAAAAAAGCAACTAGGTAATCAAAGACCTTAAACCCAATAAAGAAAGCATCAGAACAAAGCTGCAACACACTGCATGGCTAGTAGATGTGTTCTGTAGTTCAGCAGAGTGATCTTGAATCACAAACACTCACCTAAATGGGAAGTCAGTGTGGAGAGAGGCCAGCCAGTAGCTGTAGGAATCTGGGTAGTAGTTACAGGTGCCGCGGCCATGACATTCAATGAAGGGAACCTCACGGAAGTTTTCCAGGCAGGAGCCAGGAGACATCAGGGGCTGCCCAGAGCCCTCAGCTCCTGCACCTGTTTGCTAAAAGCAAAAGAATGAGGGAGTATATATAACAGTACTCTGACACATATAATACATGGTTTAAGATTATTCTGGAACAATGGAAATGTTTAGCTACATTTTGTAAAATATAGGCTTTGGATAAATGTGCATCTAAGAACATAATAAACAGAATATATTGTTATGTCCATGTCTAAATAATCCCTGAACAGACCTAGGATTGTTTCTTTCCTTTACTGCTGAATTTATCTTTCCAATTACAGTTCCTGGATCAGCAAACCCAATTCTGGTAATAAAGAGTTTGGTACTTATAGATACTCAAACTGAATCAGATGTGTTAAGTAATATCACTCCTATGCCCTAAAAACTAGGAAAATTGAAAGTTGTCTCTGTACCAATGAAATTATATGTACTATGAACTGTAGGCTATTCCGTAACAGAAACCATCATACATCTCATAAATAACATACTATAAATTAAAACATCTAAAGTTAAATCAGACAAGCCTGACTTATACCATGGCGAAGGAATAACCAGTCCATAGTGAAACCCATCCTCTCGGACACTCTGGAATAGATGTGGTCTGGCTGTGGATAGCAATGGCATTGGCCAAGCTCTCACATACTGAACACCTGTCAAACAAGAGAAAATTTGGTTGGGAATGTCGGGAGTGTTTTGTCTCCGGAAGCATGCCTCATGGAGCCTTCTTGGCACCTGCTGATGTATTTTGCTATGGCACCCCCCCTGATGAGGGTCATGTTTGCGGGCATGGGCTCGGCCGTGGATAGCCAGTATGAGTAGTCGTTTCGAGAGGCGTAGCGGCAGGTGTCCTCAGCGTCACAGAACAGGAAAGGCATGGCGGAGAAGCGAGGCAGGCAGCTCCCAAGGGTCCCTGAGGGATCGTGGATAACAACATGAGATAGTGGTGATGTTGTCAGAGACATATGTCTTCAGCTTGGACAGAGATGGAGAGGACCGAATGACAAATGAGCAGGACAGACTAGGGTTAAGGAAAATAAAAGAATCTTTTCACAATAAGTAGATAATCTGTGAGAAATCTAATTCGCCTTTACTGCATTTGTATGCACCCAATCAGATTCTGCCACAGAACACCACTGTGAAACTGTACTGGGATATTGTTTGAAACTGTTGGAGTTGATGGGTGGCTGTGTATGTATTCACTGTTTTATGCAAGTTTTATGTGAGCATTTAGAGTGTGTGTGTATGTGTGTGTGTGTGTTACCCAGATCCTGGCCATGTGCTCGCTCATTCCCATTGATGAAGAGCAAGGAATAGCCTGAATATATGAGAGTGGTGCCAGTTGGGCAAGAGGGAACAAGGACACTCTGGCTGTGTCTGGTCAGCAGAAAGCCTTCTAGAACTCCTTGCACTCCTTTTCCTGGAGGTCCTGGAAGGCCCTTCAGTCCTGGTGGTCCCATATAACCAACATGCCCTAAAGAGAGGTTGTTCAAGTACAAACTCAGTTCAGGTAGTACTGATCTGAGATTCAAATTCATTCACATTTGTGTCATTATTAAAGCTTTAAGGCTGGATGTTGACCTGGAGGTCCAGCTGCTCCTTTATCTCCTTTAAATCCAGGGAACCCAGGATAACCTGGGACAGCCTTCCCTGGAAGGCCCTTGGGGCCTTGGACACCTGTAAAGGAGTGAAATTGCTAATATCATGAACACCATGGTCCTTTGTACAAATCAATGGTGAGAGCAAACTTTTCACTCCACCTGGAGGCCCCTGTGGTCCACGAAGCCCCATGTGTCCAGGAACACCAGGGTCTCCAGATCTTCCAGGTGGCCCTGGATTGCCTGTGTCCGGTATTATGATCACATTAGATCCCTTTAAACCTAGAGAATATCACAAGATTTAGTGTTTACATCCAGTTTTGTGCATTCAGATTGTAACTAACCCCTCAACCGTTCCGTGGGATTGTTACTGAATGACAAACTTGTTCTTGTGTGTAAAATGCCAATTGTAAACAGTAGCAGCTGATAGCTATGAAAACTAAATAATGTCTTCAAAAAGAGTAGTTGGGTTGATTTTGTTCAAACATGTTGGGTTTCTGATTTTCTAATGGAGTTTAATGGAACATATGAGTGTCCTTAAAAGGAAAACATGCATGCTGCCACAAGTGATACTCAGAATCATGTCAGACCATGATTTTGTCACTGTTTTGCATTGACCTTTTTCTCCGTTTTGTCCATGGGGTCCAAGTCTACCTTTGGGGCCAGGAATGTAGCTAGGTTCTCCAGGCTCACCTTGTCACAAGAACTAACTGTTAGAAATAATCAACCCCTGTATCCTTTCGACATGAACGTTTTGATTTCTATAGCTTGATTTTCAAAGTGGAATCTCAAGCATCTAAAGTAGTAGGATTAGCAGGTGCTGATGCATTTAGAGTAATAGCTCTAAAATAATGTAATAACTGTAAAAATGAGTTTTAAAAAGAAGCTGTAATAATGAAGTGGTTTATACTGCATGTCATGTCGTATTGAAAAGATGTCTCTCACCCTGTGAACCAGGAAAACCAGAAAGCCCATGGTCTCCTTGTAACCCAGGACTGCCCGGAGTACCCATTTGCCCCTGTGCAAAGGTACCAAGTGTAAAACAGTCATCTGACTACCACAGTGCATTATCTTACACAGACAACTTAACATTTGTTATCAACCCTATTACATGAAATTATACTCCTAAAATTGGCTATATAGGCAGTTGAGGTTTAAAAATAAAATATCAAGTGAATTCTAGAGAAGTGATTCACCTTAGGCCCAGAATGTCCATAATCTCCTGACTCTCCCGCATGTCCTGGAGGGCCTAGCAGTCCCCTGTCCCCTTTGTCTCCTTTATATCCAGGAACGGAAGGCCCTGTGGGTCCCCTGAGTCCTTGAGGGCCTATGAATCAGACATTAAATATTTGTGAGACACTGAAGTAGGTAGAAACATCTGGTGCTGGAGGCAATCACTAAGTGATTGTAGCATGCTATGAAACTCTCATTCCAAGAGGCATTGAAAGTGACCCCCTTACCAGGATCTCCAGGTCTGCCAGGAATACCAGAATCTCCTTTACTTCCATGAAAGCAGTGTCCCGAAATCCCAGGATTACCACGCAAACCTGGAGGCCCTAATGGTCCTTGGTTTCCTGGTGTTCCAGTAGGACCGGATGGTCCATAACCTGGGATGCCAGGAAATCCTTGATCCCCCTTTGGACCTGATAATATGACATTTTACAATCAAAACTGATGAGCCCTTATCACATTCCACAGTAGAAAAAAACCCAAAACAGGACATAAGAACCAAGTGATAGATTAACATTAACATATTTAAATGTTTACATGTTAACATAAAACCTTTACCACACAGAATACAGCTAGAGATGTTCACTGATTATGCTCACCTGTTTGCCCTTTGTCTCCTTTTTTGCCTGGAGGACCTTCTGCAACACCTGAACAAAATAATCATACAATACGTTCAAAACTTGTAAGCCATACACTCCATCATAAAGGTCCCAGAACCTTTTGTTGAGGACATTTTTACACATTTTTAAGGTTTGCCCTTGTCCACCTGCTTGCTTGTTCTGCCAGTATTACAAGACTGCTACCAACCTAGAAAGGTGTACTAACATGTGCTTCCTTGCAGACATGTGAAACCTGCAATTGCATCTTTTCAGACTGCTGCTCACACAAGATAACAAGCTGAACACACTTGGAGGAGTGCAGTAATTGCCCAGTTTTGTTTATGTGGCCTAATGGACTCCCTCAGTGGGCTAGCATTACATAGAATAGTAGAGGGAGAAGAAAGCAATGCTACCCTTCCCACTTAGGGAGCAGGGCCAATTATGTTGTCTCAGATTCCCAGCCATGAATGGCTGTGACATCACCATTACATGCTTTCACTTGCATATTAGAATACTGAGATAACACTAATACAAAGGAATACCAGGTAAACCTTATGAAAGTAAGCTTACTATCTAGATGTTACTGCAAAGCAAATGCAGGTGTTTACATAAGAATTGTATAAGGCTTATTGAAACAGAATAAAGGTAGATTTCTACCTGTACCTGGATCTCCCTTTTGTCCTGGTGGTCCAGGAAAACCATCCAGACCTCGGTTGCCTGTCTGGCCCACTGGTCCAGGAAGGCCAGGAGAGCCAAGACTCCCTGAGACAAATGCAGTACAGTTGATCCATTTGTAGTGTTTTACTTTTAGTGTAAATAATTTTTCTTTACACTGAAAAATTAATGCAATGAATTATTAATACCCATACAATGTACTAAGAATGATGAAAATGAAGTGTAAATAACAGATGTTTTGCACTTAGCCCTCTACACACCAGAAAGGGATTTTAGTTCAAGTTGGATGCCTGTGTCCTTCAGTACCTGTATTTATACTTGATGTTATTTAAATTCGGCTATTTGTGATATGTGAGCAACACTTTTGTTATTACTCTTCTGCACTGGTAATAGATACATGTTTAACATTCAAAGATCATGGTTAATCAGAACTTTAAGATTCCTCAGTCTTTCCCAAAACACATTTTAGTTGGATAAATTCAGTTATATAAAACAGACTGCAAGAAATGTATTTGAATTATACATCATAGTCCTTAGAAACTGAAGATGCCAAAAGTAATCCCAAATGTGTACCTCGTAGACCAGGATCACCTGCAGGTCCTCTAGGTCCAGGAGGACCAACAGACCCTGGCAGACCATTTGGTCCAGCGGTTCCTGAAGCAAAAACATAGAGTAAATAAATAAATACAAGTCAGGAAAATGAACTCCTGTCATGCTAACAATTCTGATATTCACTTCAGCTGAATCTGCGATCACCTCGAAGTCCATAGGCTCCAATGTCACCTGGAGGTCCAGCTGGTCCCTGGTTACCTGGTCGACCAGGAAATCCAACATTCCCTTTTTCTCCTTTTTGTGGTTTAGCACCTTCTGGCCCAGGCTCTCCCTGCCAGGACACATGTATACACACTCTCATCCAGTGGTGCAAACTGTTAAGATTAAGCATAGATCACACAAGTATTCACCCCCCTTGAACTTTTTCATACTTTGTTGTGTTATAAGATGTAACTGAAATTAGCTTAAATGAAACCTGTGCACCAATACTGGACTTTGAGGAAAGTCAATGTAGTTTGTGAAGGTCCTGTATAATTTACCTTTTGTCCTCTTGGCCCAGGAGGTCCCTGAGTGCTTGGACCCTGATCTCCTTTGGGCCCCTTTATTCCTTGTGCACCAGGTACTCCTGAAATCCCTGGGGGTCCAGGATAACCTGACTCTCCTTTAATACCTTGAGGGCCTTTCAGACAAGACATGTCCCAAATGAAATGCAATGACCTAGCATGAACTATCAGAAATGTACTACTTCCTTAAGCACTTAATAAAATGGTGTACAGCTCTAGAAATGTAGTGTTTGTGCACATGTAAACTGTGTCTGTGTAAGTTGTGGAAATTCTTGTAAAAAAAACTCACCAGGATAACCAAGGTTTCCAGGATCTCCTCTAGGTCCAGATAAGCCTGGTTCACCAGGAACATGGCTGTCAACCCCTCTATCACCAGTAGGGCCTAGGAACAAGAACTGTTAACACTACTACTGACACAAGATATTTCATTTCAAGTAAATTATTCCACATAAACATACACACCTATTGGTCCAGGCTGCCCAGGAATCCCATCTCTCCCATCATTTCCTTTAGCACCTTGGGGTCCTGGATCTCCTCTGTCACCAGCTAAACCAATCAGGCCTAATAAAATAGATTCTCAGTGAATTCAAACTGATCATTTACAGATTAACAAATCCAACAAGTCTTGATATCCAACAAGTCTTGAATTGCCTGACTAACTACCTCTGTGTACAGAGGTAATTATGTAATTGCAGTGTAACATGAAACGGTTGAAAACCATCTTTGCAGGATGGAATTCTAATAGTACTTTACCTGGTGGTCCTTGGTCTCCTGCATTTCCAGAGATGTCACATGCCTTAGAACCTGGAGGTCCAGGTGCTCCAGTATCTCCAGAATTACCAGGAAAACCCTTCAGGCCTTTCATACCAGTCACACCCATGGATCCTGTCCACAGAAACAAATTTAACTGCAGATTTTACTTTGAAAGAACTGCATTAAGTGTGTATGTTGCTGCTAGTGTTATATGACCTTTTGGTCCAGGTGGCCCAGGTTCTCCAGTGACCCCATTTAGTCCAGGAGGTGATGTTCCTGTTAACCCTGGATCTCCAATGAGTCCTAGTAGGGTAATTAAAGGAAAAAATAAAAATGGCAACTTGTATTAAGGTATCACTTTACGTATTGTTCAGCAGTACATATTCTACAGACAGTACCTGTTTTCCCAGGAAGTCCATTTGACCCTGGGACACCCTGTTGTCCAGGAGGTCCAGGTGGTCCCTGGACTGGTGGCCCTGGTGGCCCTGGGTCTCCAATATGTCCAGGACTACTTAAACCTGGTACACCAGGGCTTCCAATAATGCCATTCTGTCCATTTGCTCCTAAAAAATATTTGTATGTGTATGATGGATACTTTCGACAACAGACATAAAATGTTGCGCATTATAATGGTAATCTCTAAAAAAAAAACCTTCATGCTTAAGTAACAAGACAAGTTTTAGGAGAATCATGAACTTACCTGGGAGGCCTGGTTGACCTCTCATTCCTGGATCCCCCTTTGGACCAGTTGTTGCATTACAGTCACCTGGGGCACCAGGTAGACCCTGAACTCCCTTTGCACCTTTATCTCCTGTTTTCAAATCACAGTGAGGAATTACCACTCAGAACGTTCATGTTCAGCTGGGAATAAATATACACCATAAAAGTAATTTCAACTTATTTTTTCTGTATACTATATTGCTGGAATTACTGAAGATGCTTGTTAGGTGTATACCTTTGGGGCCAGGTGTTCCCGGTCTTCCAGCATATCCAAATAGTCCAGGTAAACCTGACAAACCTGAGTTTCCTGGAATACCTTTAGCACCTTGCTCACCTGAAAGCCCCTCAGGGCCTTCTAGTCCTGGTGGACCATAGACAACTTCTCCCTAGATAGAGTTAATTTTTATTAGTAAACTTGATTTCAAAATAAATTGAGCAATTTGGACTCTGTACCGTTGGTAGTGGAGAGTCTAATCCTCTCCCTCTCTGCTGTAAAGAAGGAGAAATATTAGCAGTAGGCTTCAAGTGCCAATGAGCTTTATTCAGTGTTTTCAGATAAACAGAATTAGCACAAGCCAGCTAAACACAGACAGGCCTATAATCAGGCATCAGACAACTAAAACTAAGATTTTGAAAGGCAGTGGAAATACTGAAAAGACCCAGAACTGCACGTGGAAGACTAATTGTCACAGAAAAAAATGAAGAAGAATATATCCTAATCCAAATAAGTCCATAAAGAGAAGATCACAGAATATGGTGTGGTGTGGACCAATCAGGAGTAGTGCATCCAGTGTGTAGTCTCATAAGCAGAGGCTCTGTGAAGCCTCAGGGCCAAGATCAATTACGGGTAATGCACTAGTACTCAAAGTTAAACTTGTGTAAACTTCTTTTAACGCTTGAAAAATTACTATAAAAGTACCATTACCCACCAGTTCATTCAATCATTCAAATTGCATCATATGTCTATAATGAAAGACAAAAATCTTAATAAAGACTGCGGTTTTCTCATTAGTGTTAATGTGAAAATATGTTACAAGAAACATGAACTTTGCTGCATATGTCTGTCCTGACCTTTGACCCTTGTATTCCTGGTGGTCCGATTGGTCCAGGTTGCCCATTTAAGCCTATTCCAGGAACACCTGGGGTTCCTGGCTGACCTTTGTTACCTACAGATATATCATACATTAATCATACATGTATCATACATTAATCATAAATATCATACATTAACAGTTTGCCCAAATCAATTAAAAACTACAGCACTGTTATTGAATTTGTCGATTCAATTCTGACTATTTAATTTGATTAGTTACACATATACCTTTTATCCCTAGTGGCCCAGAAGGCCCAGGATAAAAAATGCCAGTTTCTCCTTTTGGACCAGGGTGACCTGGATTTCCTGTATTGCCTCGTGGCCCAGGACTCCCTGTTCAAAAAGGCACAGTGAGTCTTGAACATATAAAAACTAGTTAGTTGAGAGCATGCCAGTGGAACATATGTAACTTTTGATTCAGAAAATTAGCTTTGAAAGTGCCATAACCATCTGCAGAGTGCATGCCATCCTCAGTGGCTCTAACTAAGGATTCAATCATAATCCATTTTAATCCGTTAAACTGAGCACGGCATGATAATGTTTGGTTTAAATTTGGGACTATTCATCATGAAACGATCCTGTATGTCCTGACATTTACCTGGGAATCCAGATGGCCCTGGAAGACCCTTTTGGCTTTTTATACTTATGCCAGACTCTCCTTTTGGGCCTATTAAAATAAAAGAAATTAAGATTAAGATGAAGATTAAATGTTACAAGATGATTGTAAAGAAATCTGATTCTGAGATTATTCAACATGGAATGTTAGCATAGTATTGCAAAGCCTGGTGATCCAAATGCAAATGCTTCTTGCCTGGTGGTCCAGGTATACCACTGAGGCCTGGTGCTCCACGGCTGCCTTTCTGTCCAAAAAATCCAGGAATTCCATATCCCGAAGGTCCTGGTGGCCCCTGTGGTCCTGACCTTCCCGGATATCCTGGAAGTCCAGGAAATCCTAGTTCTCCCCTAGCACTGAAAGGCCCAACCTAAAAACAAAATTATCAGTGTTTTATTCTTACAAAGATTAACACAAAGAGTACACCATATTATCTGTCTCTTATTGCAATATACAAAAACTTTCCTTTGACCATATGTAAAACGTTGAAAATATTATCATTCTAGAAACATCATAGCCCACCTGAAAACATTAGGCATTTGGCAAAAGTGTCTTTCATGAATGTTTATCCAAAAAATCCAGCATGGTAAGTGATTTTAACAAGCAAAAGCACTTACGGAATCCCCAATGGGCCCAGGTTGTCCCTTGACCCCAGGACGTCCTGGTGGACCATGAAAGCCATCTTGTCCAGGTGGTCCCTGAAGCCCTGGAGATCCCTTATCGCCCTTCTCTCCATAGGGAGAGAATCTCTCAGCACTTCCTTTCTCTCCTGAGGGACCCTGGAGCCCAGGTGGTCCTGGAGGCCCCTTCATACAAAAGGTTAAGGTCAACACAACCAACCAAATAAACAAACACAATTTTTTTAGTAGCTACTACTTTAATAATTCTTGCAGTAAATTTATTGAACACTGAAAAACAATGTTTTGCACTGGTATAATATGGGGTTGAAGTACCTGGATGCAACTAAATAACAGCAATTCTTAAAACTGCTGTGTTATCTTGAATTACACAGTATTACAGTGATAAGATCAGTCAGCAGCATGATACCTGAAGCCCTGGTAAACCAGGTATTCCTTTAAAACCCAAATCTCCCTTTGGTCCAGGTGGTGCGTTTACTCCTAGCAGCATAAGATAATATACAAATCATTTGTATTTTAAGTCTTCAGGGCATATTAATCAATACAAATTAATTAATTAATAATTAATAATAAATAATAATTCATTAATAATCAATACAAATCATTTGTATTTTAAATTTTCAGGGCATATTAATCAAAGTTCAAGTAAACCTTTAACTAACTGTAAACCTTTCTGTTGTAGCTGCGAGCCATGATTCTATTTTTACCAGGAAGTCCACGTAAGCCTTGAGGACCTTGTGGGCCTGGTGGTTCATTGCAAGATAATGAACAGTCAAAACAGGCCTCGCCCTTCTGTCCTGCAGTAACGACAATTACATAAAATAAATCACTCAAACTTCATCTGAAATCTCTCTAAACACATCAGTACTGTCTAATCAACAAAAAGTGGTGCCATAATCCCCCCAAAACCCACATTAACTTTCCAGGAATTTGAAGTCTGATGTCACTGTAAAAGTTATACTGGAATTTTGCCATAAGAGATTGTGTACCCTTTGATCCTTTTCCACCATCTTGTCCAGGATTTCCCATAACACCTTTGTTTCCTTTAGGACCCACAAGTTCCTGCTGACCTGTATTATAATATTCAAAAAGTGATCCAAAACAAAAAAATGTTGCCTTATCGAGAAATAGAAAGCATCCCTAATGTACACTGGTAAAAGGGCATTCAAGATCAACAAAAGCCAGAAACCTTTAATGTCTTTCTATAATCTAAGTCAGCATAATGAAATCACTAAAGCTACACTACACTATTTTAAATGAAATGTATAGTGCGCAATGCACTGGGTAGTACGTTTGAAAGTTCTGAAACCTGAGAGCACTAATATGCCTGGAGGTCCTGGATCCCCAGGAGGCCCCATGTTTCCTTGGGATCCGTCTGTACCAGGGGGTCCAAGCTGATCTAGGGCTGGTTCACCTTTCTCCCCTTTGAGACCTATTTGACCTGGTGGTCCTCTTGGTCCTGCAGGTCCAGGGAAGTAAGAATCTCCACCTACAGATTCAAAATGTTTGTATCACATGTGTGTGGTTAATGACTGCTTAATTACACTGTAAATTCTAATAAATGTATATTGCATTTATTATTTATTTTTAAATGAATTAAGTCAGTAGTTTGTCCAGTTAAATTCTGCACACTGAATGCTGCATAAATTTGGCAACTAAATGATTTTGTTCCATTCTATTCTGTTCTATGCATTTAAAGCATTTATCTTTTAAGAGGTATGCTGGACAGCAAGGATTTTACAGATAACCTACCTGGAAGGCCTGGAGGTCCAGGAAAACCTGTTACTCCTTCAAAAGATCAAAAATATAATGGTCATACAATGGATGGCAAAAAATACAATATATATCGTTTACATTATACATGTAAGCACATGTACTTGTGCTCACCTGGACGACCAGAGGGACCAGGTAGCCCTTTAGAGCCAGGCTCTCCCTGTTGTCCTTTAGCTATAGGACCATAGTAATGAACATGCTGCAGACAATATTAATATATATATATTGGAAATATAGAGAGATTGTTTACATACTGTTTGAAATTTCTTATTGTTTTGTTTTGATAGAATATTAAACAGGAGTCATATATATGCACTGATCGTGTTGTTTTAATAGAGTTAAACAGGAGTCACACACCTCTCCAGGTGGACCTATTGGGCCCCTGTCACCTTTCTCTCCCTGGAAAAGATTAAAAGTTTGTACACACAGACACACATTGTGCGCAAGCACTCTGAATCATAGAGGTTGCAGTTTGTGCATCTGAATGCCTGAAGGGTGTATGTATATATCACCTTGGTTCCTGATGGGCCTGACAGATATCCTGGAGGACCAGGATCTCCTTTTACACCCTTTCAATTGAACAATACATTTAAGATATTCGCAGCGAACTATATAGAAACTGGAAAAATAATATTAAGACAAAGGACATTAACAAATCATCAAAAACTTTACCTTTAGTCCTTCGAATCCAGGAACTCCGTCCTCCCCAACGTTTCCCTAAATGTACAGCACTTCAGTCAGTATCTTCACCATCTTCATGGTTTATTTAATTTCATATGAAATAAGACTGTCTAAATCAGATACAGTCAGAATAAGGCATGTGACTAGGCATGGACATTACACATTACACAAGGCGTTCTGGTGTTGGGAAAGATACAGTATCTCATATAGTTAACTAACCTGCTGTGCATTCTCCAATGGGCGCTATATACTGCAAAGTTAAATACTCAGCAGCACATATTCACATTTGCACTACAAATACTAAAGCTGCTTTCTTTAAAATGACCATATACTTCGAAATGAGCAAAATACTTTAATTAAACGCATCTAGTTTAGTTAATGACACAAAATTATCTTTTTCTAATCTGTACTTGTATTAGAAAATGTATTAAACAAACACATACGCACTATATCAGTCCACATTCTTTCCCCCTAGTCCACATGGGGAGAATGACCATGTGGCTTTGTGTTAATGTAGTGTGATGACGCATCACTGTGTGTGTGAGAGTATGCCTAATCACCCACATGTTGCTACGCCTCCTTTATTAACATGTTGATTGTTGTTTTGGGTCGGCTATGTCTGCTGTGCCTTCTGTGTACACGTGAATCCTTTGTAGTGGTGTTTGTGCTCCCCGTTTCTTTCTGAGGTATCATTTTTGTAGTTAAAAGTCTATTTTTGTGTTGGAGACTCGTGTTTGTTTCATGCTTTTTCTGTTTCCTGCCAACGTTACAAGCATTTACCTTAATACCGTCCTCCCCTTTCTCTCCTTTTACACCTTTATGGTCAGAAAAGCCAGGGTTTCCCTATAGAGTGGAGAAACTGAAGTTATATCCTATATAGTATTAGAGATACAGTATACATATAAAATATATAATATACGAGTACATTAGAGAATATAGAGTATGCTGAGAAAAACTCAGAGATCACAAGAGCAGAGGTGACATATGGAATAAGGGAATATGAAATATGGAAGACACACATAAAGCCAGTATTTTCACCTTGTTTCCTGAATTACCTTTGTATACAAACTGTATTATAGAACATATCAACAACAAATCAAAATTCAAAATGTTTTATGTGGTAGCACTCACACTTAATCCTTGGCATCCCTTTTCACCGACTTCTCCAAGACCACCCTGATGAGAGATTATCCCAAAAATTAATTCAACATTTTTGGACATGAGCAGAAATACAAACAACAACTCACCAACACTGACTTCTGCAGAAATAAATTCAAACTTGAAAAATTTGATTCTGTGAGTAATGACTCTACAATGAACATTTTGCCTTTCAAAATGTGGCATAACTCAATTAAATTAAATTAAGTTACCTTTAAATCGTTAGTGCCAGTCGCGTATAGCTTTGTTCCACGTGGACCTGCTATTCCAGGAGGCCCAGGGTTTCCCTAAACACACAGAACGAGTACAATGTTTTGAATCGGCTAAAAGATCATTATTTTAGCCACTAGAAGTCACTGTTAGGGCTATACAAAGTATATAGGCTATGGACAACAAGCAATCTAGTACAAGGATTGAGAAACCGTGAATAAACTGTCACTGTTAAAAGCAGTGATGTTACTTGGTGAGAAATTCCTATTATGGCAATAACAGATGCAGTGAGAATAGAGGAATGGTTATAGGGTTCTACATTTGTAAGAGTAACAACACGGGCTCTTTTAAACACACAGATGGAATGATGAATATCTTCTCAACTCTACCCCCATTACACTTCACATCCTTAAACCTTTGGTCATCATACACTGGACATTCTGTGGATCTCTTTTCACAAAACTACAAATACTGCAGTACTTGTGATATGTTACCAAAAGTACCGACCAAATCATGGAGGTAGTGCACATTATTATACATTAACATGGATGATAAAGCTTTAATATTAAATGAGGGTTGACCTTCGGACCAGGGGGTCCTGGAATGCCAGACCATTGACCTTCTGTACCCTGTACACACACACACACACACACACACACACACACACACAGACACAAGACACCAATATAAGTTCACATTTAACAGTAACCAGTTGTAAAGTTGCTATAAGAAAGGCAATCACTGAATACCTTTAATCCTGGAGGTCCAGGAGGCCCAGGTGGCCCCTATAGACACAAAGATTAAACCTCAATCTTTATCATTTTTATCAACACTTTACATGTTTACAGGTCCATGAAACATGTTATAAAATGTTTTTGTACGAGCAAGAATTATTTACAACTTCAAGTATTGTTTCAAGTTAAAAAATATTGCTTGAAGCTCAGATGGGAATATATGCTGTGAATGTATTCCAAATCTTTAAAAAATATATTCTGGATAGAAAGTGTGACATTGTTTGATATCAATAAGCACACAGTTATACAAGGTTCCTCTGTTATCCGTGTACCTCTCTTTTGTCTGCACTGATGAGCTCAAAGTCAGTCTCAGACTTACATCAGTGCCTCTGAAACCCTTTGGTCCAGGTGCTCCATCAAAGCCGAGTGCACCCTGTGCTCCCTGTGAACCAGGGAGAAATGACCTCTTTCACCACTGGAATATATAACTGTGTGTTTAAGAAGAGTGTAAGAAGAGAGATGACATACTGGAGGACCTTGATGTCCTGGAGGGCAGAATGTCCTGTCAGGATTCCCATGTGATGGTGTGTCACCCTATCACAGAATGCAAGAATGAAGGTGAAAAACAGGAAGGCAATCAAAAAAATGAAAAAAAAAAAAAAACCCCTCCAAATAAACATATAAAGATGGTACATATGATGATGACTGTGATGATGATGATCATCAAAGTGTGATGTGAGAAAGACTCACCTTTAGCCCAGGTAACCCAGGAAGTCCCTGTGAAGAAGAAAAAAAACAGGAAAAGGGATATAGTCAGTTTTGGCAGTAACAATAAAAAAAATCTTTTTTTTATTACAAAAAGATTAGGCCATAATCAAAGTGTTTTCTCACTCTAGGTCCATGTGAGCCAGGACTACCTGGAGGGCCAGGCAAACCAAATTCTCCCTGTGATCAGAGATGTAGAATACTGAGCAGCACATATTCACGTGTACTTCAAAGTACATGTAAATTCAAAGTAATGTAATTCAAGGTTAACATTGATATTGCTGATTAAAAACCTTTGAGCCATTGCACCCAGGACTCCCAGGCAGACCAATGGGACCCTGGTTTCCTGGAGTACCCTGAAGACAGCAAGAAAAGTGCATGTGAGCACACACACACACACACACACACACACACATTTTACATGAAGCGACAGTGCAATCCACCAAAGGTGGATTGTCAAAACTCTTAAACTTACTGGCAAACCCGGAGATCCAAGAAAACCTGGATTTCCAGTGGCTCCCTACAAAAGGAAGGAAGTGTTCTCAGTACAGCAATATAAAGCACAGGAAGCGTGTTCAGTACAGTAACTTAAATACTCCATAGAACTTTGTTAATTAATTTTGATTATTCAAACCCACATATGCACTTACTGGTGCACAGAAATGTACACGCACACATTTAATTTTAATCAATAAAACATTAAAACTTTACCCTGTTCCCTTTTAATCCTGGGTCACCTCTAGAACCAATATTTCCCTTAGAAAGAAAATGTGATTATTTTGATGAGATCAGCAAATAAAGCATTTTACATACCTCAAAGTAAATGTACATTTTCACTCATGCATAGTGGACATTTATAAGTGAGTGATTGTGTTCGCTGGTTTATTGTTAAAAGTAATTCATGAAATACATGTGAAAGGTGCTTCCCTTTTCCATTTACCTTCTCACCCTGAGGACCTCGGTGACCCTCCAGACCAGGATAACCTTTAACACCAGGAGGTCCGGCATCACCAGAATACCCTTTTTCACCCTACAGAAAACAGAGACTGACTGAGTGAGTGACTGCACATTAGGTTATGTGCCAACCTGTGTTTTATGTGAGTAAGTAAACTGCAGAATTATTGCTAGATTATGTGAATCTAAACACGTAGTCTTCATAGAGTTGCGCCAATTCAGCGCTGTGGCCATTTATTGAGGCCATAGCTCAGTAGTGTTTAGCAACCTTCATTTTAGATGTGTCCTTGGTCAACTGTCTCCCTTTGTCCATACAGCGCATATCGTGTAATGTCAAGGCCTTTGAGATTATTCCTCTTGACATATAATCCAGTTTTGCAGATTCAGTCTCTGAGATTTCACCTCTTTGGAGATCTGTTAGATACATCATGTTGCTTTTTTAGATAATACATACTGACTGGCATTGAACTAAATATTTATTTCATATATGATATATAATAACATCAATACATTAGGTAGTGTGTGTATACAGGCAAAATCCATCTCCAACCTTCAATTAGATAGTTACCCTAACAACCACTAGATGTCACCAGTCACAACTTGCTGACATGCTCCGAGCTACAGAATTAAAAATCTGTGATTAGTTCCAGAAGTGAGTGGCATTTGCTTCATAACTGAAGACAATAGTGTTGAGGTTGCAATTTGCAGATATGCTACATGGTCATTAATCTGTCCATAAATGGATAAACATGATTTCTTTTGCCCATAACACTTGAAAAATTGCTATTACAACCAAAAATCACATTTTTGTTGAAAACTCAAGATCATCCAGTGATGGCCCATAATCCTTCCATCTATTATCTGACCCGCTTAACCCAACTCATGGTTGTGGGGGTCATGGTTGTGGGGGTCATGGTTGTGGGGGTCCCCATGCCCACCAAGGTTAGTACATCAGGCGCTGGGCTCACCCAGGCCAGGGCACCAGTATGGTCCATAATGTGTTTCTGTATGATATATTTTTATTGAATAATAATTTGTTATAGATGAGAACACCATAAAGGCACTACCTGATAGTGAGGGACAGAATTTTAATTTATGTGTAACACTAATTACTATTTTATACAGAACTACTATTTTGACTTATGTTTAACATTTTGTTTAACCATAAATATTCAGTACTGAATCTTGATTTATATTATAAAGATTCATAATGCCGCTTAGCTATCTACATATTCAGATTCAGATCACTCCATGTTTTTGTGTCAGTTACTGACACCTACTTCCACAAACTCTATGTTTATGTTTTGGCGTCAAATTGGTTTCACACATCAAGTTGTTATTGCAGTAAACACCGATCAAATCCAATGTTCATTCTTGTGAGAGCTCTTCTCCATGCACCAGAAGAGTGAGTTTTACTTCTTTGAGGTGTGTGCAGCAGGTCTGTCTTATCATCCCAAGGAAAACAGACACAGCTGGTTATGTTAACAGGAATGAAAGGAAGCAGGAGCTCTCGGCCACTACTGCTGCAACTCATCATGCCAGAATATCTCAAAACACTCAAAATTCACTTACACATACTTACATGCAAAACTTTTGAGGGTTTCATATATGCAACAGGCAACACGTGACTGGGGCTTCATTTGCCCAGACTGGTGTCAACATGGCTCAAAAAGGACTGCGTTACTAGAACTGGCTCCAATTCAACGCTTCACACAAATGAGACAGATTCGTCTTCAAGGAGAAGATAACCTCAGAACCTTTCCTTGAAGGCAAAGTCAAACAGGATGTATGTGTGCTTGAGTTCAAGGCTCCTACAGGTCAAGATGTTCTTTCATTAGTAAATATACAACAGATTAACCATAATAAGTGATATTTTGCAGCTGCATAAAGATGCATTGAAAATATTCTGCTGGGTCCTACTGCCCTAGCTCATGAACCTGAGGAGCAAATATAATGAAGGTTTCTCTTCCATGTGTGCTAAATAGAAAGGTGCTTATTGTGGTCATGTCACAGAGTCCATATATTTCCCTTTACAGGCAGGTGCTATTGAGGAACTGTATGCAATTTTCCTTATATATGTGTTCAATTCTTGCTATGTTGAAAGAAAATTTCGTAGTATTTTTTCTCTAAAATACATAGTATTTTAATAAAACATTATTAATGATACTGAGATGTATATATTCACTTTCGGAAAAAAAATGGAAGCTGGAATCATGTTAGAAGAAAATGTATTCAAGCCTAAAACATATAAAATGTTCATAAAATTAATCTAATCTACCACACCGTAATCTGTAGTCCGTAACTGGAAGTGCGACAAACATAAGGACTATAACAAAAGATTGGATTGAATAAGAATCGGTCAGGCAACATCCTAGGGCCAAACACACTGTCATACTGAACATACTGAAGTCGCTCGAGATAACAGCATCTGTCAAATGTGGAAATGTAATGTAAATGTAATTAAATTATGATCACGTGTTGTTTATGATGTCATACCCATATTCTTATTCTACCTTTTGACCTTTTACACCTCCACAGTGACATCTGGATTTCCCGTTGCACACACATCCCTGAAACACAAAAATATTCAAATAAAAACAAGATTAAATCAAACGGCATAAAGAAAATGTGAAATATGTGTTGCAAACCATCACCAGAATCACTGTAGGTGTATGATAGATCATTTTTTCTCAGTAAAAAGGCCTAATAAAATGTGCAAAATTCTCTTCCTTCTACGTGGACTAGATTACTAGATTATAATTTCAGTTCAGATTTATTTACATGGTGCTTTTAACAGCAGACATTATCTCAAAGCAACTTTCGCCGAATCTGAGCTTGGACCCCTAATGAGCAAGTCAAAAATGTATTAAAGAAAGAATTTTACACTAACATCACCACCATGAACCGCACCTCAGTACCTAGTAACAGTGTACTGCACTGAATAATACTGAATATCACTTATCAACAATATTAGGCTTTGCAACACTGATACTGTAGAATGCCGTGGTATGTAAGTTAATACTCTAATTGTATTTTTTGTGTGTGCTTTAAGCATCTTGACTAAACATAGGCCACTCTATTGGGGTTTTGATTAATCAAGTCATTCATAATTAATTATCATAATACATCTCAGTCAAAATGATGACCTGTCTCAACCCATATCACATTATCTGTTCATCAACAGTCAATATGAAGCCATATATTTTTGTTCATATCAAGCAGCTTTGCTTGATAAATACCCCAGTAGAGGACTAAACAATGGAGCTGATGTATTCTGGTGAAGAGCCATAATCAGCCACTTAGAGCAACACACAGCGCCACTACCTAACATCAGCCTTTCCCATCTTCTTCACACTGTTTACAGAGTGTAAACCTAGAAAAGACCACCACTCAGGCAGATGCACGCTTGAAGAAGATTGCAGAAACAAACATCTCTGTATGTGCAAATTCTGTTACTTGCCTTGCCTTACTTGAGTATAGAAATTCTTTATGCAGATATACTGTTTTTTCTATTACCATATTGAAAAAGTTGCAAGGGTAGCCCATGTGTTGTGTCAGAGATGCATACTATATAGACTATACAAACAGTTACTGCAGGTGGGCACAGATAATAGACAACATCGCAGATTCCAAGACTAATTGCAAAGATAAGCTTACCTCCTTCGCCTTCACGTGCAGCAACACAAACGAAGTCAGGACCAGAAACAGCAGACACGAGGAGCTCATCACTCTGCTCGCGAGCAGTTCGTTTCCGACACAAAAGTACAGCTTACTCAGCTTCACTTAACTATAGCTCCTCATCTATCTTCTGTCAACTCAGCTGCCTTTCACAAATATACCTTTAAAAATTATTTACTGCCATTTTAATGGTGTTGCTGAGGATATTGAAAGTACCACCTCGAAGTTCACACCGTGTTTAAAGGCAGCCACAGAAATAAGCGCGCGTCTTGGGACAACCCCCTATTAAAACGTGTGTGAAGCGTTGGCCTAGTTTATCATCAAATGATTGTTCCGGAGATGTACTGCAGCAACGTTCGGTTTAGCATCCTGTAGTATATACATTTCAACTACAGTTACCGTATGTGCCGCACTGGAGACAACTTTAGTAGTTTCTTGAAAACCTGTAGCAGTGGAAGGAGAATGAAAAGACAGGTAAGACCACTAAGTCGTTGAGCAAGTGTTTCACAGTAGAAAGGTTTACCATGCTAACGGGACAAACAGCAAAAACTGGCGTTTTTCCACGGAATGTTGCACTGTTTTGTTGTTTTTGTGATTAAACGTTTTTCGACGTGCTGATGGTTTGAGAGACCAACAGGTGACATTTGTATTGATTTTAATAAATCAATATCTTATGTGTCCCATTTAAGAGCAGAATGTATTATGGAATTTAATATGGGCCTACGGTGTAGAAAATACTTTTTATATGTATAGATACTTGAATGTCCAAACAGTAAATAGAACAATCCATAAAACGTTGCTTCTTTAAACATCTGGTATTTCATATAATATCTGTTTTCAAACACAGATGTTCCTCACTCCCATCTGGCTGCAACATTGACACAAGCAGAAGGTTGACTAGCAAGAACAAGAGAGCAAGAGATCGCTCAAGCCTAAGAGATGAAACCACTGTGTTTCTGGGATATCCTCACTCTCTGGTGAGTCCTGCCCTCTCATTGTTAAAATAGGGATGCCTCACTGTTTAGATCAATAGATCTAATGTCATAGACACAGCTGGATATTTGGTGTAGACCCTGTGTCCACATGGATATTGTTACTGATGCAAAAACATGCAGATTCCAAATTAATGAAAAAAATAATTTAATGGAAAATAATGAATTTTTGGCTTAGTAATGAATGTTTGTTACACACACACACAGAAGATCAAAAGTAAAGAACAATGCATGAACACTTGATTTTTTAAGAAATAGTGTAATCTACATTGATCAACATTTGAAGGATTTTTGTAAGGTGTACACCATGCCACTAGAAGAGTGTTTTACAAAATAACCAAAGTATATCAACATAAAACATTTATTTTGCAAAAAATGTGATTATCATAATTAGAGAACAGCAATAACTGCAGCACAGAGAAAGATTACAACTACATTTGTAGGTTACAACAGTCAGTAATCAGTAGGAAGTGTACATGCCTTTGCTTTGAATGACTTCAGCACATCTGTAGCCACAGGACATCACTAGTCTCTCATACTACTCTGGTGTGATTTTGGTCCACTCTTCTTCCAGTCTCTTCCACAGTTCTGTGACTGTCGTGGGTTTCTTGGCCATAACTTTGTCACCAAGGATTTTCCAGAGGTTTTCTATTGGGTTTAGATCAGGACTCTGGGC
>JAOXYF010000004.1:4967842-4994446 GCA_028565775.1 Sternarchorhynchus goeldii
CCCCAAACCATGACACTTCCTCCTCCAACTTTCACTGACTTCTTTACACACTTTGGGTTCAGTCTTTCCCCAGTTTGTTGACGAACTTAATGTTTCCCAAGTGGGAGGAGGCTAAGAGAGCATCATAAACATAACAGTTAAATACATTACAGTCAGACGGCAGTGAGAGAAAACAAATTAAGATTTTGATTCTTTTTTTTTCAGGTGGATCACCCTGGTTTACCTTTCAGAACATGAGGTCAATGGGGTGAGAACTTTCTTTCTTCTGTTTAATACTGCCCCACAGTCACCTGACCTGTTGAATCCAGTGGACGCACTCTTAGATATGAACCAAATATATTAAACTATTTTATGTGAAAGCACTGTGTATGAGATCAATGTTTAACGGCGAGATATTTTCAGCAAAAGATTGTTCAAACCGTCTTCCATGATGTGGTATTGTGTAGTTGGAAGAAATGTTTTGTGCCGTTCTTTGGTCTCATCATCTCCTATGGCACCAGATGCAGCACCATGGAGAGCTCAGACATAGCATTTAACCATACTACACCTCCTACATCTGTGGAAAAGGTGTAAGTTCAACGGAGCTTTCTCCTCAGTATTGAAAGCACTGAATCTGTACATAGGGGAAAAATAAACACTTGCCAACACTGACTGTATACAAAACAGGTAAACATACTAACAGTCAAATATATGTTAAATGTTTCATGAGGTAATTAGTCAGGCTTCTTTAACCTAAACAATTACTAAATATTCCCAACAATGAATGATCTCTGGTCAATAACAGCAACAGATAAGTTCAATTTAGCTAAGTTTAGTTTTGTTTATATAGTGCTTTTGACAATAACAGTGTCATAAAGGAGAATATTTACATGATTTCTGCTAGCAGTTTTGGTCTGCCATTGCATAGCTCACAGAACACCCATAATAACCCATTCATTTGAGTATTCAACATATATGTGTATCGATTTTATAAATCAATTATAAATCAATCAATTCTCTTCCATACTTAATTTTTTTTCTTCTGCCATGCATAAAATCTGTACAATAACCTTTACAGTGAATGTGGATGTATACACAGCACAGACGTACTGTAAATACAGATGGTACTGATGACAGTTTTGCATACTCTGGACCTTGTCCAGACCTTCTTAGCTTCGTGAGCAGTCTTTCTGGTATGCTTTTCCATCAGACTTGAAGACATCCTGCATACATGCAGACATGAACGTGTGTGAGTTAGAAAGAATGCACTTGTACTGCACTCTTATACATATACAGGTACTTGGCTACCCCAGTGTTTTCATCTTTTTTCCTTAATTACTGAGCATATGTGTGAGTTGTGTTAGTGTCACTACCATCGTTTGCTTATCAGCAGCTGTGTGTGGGTGGTCCTTCTATGCCGAATCCACAGTTTCAAGAGAATTGCTAAACATTTTGGTAAATGCTCCTGTTTATGAAACCGTGATCAGCGTAGAGTGTGGGAAAGGAATTTGGCGTGAGTTCCAGGCTGATAGGCAGATTCTTCATGTCCTCCATGCAGGTGTTTTCCCATCAGAAGTGAGGATGGGCGTAGTACCTATCTCAAGCCATCAGCTACCATAACAAGAGTGGTTGTGTCTATGTCCAGAGTCAGTTCTAAAAACCTTCAGAACTGTGTGAAAACAGTTCTTGGCACAGTTACAAAACCACATTCTTGAATCCTTTAAATGCAAGGTCACAAGATTGAACTTTATTTGGTTTATGTCTTTCAGGGGGAGACACTTGAGCCATGCAACGGTAGAGACTGTTCTGTGTGCAGGTGTCTTCCTGCTAAAGGTGCTCGGGTAAGTGCTTAAATTTACAGAGGAATTGTACATCAACAGTGTTCCTCTTTAAAAATTGTAGAATCCTAGAATGCTTCACTCTGGCATCTGAATTCCATATATTTTATCTTTCCAAGTATTTCACCTTTCATTCTCAAATCCATTTGTGTTACAGTCAAGTGCTTAAATGTTGTACTCTCAGGTTGCTTTGATAGGTGCAAATAAATGCAGTGATATGACTGCTATCTGTCCTTAGCACAACTATCCTAATAAAAAACATATAGATACCTGTACTTGCATTTAAACGCCTGTTCTGGCTCTGTCCACATTATCAGAGCTCCAGTTTCTTTCATTTTTCATAGGGGGCCCCAGGTAAACTGGGTAGGCAGGGAGTTCAGGGTCAGTCTGGGACCCGTGGACCAGTCGGCCAGCAGGGTGAGAAGGGAAGACGAGGGGGTGAGGGAGCACCTGGGCTGGATGGCCCTCCAGGAGACAGAGTAAGAGAGTTAATCCAAACCATTTATATCTTTTTTCATAGCTTTGGTGGTTTGGATGATTGATGTGAATGGTTATAAATGTTTTCTGTACTTATTGTGTTGTGTTTTAAAGACAGGATAATTTTAAATAAAAAACTTTTTTTTTTTTCAAGGGGAGCACTGGCGTTCCAGGGTTTTCCGGAGCCAATGGTGTTCATGTAAGTACAGAGTTGGCTCCTACATGTGGAATCATCACATGGAATAATACATTAGAACCACCCTTAATTACTTTGCCTCTAAATGTGTCTGTGACTCAGTTGTCTCTGACTTAGATGTCTGTGACTCAGTATGAGCTTCTCCTGGTCTTCGGTATATGATGTACCACCTCATCACAGTACCTGCGGTTGAGTACCGTACTGAGTCTGCTTGGTGATTGGCAGGGTCATGTTGGAGCTGGAGGTCTTCCTGGTTTACCTGGGTTGGATGGCTGTAATGGGACTCGGGGAGAGCCTGGCTTCCCTGGGACAAATGGGATTGATGGATTACCTGGATTTCCTGTAAGTATGCCTGTTTGTTTAATGGTTTTAGGGAGTTACATAACTGAGTTCGAGGAGCGCAGATAACATAGGTACAACCACCACATGATTAACCATGTTTTCCCCCACACAGGGATTGCCAGGGCCAAAAGGCATGAAGGGAGACCCATCATATGTAATTGGACCTTTGGTAAGTTGGACTCGAGCAATTTGTATTTAATTTCCACTGTAGTTAACTAGAAGGTCATACACTGAATGATTGCTTGTTATGTAAACATACTCTATAACTGAACCTAGTCTACCAATCCTTTTTTTTGGTCAGATCTGTATATTTAAGACCTTACTGGACTAACTTGTCGTATTATATACAATTGTGCTATCAGTGGATTCTTTTATAAATGACCTGTGCTGAAATCAAGAGACAGTATTTATCAGAAAAAAAACAAAGTTAATGGTGAAACTACATAATACTAGATTTCCTTATATGGTTGTATACCTCAGGCCAACCATGTTGTTGAGTGTGGTTTGAGATGACAGGTAAGATCAGCGGGTGATAATGATATGTGTGTAATTGTGTTTGTATGTGTCTATGGATGTCCAGCCCTGTCCTGGTCCACCTGGTCCAACTGGTCTATCTGTAAGTTTGCATTTTTCATTTCTTTTTACCCCAAAGTTTAATCTACATGGCTTCTACATTAATATAATACTATATAAAATATAAAAAATATAATTCATAATCATAACAGCATTTTCATATATTAACATATGTTGAAGCAATATAGAAAAACTATGTAGTTTATGAAAATGATTTTAGCTTGCATAATTCAGAATTTACTCTATCTCAGACTTACAAATCATACATTTACAGATTACTTCAGGGCTAATCTTCTATATATAACCACAGTATGAATGAAGAAGGATATTTGGATGGAGATATACTTTAAACATGAAATGTATAATGTATTGTTAGTGGCATGATGCATTGCTCATCAGCACTGGAGTTGAATGAAAGGTTATAGCACTGTATATATTTTGTATTGTTTTTTGTTTGTTTGTTTGTATTTTAGGGATTACCTGGCACTGACGGTGCACCTGGAATTAGAGGCCTTCCTGGTCCTTCAGGCTTTATTGTGAGATAAGAATTGTCTCACAGTGTTCCCAGTCTAAATGGAATCAGCACTTTCATAATTGTCCATTATTACTTTCCATTTGCTTGAGAGTTACTTTTATTATTGATATTAGTTAACAGTCAGATGGCATGTTTTTCCTTCATCAGGGTCCTGCTGGTCCTCCAGGATTACAAGGATCACCGGTATGTCTGCCTATAAACACAGATGCACACACACACACGCTTGATCATTTAAATAACCTGTGTGTGTATGTGTGCTTCTGAAGTTCTAAGAGGTCAGTCCGGTTTGTTATAGTTATATATGCACACTTACATAAACTTGTTTACATATTTACATAGATGCATTTACATAAACTGGTTCTAGGACTTCAGAACCACTTTGCTTGCATAGCTGATGAAGGACCTCTGTTCAAAACATCCTGTTTATTGTGTACTTCACTGCAATTTTTACTGTCTTTCACTCTCTCTCTCTCTCTCTGTGATGGGTCTCGTTGTTATACGTTTCACCTGTTTAAGGTTTAAATTAAGAGAGAGGGAGAGAGAGGCATATCACACTTATTGTTTTTGTTGCCAGGGTGATTTTGGCAGGTCACTTCCAGGTTTAAAAGGTGATGAGGTAAGAGGGGGACTATTTTCTATATTTCAACCTGTAAATGTTAAGGCATTTTGACCTCTAGGTGGCAGTACAGGACAAAGACTGGGATTTGTGATTGAGGATGTCCTTTTTTATGTTGGGCATGTGTAAGCTTCCACCAAGTGGCGCTCAGCTAGTCAGTGAATATCAGAAAAACAAAACTGTATTGTAGAGCAGTATTTCTTGCCACTCCTCCCAGTTTTTACTGATTTACCACATCCAATTCATAGTACGAAAGACTGGTGATTAGCTGTTGACCTAATTGAAGTGTGATACAGTAACACTGCAGAATGCAGGGTGTGCTTGGGATCTTAGAACCTGAGTTTAGACAACATTGCAAGACACACCAGGAATCAACAACCTAAGGAATGCTTCTATTTGAACAGTTCTTGATTTTCTTATTAAAAAGGGTGTAAGGTAAAAATGGCCTAGTCTGTATCAGTAAAGCTTCCCTAAGGACTCAGTATCTGCTTGTGTCCTACAGGGAGAGCCAGGACAACAAGGCCCACCTGGACCAGATGAGGTGGTGGAGCCTCCTGTCATTCACCTTATTAAAGGAGAAAAGGTAAGGTGGTATGAGCAGGTGTTTAACCTCAAATCACTACAACAAAAATAATAATAATGTGTTCACCAAATGGTCTTTGCTTCAGGGGGAAAGAGGACAGAAAGGAGTCTGTGGTCCAGACGGAGTAGATGTAAGTGTGTGTGTGTGTGTGTTGTTAGGGTGGGGGTTTGATAGCGTGTGTCCACGTGTGTGAGTGAAGAATGTAAGTGACAAGCTCTTATTCCCTGTCTTTAGGGCCCTGCAGCAGGACCTGGTGTGAAAGGAGAAAAGGGGAATCCTGGGCTTCCTGGCCCTCAGGTAATCATCTCAGCCATGAGGCTGTGCTGGAACAATCTGAAGTATTACAACCAAATTGAAGAACCAAGAAACAGCATTACATTTAAATGGTTGTGTATGTATTTTAACTAGTATATTTCTTGGCATTGGCACGGGGTTTCCACATGTTCAAATTCTAGCACGACTGTATCCTGCAGTTAATGTTCCTTAGGAATAACTATAATTTCTTCTTTTCTCAGGGTCTCCCAGGCATTGATGGCTTAACAGGACCACCAGGTTTAAAGGTCACAAATTACAACCTCCTTTATTGTTGACTAATCAAGCATGGACAATATTGTGTGTGTGTGTGTGTGTGTGTGTGTGTGCATTTATGTTAGAGGACAGTACAATACAGTAATACTAGTATTTCAATATATCAAACACAAATTTAAAGTTATAAAGGTGAATGTACCAGTTTCTCTTCTGCACAGGGCCTTCTTGGAGACCCAGGTCCACATGGTCACCATGGTCGCCCTGGTCAGAAGGTGAGTTACCACCAGTAATAATGAAGCCTTCATATACCCATTTTATACTGAGCTGAGGGTTAAACAGTTAAGAGATCCGTATAACCAAGCTCTATATACCACCTCACACACACCAACTAACCCCCCTCCACACACACACCCGTTTAATTACATACATACTAAAACCCCCTTTTAATTACACTGAATGGATTGAAGATGTGACCCATTTATTCTTACTGTCCTGCAGGGTGAAAGAGGAGACCCTGGTGCAAAAGGTCCACGTTTTGAGAGTTTCCAAGTAGAACCAGGTAAGGAAGTTGAAAAATGGACAGGCAGAAACTACAGTGAGGTATTATACTTAAAAAAAGAAAGAAAATGTGACATGTTTGAATGCTTTACCTTGGTATACCAAATTTAAATAAAAATAGGTAAGAAACAAAATGAAGGACTCTTTACTGCTTATCTGTAAAAAAGCACCAAGACATTCTGTAATATGATAGTTAATGCACAATACACAATACACAAATGTATTAATTAACAAAGAAAAAGCTGGACTCCAAAGGAATAAAGAATAAATACATTTTACATTTATCTTACAAAAGTCTAGTGAGGATTGTAATAAATTGCTCATTTACCATTTTCAAATGCTGTGTTCTCTTTCATACTGATATCATTTGAGTTGCTTTTATCCTTGTCTCAGGCAGTCCTGGTGACCAGGGACCACATGGACCTCCTGGGCTCCCAGGCGATTATGGATTCATGGGAGAACCAGGATTACCTGGACATCCTGGGGAGACTATCCCAGGTCTACAGAACCTTTATTCTGCTACTTATATTTCTTGACATCTTTTAATATACTTGTCGCACTAGCACTTACCTACTCAAAACACCTACTAGGTGTAGATTCTGTGCCACTAACCCCAAACATTTTACTAATTTTTTTTACATCTGGTTTTACACATGCTTTATCTTACAATTTCAGGCCCAATTGGCCCTGTGGGACTGAGGGGCTCTCAGGGGCATAAGGGGATCAAGGGAGACTCAGGATTGCTTGTAGAATCAGAACCAGGTCTTCTAGGTCTAGCTGGACCACCTGGACTTCCTGGGATCAAAGGTGTCAGAGGTCCACCTGGTCCACCAGGTAAGAATTGTTTAGCATTTACATACTGTTTTATTCATCTGTGTAATGATGTTATTATAGGTGATTATTTTTTAAATATCCACTTTTTTCTGTGTTCCACTGTGATCTCACTCTTCGTTCTCCATTCACCTTACGGTGTTGCTTCAAATCCTCAGCAGTTTATGGTGAGCTCATTCCGAGTGCTGTAAATCTTCTCATTTAACAGTAACCTTTCCTGAATTTCAACAAGGCTGGAAGTATTAGCATAGTCTAGTATCTCTTAGCATTAGCATAGTCTAGTATCATGGCATATTATTTTTATCTTGTCTTCAAGCTATGATTTATGTAAAGTAATATATATACCATGCTGGTTTATTTTTTTGAAGGACGTTGCCTCCCAGTTCTTCCAGGACTTCCTGGGGATAAAGGGGACAGAGGACATCCTGGGGCAAAAGGCAGAATCGGACAAAAAGGTCATTATTTGCATGTATCTTTCCTAATAAATACTGTCATACCAAGAGCATGATTTAATATCTACTCGTTTTCTCCAAAGGCTGTCCAGGTGATAATCATTGCAGTTTTGGTGGATCAGGGTTGCATGGTCCTGTTGAATCACAAGGACCACCGGGACCACCAGGGCCACCGGGATATGATGGCTTTCCTGGTAGTAAAGGGGAGAGGGGCAGTCCTGGTCCCCTTGGAGACCCAGGTACAACTGGCCATACTGTAAGTAAAGTCAAAATGATCTAATTCCTCCAAAGACATCTAAAGGGTGCCATTATAAGAAATCCATGTCAGTAAATTTCACATATACAAGGCAGACAAAAAGATTCAGATTCACAATTTGTAATCTACAAGTAATCCACAATTTGGTATATTTCATGCTCATGTTAAAATTAATTCAACTCTCTTTTTTACCCTCATTGTCCTATATACAATAGTCCACAATGACAAGACTAAAATGGAAAGGTTCTGCAATTTACTAAAAAATATAACATTTAAATATTCATTTTATATAAGTATTCTGCCTCTTCATTTAGTATTTGTGATGACTGCCTCAAGTCTTGGGAAAGAAGTTTGGCACACCTTTCTGTTGCAAGGTTCTGCCATTCATCTTGGCAGAATTGTTCATACTAAGCCTTGTTGGAAGAGAAGAGTCAGTTCACAGCCATTTCAGGCCTCTATAGTGATGCTCTATTGGTTCATGTCTGGCCTCTGAATGAGCTACTCCAGGACTTTCACAGTTTTCCCAAAATTCTTCTACATCCATCTTTCCCTCGATACTGACTAGTCTCCCAGTGCCTGTCACAAAAAAAACATCCCCACAGCATGATGCTGCCACCACCATGTTTGACTGTAGGGATGGTATTAATGAGGTGAAACTCAGGGCATGGATCCTGCCGTACAAGCTGTTGGAACTTGTGGCCAAGTTCAATATTCACTTCATCAGACCAGATCATGGTTGTTGGTCATGTGCGCTTTGTCAAACCAAACAGTTTAATGAGGAGCACTTTCCATCTAGCCACTCTACCTTAACAGCCTGATTGATGGAGCCAAAAAATTAAGGATTCTTGGCCATTTTTTGTTAGTTATCTGTGTCTGTCCCTGCCTCACTCTTTTAGGTCTTCCTCCTATCCTGAACCTGGGTAGTTGCACAAGCACATTCCAAGCTCCAGTAATGTCTTTGTACTCTATCAGAGATATATGCCTGGATGCCATTCATCCTCCCAGGTCTATGCACAACTGTCTCAACTTAATGGCTTGGTTTTCACTGTGCCTTTCCAAATGATGTCCAATTAGTTTAATTAGGCACAGGTGAACTCCAATTAAGCTGTAGGAGCATTTCAATCAACGTTAATGGAAAAATTATACAGTGGACCTCAATTGCAAATGTTACCACGAAGGATCTGGTTAATTATGAGATATTTAAGTCTTTTGGTTGTAATACATTTACAACATATTCCAGGCATCATAGATTTACAAGAAACAAAGTGAGCTGAATCCAACTAACATTGGTGTGTGTGTGTGTGTGTGCGTGCTTCATTGGAGCATTGTTTTTAAAACAGAAGTGATAATTAAATGGGTTATTATTTTTGGGTTTGCTGCCTTGAGGCAATGTAGTGTGTTACAAGTTGTTCATTTGTAAATAGTTTTGGTATTTTTGTTTATTAGTGTGTTTATTAGAAGCCCTCTGCACTTAATTCTGTCACAGATGAATGTTTTATTAGTATCACTATTTGTTATAAAGTGAAACCTTCAGTCCTCTGTGGATCTGATGGTTGAACGCAGTGAGATTGGACCAGGATTTAGCATTGAGGAATCAGATGTGGATGATATTGTCAGGAGAAAGACGAGGTGAATAGACAATGGGAGACTTTGGGATGATGAAGTTGCAGGTACAGGTATAATACTACTGAAAATACACTGCATTTAAATACATGCACAGATTATGAGACTACTTAGAATATACACCAGAATGTATACTCATGATATCTGCTGTGTTTACTTTTCAAATTACATTACTGTAGGCTATATCTATCTCAGTGCTCTCCAAAATGACACTACAGTGGCTTTATCCATTTCACTGTTGCCAAATGTTGTTTCTAGGCAGCATACATAATAAAGGACTTGATCAGAAATGATAAATACAGTTTATGACGATTAATGTGAGAATATGTGAAGTTTAAAATTCCTAAAATATAAAATAAATATATTTATTTTATATATAAAATAAATATATTTATTTTATATATATGTATTTTTTTATACTCCTAAATAAAATATTAATGTAAAAAAAACAACAACAAAAAAAATGTTAATCACTCTTACATTTTACTAATATTTTCTGAATAAAATAACTTTTCAGAAGAATTTGTCATGAGCAAAAATGTCATTCAGGTTGTCAAGCAAAGCTGCATAATGTCAGAAAAGGATTTAGATCTTCTTTATATAAAGTGGAGATATTAAAAAATGTAGTCAAGTACACAAGTTTTAAAAAAAACAGGACTGTAGAATGTGGTCCTTCAGCTGATGTTCTGCTTCATTTAAAAAATCTCTACCATCTTACTACAGTTCACTGCCGTTTCCTACCCTGAATCAACTATAGATCTGAATCAACTATAGATCTGAATCAACTGAATCATGTGTGTATATATATATATATATATATATATATATATATATATATATATATCAGCATTTGTTACCAGATAACAATAAAACATTCAGACCATGAATGATGCAACAATACCCTGAAGTTTATATTCATTTTTAAAAAACGCTATACTAACATTTTAACTGAGACAGAATTTATCAATCAATATTGCAGTGACCTTGATTTTCAGTCCAGTGTCTTGGAGTGCTCAGTTCAACCAGTCTTTCATATTAGTTGTTCGAGAAAATTTGATTCAGACGATCCACTGAATCTGAACGAAGTGTGCCTGTGTCGAAATTCAACAGGCACTGGTGTTAAATGACTGCCGTATACGTATACATGTAAAAATGAAATTTCTCTTTATTTTTGTTTGTGTGTGTGCGAGTGTGTGCAATGTAGCATGTACTCTACCCATGTAATTTAATTTAATAATAGTTAATAATGATGCTAACTTTGAAATTCAATGATATCAAGGGAAATCCAGGCCCACATGGTGCTCAAGGTTTCAAAGGACAAAAGGGAGACCCTTATGTTTCAATTATTAAAGGTAAGATTTGTTAAAAAGTTCCAAATATGTTTTATTAGTACTGCTTTGATTTCATAGAGCTTTGTTAATTCCTTGTATTACTTTTATGGTCTTTCTTTAAAAAAGGCATAAAAGGACAGCAAGGAAATCTTGGTTTTACTGGTCGACCAGGAGCTATGGGTGAGCCAGGCCCACTAGGACCACCTGGTCTGGTTGGAGATACCGGCCCTCCAGTGAGTATTAATAGATTTGTGTGGCATGTGTTCTGTTACCATGACAACATTCCTTTGAAGGATGGAATGAAAGATTTACAGTCAAGTTGTAATAGCAGGTTTGTAGCTGATGCACCATTGCTATATGTGACTGAATGTATGCGCTGATTTTTCTGTTAGGGACATGATTATACAGCTCTCAAAGGATACAAGGGATTCCCTGGAGATCCTGGGCCTAAAGGATACCCAGGGCCCCCAGGTCCTCAGGGCATTGGTATCCCAGGGGAAAGAGGGCTGCCTGGGCCTCCTGGGGAACAGGGAATTAATGGTCTACCTGGATTTCCTGGACCCCCAGGTCCTCCTGGTATGTTTGTAAACATATGTTGGACTCAAAAAGGGTCAGAATTTGTTTCTCTGGTTGACACTAAGCCTAAAATAAGATTGATTCAAAATGTTTTTTTGTCTGGAGTGTTTAACTAAGTGCTTGTTTCTGTGTATATGTTTAGGATATACTCCTAGCAACAACTGTGAAAAAGGTGACCCAGGTGACCCAGGTGTGATTTTGTTTTTCACATGAATTCACATAAACAGTCTGTCTGGTAATTTTTTTTTCCAGAGTCCCTCCTTGGATTAGTGGAATGATGTGAAATGACTAGTGTTGTACTGTAATATCCAGGACAGCCTGGTTTGCCAGGACCACCCGGTTATAATGGACTTCCTGGGCTTCCAGGACCAAAAGGAGAAAGAGGAGATAATTGGGACATTGTGGAATATGGCGCTTCAGGCAAGATGCATCATGTATTTCTCTCTAAAGACTAAAACTATTAATCCCTGTTTTACCAATTCAAATTTAAAGACTTCACCTTTGTAGGCCTTCCAGGATTTCCAGGTGATCCAGGTGAGCCAGGTCTTACTGGACCCAGCTATGAAGGTGCACCAGGCTCACCAGGGCTACCAGGGCCTCCAGGTTTTCCCGGGACCAAAGGAGATGCCCACAGTGGCAGACCTGGACCACCTGGACTAGCAGGCTTACCTGGAAGCCCTGGTCTAAAGGGTATTCAGGGTCCTCCAGGCCATGATGGGTTAACAGGTATACTTTATATATCAAATAACATTTCTGTTATCTCTTTTGCTGCATCCTTGTTAACAGTGTGTGTTTTGTCCAGGAGGAGCAGGGCCTCCAGGGCCTCCTGGTCCTTCAGGTTGTCACGGACAGGAAGGGGAACCAGGTCCACCTGGACTGCCAGGGAGTGGCAATGATTTTTGTACAGGTGCCCCAGGCCCCCAAGGAGCACCAGGTTTCATGGGTCTACCTGGACAGCCAGGTAAAATGTAGAGTTCTCTGAATCTGTTTGAGCTTCTATGTAGTCTTTATCACTCACTGAGTTCCTGCTCTTCCTTAAAGGTTCCAGGGGTGCAAAAGGAGAAAAGGGTTTAATAGGATTTCCTGGACATGGGATAAAGGGGCCTCCAGGTTTTCCTGGCCCACCTGGTCCCCCGGGACCCCCAGGACCACTTGGCTTTATAGGAGCACCTGGTGAACCAGGAGTGCGTGGACATTCAGGGGCAAAAGGTATACATTATCATATGTATATTATAAAGCACTAATATGTACATACATCTCTGTGCTCACCCTCAGTTCATATTCAAATGCATGGGCAAACCTGCTTTGAAGGAATTAGAGGCCATCCTGGGTTGAGTGGGATAAAAGGGTTACCTGGGTGGCCTGGTTTACCTGGTGTCCCAGGAAGACCAGGAGTGAGTGGTGATCAGGGGCACACAGGCCCGAAAGGAGACACAGGTTCCAGAGGAGTCAAAGGTACTAACCTCTATACTGTTTCAACATACTAGTTATTGCTGTTTTAACCAAAAATGTATTACAACACAGTCATGTACTTCTTTAGCTGTGTATCCTAAAAGGGGTTGTTGACTGTCTCTGGATTTAATCTGGTTAGGTATCAAGGGACCACTCGGACCTTCAGGCCCCCAGATAATCATGATAAAAGGCAAGATGGGTTTACATGGAGCCCCTGGAGCACCAGGATTCTCAGGACCTAGAGGTAAACAGCATTTTTTTAAACAGCTTTTTAAAATATTGCTGAAAAACTGAGATATTGGCTTGCTGGTATGTAGGGAGTCAGCAGCAGTCAACCTAATAATATGCAGTTTCATTTAATTAGACAATTAGGTAATATTAATAATAAAAAAATAATTAAATAACAATGTGTTTGTTCTCAGAATTAGTCAGAGAAATATGAGATGATGTATCAAAATTCTCTTCAACAGGCTTTAAAGGCATCCCTGGGGTGCCTGGTAAGCAGGGTCTGAATGGATTGAATGGTCCTCCTGGTTTTCAGAAGGGCTTGGCTGGCTTGCCTGGAAGAAATGGCCCACAGGGACGCCCAGGCTCCTCTGGGCCCAAAGGATATCCCGGAGCCATCGGGTTTCCAGGACGTTTTGGAGATGAGGTTTACTCTTGCTCTAATTTAAATTATTGTAAGCTAATTGTAAGCTACATCTTTGAGTAGATGATGTGTTCATGGAATAGATTCTTTATAGAATTGTTGGGTAAGAACCACATGAGAACATGTATGATTTTTCCCCTCCAAAACAGGGTGATCAAGGGCATCCTGGACATCGTGGTTCCCCAGGAATTCCAGGGATACCAGGCATTAAAGGTATAAAACAGTGCCCTGTGTATAAAGTCTGTCTGAAAGTAAATAACTAACCTTTTACAAGAAAAATATTTCTCTAGCTTCTATTTTTTCAATATGAAAAGAAAATACTCAAAAAACGAATTACTTGTTGGACTTTTGAGAACAATAGGTTAAAAATGAATCTTGTCGAAGTTACTGTAAGCCAAATAGATTTCGTAAATTTCCCAGATGTCAAAATATTCAGTTTATGATTAAATTTTTAGATATGACAGTTAACAAAGCCTTTTTTTCAGGTGACAAAGGGGACTCCAGTGTGTATCCAGGTCCACCTGGACCAAAGGGTTTGAAGGGTGATGGTGGAAAAGGTTTGATTGATAACTTTTAAATATTTGAATGCAATAATTTTGAAAATAAATCAAATGTAAGTATTTGTGTAATCTTCTTTACATTTATTTATGTGTCCTCTCTTTGTGCACATCCATGGAAACTTCTCTTGTTCAGAATGTGATGGTGAGTTGTTGTACACTGGTGATTTACCACTGAATGGATTTACTAACAATTACCAAATTTCAGCTGCAAATCTCAGACGCTGGTGTAGGACCTGGCCTGGCTTGTAACCTACTTACTCACATTTGGCAGTTCCACAAAATAAGATGTTTGCATTCAAATAACGTTCATGCGTTGCTGAAGAAAGGGAAACTGGCAATACATCGCCTCAGTGATACAGTGAGTGTGATTGTGTGTAATCAACCTTTCATAGATGTTTTTTTCTTCTCATAGCTGTGCATGGAGATCCAGGTGACACAGGTGACCGAGGATTCCCGGGTCCAAATGGGCAACATGGTCCACCTGGTGTTCCCGGGCCACCAGGTCCACCTGGTCCTCCAGGTAATCTCTAAATTTATAATCGCCACACCACTAACTTACATGTGTATTACATCTTTATAACTCATGTTATAACTCACCTTTTAATGCTGTGTTTCTTTGTGTCTGTAGGAAGTGTCGGTACCCCAGGTCTTTCACATTTTGGTCCTCCAGGTCCTTCAGGACTTCCAGGGTTGCCAGGACCTAAAGGTTATCAAGGCCCACTGGGTCTGAAAGGTAATACAACAGAACTAACTCTCTGTGTTTCCTATGGTAACACTAATTATATTGTGATTTCACCATAAGAGACCATACCTAGTTGTTTATAAAGCACTTTTTTGTTTGAATTAGTATGTTATTTTGAGTTATTTGCTTTTATTGTGCATTGCTGTTACTGAGTACCCTTGCTGCCTTTAATATGCACTATATAAAATAAAGAGTTTTTTCTTTATCCATTCTTATATTGGATTGCAGTAGATTTTCTATTCCACAGGACTACCAGGACTACCAGGTCTCGATGGTCCATATGGTCTTCCAGGACCTGCAGGAGAGAAAGGTGTCAGAGGTAAGAAAATACTTGAGCATTACAGCAGTTGTTGCTTAGGTATGTATGTCTGACATTACAATTTTGCAATTCCAGGTCCTGAAATACCAGGGCGTCCTGGACCACATGGTGATCCAGGAGAGCAGGGCTTATCTGGTGTTCCAGGAAGCTCAGGAATTTCCTATCCAGGATTTAAGGGTCTAAGAGGCCAGCCTGGAGAGCCAGGTCTCAACAAGTGGTTGGAAATCACAATAAAAATATTCTTACTTTTGTTATACATTTGAATATAAAGTAAATTAGTTTTGATTTCATATTTTGTATATTTTATTCTGATATTGTTATGGTAACCAGTTTTGATTATGTAGCCTCTGTATATATGATAATAAAAAGGTGACTTTTCAGGTCCCCCAGGCATCTCCGGTCCACCTGGTGCCCCAGGCAGCAACTGCGACGTATTAATTCCAGGCATCACTGGAGACCCAGGCCCAGCTGGATATATAGGACCTAAAGGTTAATGCTTTCTTTTTAACTGGTTGTTAAGGTGATTCATTTACTTCATTACATTTTGTTAGGGGTCCGGTTCTTTTTTATTTGTTACATTTTATTAGGGGTCCAAGTGTGCAGTAACTAGAACACCAGAGTAGTTCTCAGACAATCCAGATTGTCCATGTAGACCAAATGAAACAACTATAAATCCCATATTTAGGACTATAATCTTTTTTCATAGCTGCAACTGCATTGCCATCAGAGGAATTGACTTGACTTTCCTGGCCAATATGGCTGTATCTTAAGAACATGTATGTACTTGTTTTTTTCACATGTTGAGAGCTGGTGCTACAACATGGAATGAACATTTTTCTCAACAATTAATTTTTTTAGGTTGCAATTTTGCATGCATTATATGCATGAATGAAATGTCTTTCAAGAAAATATTGGGGTAAAAATGCCTTATGCATTTTTGTGCAGCTGGATTTGTGTAGGTGTCTTGTATGTGACTTTATGACATTTTTTTTGTAGGTCGACAGGGTGAGCCTGGATATCCAGGTTCCATATTCCCAAACCCAGGAGACAAAGGTGACATAGGACCACCGGGGCACCCAGGGCCAAAGGGTCTGAGGGGTCCAGAAGGGCCTCCTGGATGTACTGGTAACCAAGGATTACCAGGACCCAAAGGTAAGGTAGCATTCCTCAGTAGTATATCAAAACCACATGACAAAATTCATGTCTTGCTTCATAGTACATTGTACTATGGTAAAATGGCTTGAAATTGTATGCCTTTAATTCTTTTAATAGGGGAGCGTGGCGTCCCTGGTTTATTTGGTCCCCCAGGGCAAACAGGCCATGTAGGCAGAGCTGGTCCAGCAGGCAACAAGGGTAATAAAGGGATACCAGGGCCCATGGGTAAGCATTCGCAATTGTCTTAAGGTAAAAGTTCAACCTATAAGACAATGTTCTGTGCTCTTGTATATTATCAATGTGTCATCGTATCTGAATTCTAGCATGTGAGATTAGCTGTAGTGAAATATCCCTGGAGGCTCTCTGATTTGCAAGTGTAAAATTTTACACAGCTCTTTACACAACTGAGTTTTACTGGTGCAGGTACTTATATGAAACATTTAATTAAGTATTTACTGTAGTTATATCTGTCATTTAAGGATCTAAAGGTGACCCTGGTGAAGTTATTTTTCACCCTGAAAAAATAGTCAAGGGAAGAGAAGGACCACATGGACCACATGGGCCACCAGGATTTCCAGGACCAACTGGTCCCACAGGAAATCCAGGATCCAGAGGTAATGGTTTCCATATCTGTACACACCTACCTCCCAACACTTTCAGTCTATGATTTGTGGATTACATAGGAGTTATGCTGTGGATTCTTTAGGACCAAAAGGCCCAGTGGGCTCTCGTGGACCTCCGGGGCTGCCAGGAACTGCAGGACACCCAGGTGCTCGTGGGGACGCAGGCGACCCTGGATCACATGGCTTTGTAGGTCCACAAGGTTTGTGACTGGCATACATCATACCAGCAAACGACTGGATTTGAGAACTTTATAACATCCATTATAGGTCCAAGATTATAATGAATGAATGAACAAAACAAAACAAAAAGACCCAGTTATTGTAAAATGTTATGTTCTCATCAGGTCCCTCTCTTCCCATCTTTTTTCCCCTCCCACACTACTCTTTTCTAGGTCCTCCAGGCCCTCCTGGTGAGTTTGGTTTCCCAGGACCAGTGGAACCTGCGAGCTCTGGGTTTCTGCTGGTGATTCACAGTCAGTCAGCAGTAGTGCCTGTGTGTCCAGCAGGCATGCCTCTGCTCTGGACTGGGTACAGTCTTCTTTATCTAGAAGGCCAGGAGAGAGCATACACACAAGACCTGGGTAAGCATTCACCTTCAGATTAATGTGTATATTTGTCCTGTATGTTCTTTTTTCTGTGCTGGGGCTGAGCCTCTTCCCTCTCTCCGTGTTCAGGCAAAGCAGGCTCATGCCTTCGTTTCTTCAGCCCCATGCCCTTCTCATACTGCAACTCTGCAGCATGTCACTATGCCAGCCGCAATGACAAGTCCTACTGGCTGACCACCAATGAGCCGGTGCCCATGATGCCCGTGTCGGGCACGGAGATCCGGCAGTACATCAGCCGCTGCGTGGTGTGTGAAGCGCCCTCTCCAGCAGTGGCAGTTCACAGCCAGGACACCATCGTACCAAGCTGCCCGACTGGCTGGAGAAGTCTGTGGATTGGTTATTCTTTCCTTATGGTGGGTTTGTGTGTGTGTATGTGTGTGTGTGTGTGTGTGTGTGTGTGTGTGTTTGTAAATATAAATCTGTGACTTCTCCTTCAGTACACTGGTTCTGGCGATGAAGGTGGGGGTCAGTCGCTGACTTCGTCCGGCAGCTGCCTGGAGGACTTCCGGACTCAGCCTTTCGTGGAGTGTCAGGGTCGCCGTGGTACCTGCCACTACTTTGCCAACCTCTACAGCTTCTGGTTGACATGCGTGAGCTGCCAGGAGGAGCATGGCATGGCCCCTCTGACTCGCACGATGAAGGCTGCCGACCAGCAGCGAGCATACACCAGCCGATGTCACGTGTGTATGAAGCATGTGTAATGGGAGCATGGGGACAGATTCTTCTGAAGCACCTGCAATTCATACCTTTGCAATGGACTGTGTGTAATATTCAAGGGGCATTATTCTCATTGATTATTTGAGTTTGAGTTTATGCCTACCGGTTTCAATACTCCAAATAATAAAAATTCCAAAATAAAAGTCTTTCGAATCTTTATCACCAGTAGTAGCTAGTGGTTGTTCTTTATCCAGAATTTGCACTAATATACACATTAAACTTTAAACTGTGCTTGCTGTTCTTTTGCGGTAAAGGAGAAGGTATGCATAAAAACAAGCTGGTCCATGGTGTCTATTGCTAATGCACAGTTATGCCAAAGATTCTCATTTCTCACGGAAAGTCTCACATATAGGTTTGTTAGAGGGTTTTGATAAGATGGGTAAATTGAGAAGCACAAAGACTCGTTCATCCACAGCAGGTTGAAGTTCATATTTATTTCTCTCAAAAAGATCCTTGGGACAATCATACTCCTTTTCCCCTCCAACATTTAATATACAGATCAGAGAATATTCGGTGTGCAATAAGTTAAAGGACATAGTCTTTCTACCTGTCACAGTGCACATGTTACATACAAAGAGATTGTACATCATTACATTTCGTTAACCTGCACCCCCTGGGCTCAAGACAGTGAATGGCAAACAATTGTATAATAAGTGACCTGCATACAGTGAAATTTGGCATACATACAGACACGCACAGGCTGAAAAAAGCACCCATGTCTTCTTGATCATACTAAGCGCTACTCTGGCTACTGTGTTCATTTAATCTGTTCTTGGGTCAGCTCAGAGTGCCGTCTATGGGCACTGTTGCCATTATGAGGAAAGCATCAACATTGACCAACAGCCTCCTTTTAGGAGCATAAACACTATTTTATGACTCCTACAAATGCCCGAATGCCTGCAAACTAGAGGGCTTGTGCACTCGTGGTCTGTATCTAGCCCGCTAGGCTACAGTCTCTGATACCTCTCACCCCAGCGTGACCCAGTCACAGTGACTGCCGATCTCATGGGCAGTGCATTTTTGTACAGGTGTTTTTCCACATTGACATAATGGCAAGAATTAAGGGGAGGGTGGATTTAGAGTACTTTGGCAATGCACATGTTGCATTTGATGTGCAAATGAAGGACCACTTGAACTAATCAGAATGGCTGAGGTAGAGGGAGGGTGGCAAGTTTCTAGCCAAGTAATTGTAGTAGATTGTAGGAGTGCATTCGATTTTTCGTTACTGCTCTTTTGATGCAGTCATGATCCCTATTACTGGGTCATAAACCCATGGCTGCTATGTCTTTAATAACTATTCAAGTTGAGAGCCATTGGTCATTGGTTTTAAACACCCGAACAGGGCTGATTGTGTCCATCATAAATTAAATTACACATTTAACAACATACTCACAAATAATGACGCAGGAATCCAAATGTGGGAAAACAGCAAAAAAAAAAGTACTCCTTCAAAAACCTTTTCGTTTAACAAGCATGTACACAAGTGTTAATGTTTAGATGCAAAAAAATACTTTTTTCAGTATTATACCAGATTGTCATTAATCTCTGGGCAACCTCTGTGCATGTTGGAGGATTCCCACTGCCACCTACCTGCTATTGCCACAGACCCAATGATGGAGGGGGAGACCCTCGAGATTACAGCACTACCTACCATTTACACGCCTCATAAATGGCCCAACAAAAAATGTCCCCTATAAAAGAGGGGCCTGTCTTCATCACTCTCTCTCATTCTCCATTCCATTTTCATCAACTCTCTCGGTCACCCTCACCCTGTGCGGTGACTGCATCTTTAAATAATCTTACATACCAAAACCATCCATTTTTTAATAACGAACCACAGCCAGAACTCAAACAATAAAACATAAATAGAAAAACTGAATATTTTCTGATTGACTTCTGAGATTAACTGATCTATTCGAGAACACATTAATTGCACAGTCCAACAAATCAAAGGTGTGGCAAGGCCGCGAGAAGAAAGCTAGCCCTAATCCGGTTTCATTCCCATGTGAAAATACACTTCATTCATTATGGCAAAGTACCATGGAAACATAATTTTGAGAGGTCTGAAAGATAAAGGCATGTGAAGGTTAATGATACAACATGATTCCATTTTGTACTGCAATGTAAAAAAAAAAAAAAAAAACCTAGAAAAGAGCTAATTTTGTACTGTGCTAACTCTGCATATTCTTTGCAAAGATATTCCACTTTGTTTAGAAAATATCTGATAATGCTAGGTCATCTTCAAGGAATCACAATACAAAAATATTAGATATAAACATTGATACGAAAACCTGACGATCGGCACCCTCAGATATATTGCTATGATAATCCCCCTGCTTGCTCTTTCAGAGCGCAATAATCAGCTACTCCACCAATCACACTGATGATGGATGGAGCAAGGCTAAGTCCTGAAGTACTCAGCGGCCAATCAGATCGCTGTATCCCAGAAGATGGTGGTCTGTTTGGGGTATGGGGGCGGCCCATTCTTCTTTGCCACGTTGGTCTTCTTCCAGCCAGGCAAGGCCGGCAGGCTGTCGGCCTTGCAGGGGCTCCGTTCAAGCAGCCGCTGACGGGACCTGATCTCGCGACAGAGGCGCTGTTTCCTTTCAATCATCTCCAGCATGGTGCTGTCACCGCACACCCATGGCAGGAGTGGCATCTGCGCACGGGAAGAAAGAGAAACGAAAAAACGTCACTGTTTCACAGCATCAGTCTTCAAGCGTTCAGCTGTACAGGTGGAGTGAATAAGGCTCTCAAAAATACTCCGTTGTTATTACGTTGCTAAATATCGTGATTGATATCCCTTATCCCTTATTTTAGTGCATATTATGTGTGTATATTATGCAAAAAAACATTAGCAAGCTGTTGTATATTGCAGTCTTTTGCAATAGAATAGCAAAGGCCCCAGTAATGACAGATGAATTGGTGCTAAGTTGATATGTCTTTGGTGGTACCTCGTGTGCCTCTTGGGGTTGTTTTTGAGGTGTCCCTATTGGAGATGGTGCAATCGGTGTGGATGGGGACCGACCCACTTTTGTAATTGTCCTTAGCTCTGCAAGACCAGATGAAAATTATTCACCACAACCATCCAGGCTGCACAATTAGGCAGAACAAGGTCATAACATCGCAACAAGTTTTACCATTTAAACCAACATCCATTCTGAAACAAAATGGACCTCTCCAGTGTCAGCAGCTAGCAACTAGTTTTATATCTCATTTCGTTTCTTTCAAAACTTCTGGAACTCATATAATCACTTGTCACTCTTCCTCACCCTGAACGGACCTCAGGATCCCAACTGGTCCGGGTTCAAACCAGCAAACTCTACAGAAACTGAGAAGATTCATGCTTCATTGTGGCTATCTATCAGACACTCTATCAGAAACTCACCATGGTTCCCCAGTGTCAGAGTTGGACTGACAGGGGATCGTCCGGACCAGTTGGATATGCTGGGAAGAGATCCAGGCCTTGTGTCTCGTTCCTGTGCTATGGGTGACCCTATGCCATAAGTGCTTTTGTCTTTGCTCTCATGCCGGTTCAAAGCTTCTGCCGTGTGTGTCCCCCTGTCTTTGCAGTCTCTCCTGTTCATGTCTGCCCCATTACCGCTCCGGTCCTTGCAGTCCCTTCCATACTCTCCTGTGTCGTAGATGCCACCCTGATGAGAGTCCAAACCGTTTCTTCCACCATCCTTATTGTTGCGTTGGCACTCAGAGCCAGTCTTACCTGGGTCTTTGCTACTGTCGTGCCTGGATAATGGTTCCGGCCCATGACTGCACCGATCTCTGCTGTTGCGCCGTTCCAGAGCGCTCCTGGAAGGGTCTTTACCATCTTGTTTGGGCAGGAGGTCAGAGCCATTACAGCTTCTGTCCTTACTGTCACGCCTGGGTAAAGGTTCCACACCATTGCAGATCTTATCCTTGCTGTCATGTCGTGACGCAGGCCCCGTAGTCCTAGATCCCCAGTCCTTGCCATTTTGCTTGGGGATCAGCTCCGGCGCACCATAGCTGTTGTCCTTGCTGTCACACCTGGACAACAGCTCCATGCTGCCACAGCTTCTTTCTTTGCTGTCGCGCCTCGGTAAAGCCTCTGTGCCATTGAGCTCTCTGTCTTTGTTCTCGCGCCGATGCGACGACTTCCCATTGCTGCTGCGCTCCTTGTCTCTCTTGGACTCCTTGCCATGATGACTCTTGTGTTCGCGCTTTGACTCAGAACTGTGGCCCCTCCCCTTGGACTCACCTTTTGGAGAACAAAATAGTAAGCTTATGAACGTTTATTGGTTTTTCATAACCCTACAGATTCATAAATACTCTACTGACATTCCCTCACTCAGATCGACTGATCGGAGGATTGTTTTCTCCGTCAGTGTATTAAGGACAATCATCCACTTAGTGTCACTTTGCTGCTAAAGATGATTTGAGTTCGTTTGTCTGTGCAGCTTCTCTACGGGACTTCAGTGGCATGCTCATGTCAAATGTGGCTAGTATTAAAAACTGAATATGCAATTACTGTCAGCAATGCACGTCAGCTTCATGGCCCAAAATGAAAATCATGTTGTCAGCCTTTTTTTGTCATTAAAGCCTTTGTAGAACCATAAGTTATTCAGACATATCCATCAATTTATATTAGTCACCACTGTCATATGAAAAGGACAGACATGCATAATGTTTATGTAATATGTTGACATGAATTTGAACTAGTTTAGTTGCTGCTACACTAAAACAATAGCTCTCAAACTCAAAAGACGGACATTGCTCTTGAAATTGAATTTGGTTGATGAACACCTGTCATTTCGCGAATGTTATTCACTCCCTTTTCGCGAGAAATTGTGTGCCATTAGTTTTTGTCAGTATAATTTAGTCTAAAGTCCTTGCTTTGAGGCAGCGTTGATTGGAAGGTTGATAAATAGGTCAAATGGTGTGTTTTCCATCTTCTACCAAGACAGAGGATGTCCCTGACTAAAGGCTGGCCCGGAGCCAATTAAATTAATTCATGAAATGGAATGCAGGTGTGACACAGGTGCAAACTGCCACCGATCCATAGGAAAATGAGCACAACAAACAATCCCCATGGCAACAGAGGCAAATCGGATGTCTATCAAGCAAGACCAACATGACATCTAGTCCAAGTCAATGAATCCTGTGACAGAAATGGTAGTACATATGTTATATATAGGTTAATATAGAAGTGGAAGTCACACAAACTTCAGCTTCTTTGGGGGCTGGAGGTGGGACAGATCATGACACTAATTATCACTACACTAATTGTGTGGGTTTTTTTTTTGTTGTTGCTGTTGTTTTTAATGTACTGTTTTGTTTCTGAGCGGTGTGTCTGTATATGTTACGTATGTGCTTTGAAGGAGTGTCGGAAAATCGCACCACACAATCTTGAAAACCGCACCATGGCCCTAATTAACACCGCATTAATTGCATGAGCTGAAAACACTCGTATTTTTTCTTCACATGTCTGTGCAGGTGGCGCAGCACTCTCAGTTGATGCCTTTTTTTTTCCACTGAGAGCTCCCAGCTTCGCACGTTCGCTGTAACAGGGCAGCCGTGACCTGCATCGTGATTGGTCCGCTGCTCCCAGGAGGGAGGCTCTACAGGGAGTTCCCGTCCTCTGTTACCATGATGAGCGTTCGGCGCGTCAAGAGCTGCTCCGCGCGCGCAGCCGCTTTATCCGCACGCTCGGCTCACCCGTATGCTAAAGCCGCGTCTGAAAGGCGAGTTCGTCGCTTAGTCTACGCTGAGCTCAGGGACAGCGAATGAGATGGGTTTTTTTTTTTTTTTAAACGCGGTTTTGTGGAGCTGGCTGCATTTTTACGAGTACACCCACGGAGATCATTGTTCAAGAGACACAGTCAATATCAGCTGACAGCTCTCACCTCATCACTCTCATCTCATCACGCTTACGCAAATGCAATGCCATGAGCACTGAAAAGAAATCTTTTGCAAACTAACTTTGGTATACAGTTTATGAATAACATTAACAATTATTCTACAGTATATATATATATTAAATGCATAGTATATTCTACAATATATGTAATACAAATATCTATGTTTATATTTGTTTATATTCTATCTATCTATCTATCTATCTATCTATCTATCTATCTATCTATCTATCTATCTATCTATCTGTATGTATGTATGTATGTATGTATATTTACGTATATATCTATAATGCATCTTGTATCATAAAATGTGCTCAGAAAGCATATGTCTTGCCCCTGAAGCAGCATATTGTTGTTTGGTGGTCTACACATGCATTCCATATTTTACTGTGGCCACATACAAATAGTGTAATGCAGTGACGATGGAACCTGCTCTCTAACGAGCCTTATGCAAATTTGTCTGACACCACATGAGTTCTGGAATTTCTCCCCATTACAGACCCTTCCGTTAGCTCTGCATGTTCACCATAAGCACTGTGCTCTGCAGGCTTGTGGTGACCCACGTTTAAACACTGTTGGCATAGTTCAATTGCATATTTAATCGCCATGATCTGTATGATCTGTAATAGCCTGCTTGCAGGGATCGGATTAAACTTGTTATGGAAGCAGGCCAAACCGGTACCCTCTCTAGGAAAAATGGATGCTATCTTTATGTTTAAAGGCACAGATCCGGTTGCAGATTCAATTAGTTGCCTGTGTACTTCATCCTGCTTCAGTCATCATATAATATCCAAAAATGTCTACCTTAAATCTACACTATTTATTAATATATGTGAAGTAAGCTGCATTTATTTGATTGTCACTGATTCAATACAACATCCTTCACTAACTGCAAATGGTACTTAACGAAACTCAATTATTTGCTCATTCAAAAACTGTATGTTCAGTCCTCATTGACTAATATATCGATTGTTAGGTGTTTCTCATTCCCCACTGACTGACAGTGAGAAAGCTTACCTTCCCCTGGGTCCTTGCTCTTCCTGCCACTGGAGTTCTTCTTCAGCATGTTCCTGCCAGTGGTAAATAGGTTGGTGAGCTCGTCCAGGGGGCTGGTGGGCGTCCGCGAGCGTCCCGCCGGTGCATTCGGAGCGGAGCAGTGGAGGCGGCCCGACAGGCTGCCGTCCTGAGGCGGAGAGCCCTTGCCATGTGGCGTAGCGGAAGCGCTGCGCGGCATGCCGGCTCCCGGAAACGACCCGTCAAAGGGCGGGGTGGCCCGCATGAGACTGAGGGGCGTGAGGCAGCGGCCCATGCTGACGGGGGAAGGGCATGCGGAGTGGCTCCGCTGGGAGCCATGCCCCGAACCCGAGCTCCTGTAGAGGGCACATGGCAGCGGCGGCGCAGAGGAACGGCCTGACGCTGTGATGGTGGGCGTGGCTGCCAGCTCTCTCTCAGCCCGCCTTAGGTGGGAGGTGGAGGCGGAGCTAAGGGGCTCCAGGGAGGAGGAGGTGGGCGACTTGCCATAAGGAGCGTTGTCCAGCGTAGGTAGCTTGGTCACATCCAGAGGGGTGAGTGGGGATTCGTCCGAGTTGGGCGAGCACTGTGCAGGGGCGGGTGGAAAGATCAGCAAAGGTGGTCGGTGGGATAGAAGATTGGGGAAAGGGGCAGGGATTTCACAAAGGGGCGTGACCCGAGGGGTGGAGCAGCGGCTCAGGGATGTACTGATGTCTGTGTCAGACAGACAGGGTGTGGCCATCTGTGAGCGGCAACTTGAGAAATCCCAGCGCGAATCAAACTCGTCCAAGATGGGGTACTTCATCTCCTCATAGACCGCCTCTCCCGGCTCTTCGTCCTCTGTGCGGGGGGGTGGCTCCTGCCGTACAGTACCGGACATCTCGATGTAGACGGGCTCTTCCGAGTCTGACTCCTGCTGTGGGCTCTGGAGCCGGGTGGGAGAAGGAGGAGAAGGGGCCTTGGCCTCTCTAGGGCGGGACGTAGAGGGCGAGCCTTTTGAAGTGTTGTTATGGACATAGGTCTCGTCGAATGACGTACTCAGCTGCGTACTGGGATTCCTCTTGGGCTTTGGGGGCGGGACTCTTCTGCAGTCTTCACTGCAGCCTAGTGTTGCTGGGTGAAGAAGTAGAGAGGAGCAAATGTAAGCTTTGGCACAGCATATCAGCAGTAAGGCATTTAATACCAGTTTTAATAGCTAAAAATATTTTAAAAAGTAGGAACCGGCATTGCTGGTCACGAAACATACAAATGTGAGAAATAAGAGAGAAATGAATGAGAAATGCTTAGGTTGACTGATTTCTAGTTTAGCTTTATATATTTAGATACCAGATGCTCTAGGCACACCCTTCCTTGTAGCACCTACCCCAAAAACACACAGACATAATGATATTGGTATGACACGTGCTTCATTAAATGTGCTTAAACACATACTCACAAACACACAAACGAACAGTCTTATCCGAAAAGTAAAAACTACACATGTCTGGCCAAAATATATTACTTCTATTAATATATTTTTTATATATATTTTTATATATATTTTTATTATATATATATATATATATATTTTTATATATATAATTTTA
>JAOXYF010000004.1:4995022-5031829 GCA_028565775.1 Sternarchorhynchus goeldii
CACCCCTCCTCCCCCCTCCCCAACCCACTGCAACTTGCAACTCTTCTCTCAGTGAGGAATATCCCCCTCTCTCATGTCCCTATTGGATGAGAGCCTGCTGAGCTGCCTGCTTCTCACATTTCCATTGGTTGCCATCATGCTCTGACGTTCCGTCAACTTGTTCATGATTGGCCAAAGCTGATGTCTGACGACAGGATTGGTGGAACAGCAGGGTGTCCCTGTTTCTGTGGGCTGGTTGCCGTGGCATTGAGGAAGATCTGTGTGCACACTGTGATCCCCTCAAATCTGAACCTAGACAACTTCCACTGCACATTACAGTAAGACATTAGCATATCTACTGACTTAACTGCCTGCTCTCAAAGGCTTTGACTTACAGCTGATCCTGTGCCAGTACAGGAACTTTCATTATACAGAGGACCTAATAATTTTTTTATGCAGATGAAGGCTGTTTTATATCACTGAAAGCATTAGAAACTGCAGATGTTCCTGATTATAACTAACTGATTTTGAGGGGGTTTTTTGTTGTTGTTGTTTGCTTTTCTGGTTGAGTTTCACACAGATAATATCAGGAATCCAAATAATGTGCTCTCAAATACAGTAACTGGCTCACTGCAACACTACAAGTTGATTAGACTCGTGCGTACCTGCTGCGAAAATAACATTTTAAAAATTAGAACACAGTAGGGCACGCCATTATAAGACAGAGTGAGACGCTCCTGTTCTGCGCTGCAGGAGAATGCTGGCAAGAACAATGAGTAATTGAAAACAGGCCTGGTTGTAAAGAAAGGAAGTGAACAAACCCAATGACCTTGATCATCCATTTGTAGCCGCGATCGCGCTAACAACTGCGCTGCCTGCTGCTCAACACGAGCAGACACGCCTGGACTGACAATGTGCCAACAGCAAAGGTCTCCTCATTCACACGCACCCCGCCCTCATCTCCAAAACACCACGGAGACTCATATCTCTCTCTCTCTCTCTCTCTCTCTCTCTCTCTCTCTCGAAAGACGGCACAGGCAGTTTTTATGACGGCCGTTTTAGCAGCAGTGGTCAAAATGAAAGTGATAAAGATTAGTGGAGGTATTGAGGTCATGATGCTTGGCGAAAGCTTGTGAGGCTTACTGTAATAACAGCTTTCAAACATGTAAGATTACTTTTCCGTAATATTCGAGCACTATATGATTTCTATAGTCAAGCAAATGAAAAGTAACACAAGCAGCGGAATTTGTGGCAGATTCTAGCTAATCCAGCAACGGCAAAAGTGTAGCAGGCAGAATTTATTTGGGGAAAACATCGCATTGAAATTTTTCAGACCAGTACTGTGACTGTAGTTTAAGCAATAGTTGTGGTCTGTAAGTTAAATCCAGGTGTGTCTTGGTAGTTCATATAATATCAAAGCCTTACCAAGAATAACGACAAACGTATTTCCTTCTTTTATGAGATGAAGGAATAAGAAAATGATGAAGTTACTGCTATTATTAGTTAAAACACTGATGACAGGGTATCAGAAAAACATGGAAAGAAACCAAACAACGTTTTAACCCCTTTCAGACAGCATTGTCAATAACGTGTGATTAAAATCACAGCAACTTCAGTGCACAATAAATCAGTCGATCGACTTTAGCAAGACACAAATGGCAAACTCTGGTCCAGGCCGGTAACTCACCGTCGCACCGGTCAGAGTCTTCGCCTCTGAGGTCCACGGCCTCGGACGAGACGCTGAGCTTGGTGTTGGGGTCTCGCCTGGGCTTGGGAGGAGGCTGCTTGCGGGAAGTCGGGCTGCCGTCCTCTTCCCCTCCCCCCACGGAGTGCAGGGACTGGGAGCGCACGGCACGGGGGCAGCCACAAGCCAGTTGGGCCTGCTGGGGGGCGGCACGCACCACCGGGGCCAGCATGCTCATGGAGCCCATGCGCAGGTGCTTGCCCTCCGCTGACACCTCCTCGCCCGTCCTGCAGAGAGAGAGATAGCGAGAGAAAGGGAGAGAGAGAGAGAGCTGTCATAAGACAGTGTGAATGTTTCTGGAAGCTGACATCTTTCATTTAGCCCTGGTGGATGCAGCATAATTTGCATGAGGGTGCAGATGTAATTTTGCATGGAGACGCTCACGTGTCTGCATGCATTTTATAATGGATGGGTCCCTTTTCGGTGCAAGGCATCTAAAAGAATGAACTTGACTTGCACAAACCATTAGAAAAATTGCATGATATAATCCATAAACTGTACTTTATTTTAGGCCTGTGCAGTTCATATCTGATTAAATATATGAAAGTAAGGAATTATCTGTGGATGTGTGCAACCCTCTGTCTGTGTGTGTGTGTGAGTGTGTGTGTGTGTATATATGTGTGTTTGTGTGTGTGTTCGTGTGTGTGTGTGTTCATGTGTGTGTGTGTGCCTTTGTCATCATCAGCAGTGCGCTAATGAATTCTGTGCTGGAATTACTCATCTGAGAGAATGATCGAGCCCTGGGCATTGATTTCTGTTTAACCTGGCCACGTCCTGCACTCTCAGTTCCATAGCAAACACAAAGCAATGAAGCTCTGCACAGCAGGAAGTGATTTCTCTAAGCAGACATCATTGCTGAATCGAGAGCTGCAGTTAGGGGAGGGGTGAGATGGGGGAGTTATTTGGACTGCAGGACACTGGAGATTTTCTCTTACTGATGGCAAGGACTAAGCAAGCAAGGTTAATTGAAAATGAGAACAGCTCGTTTAAGGCATTTTCCTATAATTAAAACCTGTGTGCAATGCTACAGTTTGTAAGTGAAAAATGGTCAAAATTGGATTTTCGTGTCCAGAGTCGGCCAATAGAAATGTACTCCTCAGCACAAGAAACACCTGACCAGCTTAAAGGTTTTTAAATCTTTTTATTATCTGAGCCTATGTGTGTAACACACACATACACACACGCATGTGCACTCACACATACATGTGCACATGCACACAAGGACCCGCAGCTGCTGAACAGCAGGAGTCTGGAGGGAAGGGTTCATTGGTCAGAGGTTTAACTTTGCCTAGCAACAGGGTACCCACGCAAACCAGACACAAAATCTGCTACTGCTGCTCAACAGAACCAGTCCACACACACACACACACACACACACACTCTGTTGAAGAGGCCCCCCACACACACGTGACGGATCAGGCATTAGGCTCTCATTAGGAGGAGGAGCAGCACTCTGGAGCAGCTGTCAGCACTGCGTGTTCCTACTCATGCCCAGAGCTGACAAGTTTCCCTCTGCCAAAACTTCCTCCGCGTCAGGCGCCTCTCCGCTCAGCCGAAACCGCCCTTGTGCCATCTCAGTCCAAGCAAGCTGATCATTTTAGTGTCCAAAAAGACATCCTTTCCCAAACAACATCAAAAAGAGATTTATTTATTTGTTTGTTTGTTTATTCCATTTGAAATTGCCATCAAACTAAGAAAATCTTACAGTGCAGCCTCTTGGAAAACTAGTACGGACCGAGAAAAATGAATGGAATAGCTAGATGGTTCCTAAACACAAAAAGGACTAGCAAGCAACACCCAGAAAAGAAGAAACGGTGACAGCTAGTGAGCAAACAGCCAGACGGCACTTTGGCACAGGTGCTCATGACAGCATGGGAGGGAGTGTTTTATTTATAAGACGTCTGGCCATCCTCTGGCCAGCAAAGCAGTGTGGGGCCTCGGGAACAGGTGCCGGGCAAGACAGGATATTGTCCTCCATTACCACGTAGCACCGACTGACTGTTACTGTATGCAACATATATACTACATACCGAGGTCATGGGATTTTAAATAGATTGTTATCCAAAAATGCTGAAAACCAGAAAAATTGGTTAAACACTGCATTCGTGTAATGAATTATATCTATTTCTAGGTGACTAGTAAAGTCACGGTCCATTTGCAGTCTTGTAGTTTTTATAGTGCTTTGAAGCACAGCTGTTGGAAACACGCACATGACACTGCGCATGGCCGAAATCTCAGTGCACTCCTGGAAACATGATGAACTCACCAACAGGATGGCAGAGCATGTGGGAAGACTCTCCTCACTCAAGCCAGTGGGGTAATCTGATTGGCTCACGGCTCCTCCAGCTGTCACCAGGCAGAACACATCTCCTGCTAGCATACTCTTCTCACTTAAGCTGTTTCTAACAGGTTTTCTCTCATTCTGCCTATCTTTCTTCTTTTCTCTCTCTTTTTCTCCTCTCTCTCTTTCTGTCTCTCTCTTGCTATCACTCCCCTCTGTTTTTTCTTCGTGAGTTCTTGTAAAAATGGGTCGTCTCAATGACCCACTTATACGGCTCATGAAAAATCCAGATTTTTATCCTTTGAGCAACTATTTATGAATATTTTACATAAGCAACAGCTGAGAAGATCAGAAGAGTTAGCAGAGAGTAGAATACCCCCCCCCCCAACATATACACCACACACACTCACACACATACACACACACACATTTCAAGCAACACCAGTGCAGAGATGACAGTATATGAGCACATCTGTATCCTGACAGGCCAGAGAACACGTACAGAGTGATGATTGTGTGGGTACATTCAGTATTGTCACGCAATGCAGTCCTCATTCAGTAGACATGCAATGCATTTCCTAAATGCACTTACAAGTTTAAATAAGCTTTTAATGCTTCTCGTTTAAGAATATATGTTGTAAAATCCATGTCTTCAGAGTTTCAGAGATGACGCCAAGATTGTCAAACATGCTTTTCAAGCTGAGGTACCTGTAAATGTTATTCAGATTAAAACAGAATGTGACCAAGGTAAGAACCTTCGCATCAGCTTTTTACGACTCCTCAACAAAGGCATAATTAATTAAGGGGAGTGAAATAGACAGCACTCACAGAAGTTTAAAATGCACGGTTACATCATGGCACAGCTAAGGTGAGTGACTGCAAGAGAGAAGCCTCCCACATGTGAGGAGAGACTTGCTACAGCGCCTCCCTACAGACAAAAATAAATAAATAAGTAAAATCATGCACTCCATGACAACTGATCACTGACTGTGGTAGCTGCGCTGGTTCGGTTCAGTGAGCTAGCTTGGATGATGCAATTTGATTCATTGTTCATTTTTAACTGCACACTGTATAGGAATAAATCCTTCCTAAAGACTTATGTGTTCTGTGGGCTTCGTTAAAGTTTTTTGGGTTGACGTGTTGATGGATATTATGAAAATAAGCTCATTTGCATTTCTACACACACATCCTTGGTTTTCCTTGGCAAGGACAAAAACGAATCGTGCGCAGGAATGAGGCCTAAATATGTCCAATGCTGAAACATTAATCAACCTCCAAGGAGAGGGGGGACACAGACCTGCCTGCTAGTCCACACCATGGCACCATGTCATTGCCAGAGGAATGTGGCATTAGTAACACTGTAGGGAATGCCATTAGGGCCTGTTTCCCTATGGTCATCGTGTGTGTGTGTGTGTGTGTGTGTGTGTGTGCTGTTTTAACTGCTCCTGTGTACCCATGCACTTCTGCTGTTTGATCACCCACAAACCTTTTAATGGTTTCCTCCTGCTTTCTCTTCTTGTCGTTCTTCTCCTGCACACTGGCCAGGCTTTTCTCATTCCACATGTGGTCGAAGTTCTGGGTCACCAGCCTGTTGAACGCCCTCAGACCGCTGTCTTCAACAAACTGGAAAAATCGCAATGTGTCCTCCTCTCTGGAGCTCATTATGGTACATACCAACAGGGACACTTCTGCAAACAGAGAAACACATCCTTTGGTTCATTTATCCATCCTGGTTTAATAAGGGTGATGCCCGCTGTGTCACTCTGTCAGTGGTAGGCACAATGTGGTGGTAATAGTTGCGTCATAATGGGCAGTAGAATTTTCATCATTCTCCCTGGGGTATGGCTATAACCCACACACACAGTCATGGCAGCGAACACTAACTATGCATGCAGAAAAAAGCCTTCCCAACGGTAAACCACAGCACTGAAACAAAGAAACTATCGCAAAAGTCAAAGTCAACAAATGAGAGCCAGGCACAGTTTTTTGATACCTTAGAGACTTGGGTTCTTTCTTTGTCCTACAACTGACTCACACTAACCCATTTGTATGCACTGTCTGATAGGCTTTGTATGAGAGCGAACTATTTCAGCTTAGCCCTCGGCGGACCGTCATGTGAATACATGAAGATTCTGGGTCAGCGAGATTCTCCGGCTTTCGGCAAAGGCCCGCTCCCATGCCGGGAGTGGCGGCTCAGCTCCCGGAGGCTCTGGAACAGCCGCCCGTACAAAGAGGCCGTTCAGAGAGCCAGCAGCCTCGTTTTTTTTTCAGCCTGGTTCTCACAGAAAGCAGGGCAGGGCATCTCAGCAGAGACATTTAGACTGGCCTGGGGGGGGCGGGGGGCACAGTAGGACAGCTGTGCGGGACTGCAGGACTGCAGGACAGCCGTGCAGGACAGCATGACAGCCATGCACCTGTCCGAACGGACTGCCCATGCAAACCTGCCATAGCCTGTAAACCATCTCCCCAGTCCCACCTGCCCTGACGGCCACGGGCCTTTGTTTACGTTTTTACTCCCACGCTGAAGTATGTTCACACAGCAGAGCACAGCCGTGGAAGCTCCATGTGCAACTGCAGGGAACTCAAGGGAGACACAGCAGTTGCCTTTATGTAGGTCAATATTTGCAGAGTGACCCAAGACTCCAAATATGTTTATTTATGTGTGACAGAAAGGGTGTGTATGTGTGTATGTGTGTGTGGGTGGGTTGGGTGTGTGTATGCAGGTGTGTATGTGTGTAGGTGCATAAGTGCGTGTGTGTCAGGATAAGTAGCCTATTCAATTCTGCTTGCTTTATTTCCTGATTATTAAACTTCAAAACATAATGTTCAGGTGAGCATCTGTCTGTCCAAAGTAAATCTGTGCTCTTAAGACATTAAAGATACTTAACCCAACTGATCCCAAAGTCTGAGTTCTTGTGTGAGGATGTGATGTTATCAGTCCTGCTTGCTTGTGTGTCTTTGTGTGTATGTGTGTTTGTGTGTGTGTATGTGTGTGTAAGGACTGGATGCTGGAAGTTGACACACTACTGACTTTAAGCTCTGGAGATGTTCTCTTTCATTAATCCTGTAAGCTGGTCGCTTTGCACCTGGGAAAACCATCCTGTTTATTGCATTGCCTTTTGCAAACCTCTGCACTATCCCTTTTTCAGACTCCTCCATTCTGCATTCTTTCATATCTCACTTCATCTCAGCCTTCCTTGGCTCTTCTCTTGATGTTACCTGCAGCGGTTGACCCTCTAAGTAAAGCAAAGTCTTTCTAAAATTGGAGAAGGTGACTCAAAATGCATGTAGCTAGGCAACAGTGGGCTAGAATGAGGATAGTGGGGGCGATGGGGATGCTCAGGCTTCCAAATTAAACAAAGTAGATGGCATATGCATCGGGGAAAAGGTGAAGGTAGTGATGCTGGAGTCAGTTTAACAGCTGTGTTTCTGAGTGAAGTTGGTAAAGTGATATCTCCTAATGAAAGGTCAGCATACCATGCAGCCTGGAGTTGGAAAAGTATTATGAGTGAAGCATATTGCAGTGTGGAAGAAATAGAGCAAGACGTACTTACAGAGGAACAGTGTTCCTGCTGGTTGTGTTGCACACCTGTTTGGGTGAATCCAGTGCAGCTGTGTGAGCTTGGACGAATCCTGGCTACAATCCTGAGAGTCCAACTCTAGTCCAATATGAGAAATACTGGCCATGGTAGAACCACCAGGCTGACTGCCGAACTCCTGATTCCTGGGGCTCTAGAGGCCAGTAAGAGTGCAGCTGTGGCTGAGGTTACCCAGCTTGCAACCCCTTCTCCTGGGCAGCCAGAGAGCCCAGAGCTCCGTGGGTCTGTGCAACACTTAATTCCAGTTCATGAGAAGCTGCCTTCCTCATCTGAATAGACTAAACCAGGCTGGGCACTGGAGCACCACGGGCACAGCCTGAGAGCATCTTCCAGCCCAGTGCCCCCCCCTCCCCTCGCACTCACACTCTCGCAATTAGTCGTCCAAGACTTGTCGAAGCTCAAAATGCAGGAAAAAACAGCTCGTAGACACTTCCGAGAGAGTCCACACAGACTTACATGGAGCTCCTCCAAACAAAATCCCCATGTGTATGAGTGTAGACAAGGCTGGGCATCTCACGACAGTGCTGGCTCTCACATGCAGGACTCCTCTATGTGTGGATGCCACAGCAGATTAACTCAGGCACCACAACACAAAGAACACGCCTCTACCCTCCTCCCCTTCCTGCCTCTCTCCCACTCTGGTGCTCACTCACTGTTTTCTGCTTTCAGTACCATGGACAGGTCCGCAGCAGCTGTTTTTTGTGAACAGGCTGTAGTAAAGAGGAGGGGTCAGGCACATGTCAATCATGAGCAAGTGGGCGGTCCAGGCAGATGAAGACTGCCACAGTGTGACCTCATTAAACTCAGCCCCTCGCCCTAGCAACCGGGTGCGCCACTCCCAAGCTCATCAGCCAGTAAACAAGACAGCCAGCGAGCACACAGCCCGGCACAGACACACACCCAAATATACACAGACAGACAAATGCATACATACTTTCCCTTTTAACCAAACTCCATCCTTGTTTTGTTTTTCCGTTGTTGTTTTGTGTAATTTTTGCTTCTGGGGAGCACAATTTATTTTTGATAAATAATTTTAAGGCTCATAAATGAACTTATGAAAATAATTATTGCAGGAACTGTTCCAGGCAATAACTTTGGCTTTTACCCCAAAGGATAAACAAAAGAAAAAAAGCTATAAAAAAGGGAGGGAAAGGGCAAAAGACGGTAAATGTATACAAGTGCTCGTGTGTACGGTTTGTTTACATGGTAGATGTGCTCTGTACCAGTCAAGAGCGGGTGGTGCCATGTTCTGATGGATTAACACTGTCGGCACAAAAGGACGAGAGGGCATAGCGATCTGTTGTTTTGTACAAGCCCCCTCCTTTGCTCCCTTTTCCTCTCCTCTTTCCCCCTCCGTCCATATCTGGGACTGTTTCTGAACAAGCATCCAACAGAGAGGAGAGGGTAGGGGGGGGGGGGGGGGTTTACTATATAAGCTCCAAAAGTGGTCAGAGAGGTCTGTTTACTCATAAAGCAAGAGGCAACAGCACGGATACCATAGCGATAGCTGAAAACATTCCACAGCTAAATGCAACCTTTGCTGTTGGGTTGAGGATAAGGCACCATTTCCATATTAACCCTGCAGAACATCCCCCTAAATTCTCCATGTGCTTTGCTGAACATGTACAAAAGGAAGTCGCTCATTCCGTCAAAGTGGCCAACAAAGGCTGGCATGATCTCATTGCTGGCTTTTTGCTGACCTCAAGGGAAAAGTTTAGAGTCACGGACACAGGTCGAAGGGGCGAGTCAATAACATTTCGTGGGTCTGAGTGACTGATTTGTGGGGAGATAAAGAAGTAGGGGTGTCTGCACAGAGGGCAAACATGTGGGAGGAGCTAACCCGATCTGAGGCTGTTTGGATCGGATCTACACTTTATAAGCTTCTCTCTGCAGAATGAGGTCATGAAAAGCTGGTCCTTTTTTTCCCCTCATCTCTCTATGCTGGAAAAGGTGTGGACCGGCAACTGGGTAAAGAACTGGGCAAGAACTGGCCATTTCAAATACAACAATCTCTCATTAAAATTTCACAGACCCTTATTTCCACATCTGTGGCTCATCGAACAAAGTGGGACACCAGCCCTTTGCTAAACCTAACTGTTTAAACTTGCATTCTAGGACATCCGTCGTCCAAGACCTCACAAAAATAAAAACTAACAAGCCTACACCACAATGAATTTTTTGGCTCTAACAGAGGAATCAATAGACCTTCTTATGCCAGAAACAATTATCCTTTAGGGATAAACTATTTGCATAAGTGACAGCTTTCAGGGAGTGTTATAACACTCCATTAACACTCAGCATACATAGATGTCAGTATACACTCACCCCTTTGGCAATGAGTTGGCACATCTGTATGAGAAGGAGAGCCCTACAGTGAGTACATGGCCAGGGAGGTGAAAATGGGTCTAGACGCTATAATCCCCTAAACAGGCATCTGACTGAAACCAGGGCTTAACCCCATGTAAGCCTTCAAATCCAGTTTTTGGGGGCACGACTGATGGAACAGTGCCACTACAGACATACGGGTACTGCCCGATTGGTGCCCCCAAAAGCAACAATGGCTGTCAAATGACCTCGCTCCAAGGTTTTTCCATTGAGTGCAAAGTGCTGTGAGCAAAGTTGTGTAAGTCAGGTGTATAATGGGACTACTGGATCCCAAAGCCCCAGGGCTCTAGCAGAATTCTGGATGGCTCCCAATCCATGTGACACAGAGTGATTGTGAAGACAACAGAAAGTGACAAAGAGGGTGCCTTCCAGAAAAAAGTTATGGCCTTTGTGAGCTTTGTGATGTGTCTATAAATAGTTAATGAAAATTCAAAGCGCCACAAAACCTTACTATAAAATATGTTATATAGGAGCATTTCATGTCTGATTCAAACAATAAGGAAAACACTGAACTAAATGGATAAGCTCAGATGTAAGTCTACTACTCTGTGAGTATGGCCATTCTTTCATTTGGTAGTATGTATACGCCATCTGCTGTTTGGAGCCATTAAATCGTAATGGTAGTACATAAGTCAATGTACATTTAGATCCGTTCGGAAAGTACGCTGTGATTTACCTGTTATATGAGTCTTCATTTTTAATGTTATTTTTAAGGAAATACAAAGAAAAAAACATGTTCCCGCCCGGTTTCGAACCGAGGACCTTTCGCGTGTTAGGCGAACGTGATAACCACTACACTACGGGAACTGAGCTGTACATTTTTCTTACCGGAAGTTAGATAAAGTTTCATCTATGTTGTATTTATGGAAGGAATGATGTTGGTCTAGTCCATCGAGTTAAATTAGTGACAACTGACAGATAATCATACGTATACTCTGACAAAAAAAAAACAACTGACAGAAAATAATTGTAACTTGATAGATACCAAAACCTCTTTACAGTAATAAACAACTATTAGGGTTTTTTCTGAAAACATGTCTTTACCACGCTGGAAACTTGTTTGTTGGCTTTTAACTATCGTTTCAAGCAAATCACGTTGCCTTCATGTGATAACCTTATGCAAATAGTGATTTTGACGGGGGAGACAGAGGGAGTAAAAGTCGTCTGTTGACAGAAATAAGATTGACAATTCAAAACTTTGAAAATAGCTCGCGTAGTGATCCTACTGTCAGACTAACGTTGCTAGTGATAGCCAGAAGAACTAGCCAGCGGTCTTTTACAGAGCAGGGTTTATACTAACGACAATCACATAAAAAGGTTTGGTAAAACTGGCTTATCTTGTTTTTGCAAACTAATCTTAGTACACTTCGAAATGTGAAAACGAAAGAAGAGACGACAAACCTGACGGATGACTAAGGTTAGGAATTTAGCTAGATAGCTAAATTAGCCGGCTAACTGATTAATTGTAAATAATGAAATACTGGACTAGAAGTAGCGCAAGTTAGTTGTTTACAAAACAACAGGTTATTGAAACCTGGAATTGACACTGTGTCGATGCATTGTTGAAATATTTGGATTGAACTGTAAAGGGATGTTTTTATAGCGTTCACTATATTGATAGGTACCTAGCCAGATAGCTAACGATAAGCTAAGATGCGCTCTGCAGCAAAACGAACGAGTTAGACCGTAGTAGCTAGCTGGTTAACAGTCTACAAGTGGACAAATAAGTTAAATATCATGTGTTTATTCCATAAGTTGGGTGATGCTATAGCATAGCGAACAAGAATATTTGAAAGCGTCAGTATGTGCAATATTTAGTTAGCAACTTGCCTAGCTACGTTTGAGGTACAGCTAGCTAAGTAGCATAATTGTCTAACTAGCTGCCTGTACTTGCATATGCGTACCACACAATTTAACTCTATATAGCTAGCTATATTTGTTTGACAGAGGTGAAGAAGTTGCTAGCTAGGTAATTATAGGATTTCATTGTTGCAATAAACGATCAAACAGTTTGTGAGTGTGCTTTGTGAGTTCAATGGCTTATTGCATTATTTTTATCCAACGGCAGGAGCTAGCTAACTTGCTTCGGCTTTGACAGTGTTCATTAGGCTGTTCATTAGCTAACTAGTTGATATGTTGTTGTTTTTTTACATTGTCTGTGGTCACGTATCTTTCGCAAATATCTCATTTGAATAATTACAGAAAGCAGTGTCTCATCGGTCTTTGAATTAATTCAATACTAGCACATATAACTGCATCCTTTCTACCAGGCGCATTTATCCATTTGTCACATTTTCTCCTAGCAATTCTGGGGACATGAGTGAGGCTGAATTTTCTTCCTCTACGGACATGGCTGAGATAAACCGCATCCAGTATGAGCTGGAGTACACTGAGGGCATCAGCCAGCAGATGAGGATCCCCAGCAGGCTTAAAGTAGGACACAGCACCTCAGTTGACCAGCTTGGACCCGTCCTAGAGGCACCCCACACCACCATGATGCAAGTTCCGGAGAGGATTGTAGTGGCAGGTATACCCTATGTCAGTTATTGTTGGTGTCCTTCAATATGAGGTTCAAAAATCAGTACATCCCCCAACCTGACTCGCGCCTCTGTCAACAGTTGTTTTATGCAGTAGCTCCTGAGATAATTTCTTCTAATTCTACCCATCCTGTCCAAAAATATGGCCTTGCTTTGAGAAAGAAAAAGTGAAAATGGAACCTGGTTGAGGGTGTCACACTCCTTATTTGGTTGCTTAAACAATAGCTAAAGTTTAAAAGGTACATAACATGCACTTGTTTCTTAGTTTGTTTTGGGTTGTTTTTTTTTTTAAACCTTATCAATGGCTCAAGAGGATGGCAGTGACACTAACTTTAACAGACCCAGAGATCTGGATCTTATTCAGTCCACCCCAATGGAGTCTGTGGAGCTAAAGGCTCCTCCCAGGGTCCTCACTCTTCAGGACCAACCTCTGGACTTCCTAGAGCCAGAGCGCCCAGCTGCACCATCTGCCTCACAAAAAGAACAGGTACTGGGACCCCAGAAAATTAGCTCAAGTGCATTAAAAACTAAATTCACAGCGGTGTGTCTCTCAAGTAATTAAGTGCTTTACAAGGAAATCTTTGAGTAATCTTTGATTTCTTTCCACAAAGGTCTACGCTCACTCGAGATCAAGGCGTGAGCGATGCATGACTGAGAACTCCGCTCTCCGTCCGAACGGTCAAATAAACAAATATGATGTGTAAGTACTAGTACTATTTGTATACACACCAAAACTATATGCATCTCTGCTCTTGCTGCTGGTCTGTGTGCGCACTATGCTGATCACTCAAGGAGTCCTTTAGAAGGTGTGTCGCGATATCTGTAGTTCCAGTGAAGGCATTTGTGCCATCTGAGTTTCTCCGATTTTATGATTGTTGTACAGTTCCAATGTTTCTCATAGACCATATTGTTGGAACGGTTTGGCTCTTCACAGCTGTATATTTTTGTCAGTTTACTTTAAATGCTTTGATATGTAGTATGATACCTTGATATGAGCAACTATATTTGTTAGTTGCTCATATCAAGGCATCATTGTTCCATTATATAGCAACATGTACATTTTGGTAAGGAATCAAAGACAAAAAAAAGTCCTTTTTTTGATGTTATGTGAAATCAGTGATGTTTAAATAAAATTTACAAATCCCATATTTCTTGATTGATTGATAAAACACACATAGCATTTTTTTGTGCCTCTCCATCGCACAGATGTTACCCAGTTTTTAAAAACATCTGCATGCAGTCAAAAAGCAGTTAAAGCCCTACTCATCGTTACTTACAATGTTCTTTGTTTTGTTTACATGTTCCATCCATCTCCACTGGCCAGTGTGAGCCTGTCTCCTGGCGCCCCTCTCCGCCCATGCCCCCCTCTTGTTGTCCCTGAAGACTTACAGAGCTTGAACACTGCCACTGGCATCCTCTCCTATATCCAGTGTACCACACGCCGAGCCTGTGAGCAACTGCTGGCTATGCTGGATGACAGTCGTCGCAGGTGAGAAACCCCCCTCACACCCCCCCCCCACCCATTGAGGCATAGCTGGATCAGAGAGGGATGTTTCTTCACTAGCAGGATGATTGAAAGAGCGCATTGAGGCAGGGACTGAAACAAATCTATTATGATGGCATGCTCTCCTGTGACAGAGGCGGTACTTCACTGTAATGCTCTTTTTGGCATAAAAATCTCTGAAGCAATTAAGTTAGATAAATTTAGTAATTCTGTCCAAGGGCGTTGTTAATTATAACCAAAATGAACGGGTGCACACTTACATCACAATTTATGCAGTTGCATTTCTAAAACAAAGCCTGTTTTGCTCTGCATCTTGACAGAACTGCTCTTGTGACTTTGGACGCCAGTTTAGAGGGCACTCCCGATGATGCATCTTTAGTTGACGCTGCAGCCCTCAGACGACAGGTACCAGATCATTCTTTTAACACTTCACTCTGTACTCAGACTCAGGAATGTACGTTTGGTTTTGATTTGTGTGTTGACCAAACAGATTGTAAAGCTGAACCGAAGGCTTCAGCTGCTGGAGCACGAGAATAAAGAGAGAGCCAAGCGGGAGGTGGTCATGTACTCAATCACAGTGGCGTTTTGGCTGGCCAACACTTGGATCTGGCTCCGTCGTTGAACACTGGAAGCAAGAACTTGTTTCAACCTCTCAGGCCTTGTTTAGACAGGCTGGTAAATCTTGGCGTTGTTGTTGTTTTGTATATATCCGTATCCAGTATAAGTGTAATCTTTTCCAATCTTAATAGCAAAAAAAGCACATGCAACCAGATATTTTAAAATGCGATTCACATTCCTGACATTAAACTTGTGGCTTGTTTTGCTGAAATGGACATGTAGTGTTTCTGATCACATAAATATGTTTAGGTGAAAGACATGGGTTAAACCTTGAATAAAAGCAGCTAAAGTTTCTGATTAAGCAAGGATTTTGAACAATTCAACAATTTAACCACAACATCCATATCTGAGATCAGCTTTATTACCTACCAAGAAAGACTGGTCCTATCAATTTTAGTCAGTCATATTTTCATACCCTGTGTACCATAGGTGTAATTATGTTTATGCGAGTTTTATCCATTGTGTATTTATTTTCCTCTGTAAAGACATTTATAGTGTTGCCCATAATGAAACACTGAATAGCATGATTGTGAATGTTGTAATATATGAACAAAAAGTTAGTATTGTACTTTACAGTTGTGTTGTACTAAGAGGACTGTGTTGGATACTGCAGACATTCCACAGACTGCTTTGTGAATGTTTGTGCATGCTTGTGCTGATGTCAGAAACATACTGATTCGTTATTTATTTCAATGTGTAAATATTTGGCATTCCACTCGACGGAATATGGTGAGAGGGATAAAATGCAGTCTTCTTTTGTCCGCAGTTATTGTATGCTTCAAAGATGTGGGAACATCATTTCTGTTTCTTTTGCATAATCAAGCATCAGTCGATTTTCCTGCAGCATTGTTTGTAAAATAAAGCTGTTGGAGAGATCTGTTTTTGTAGTGTCACATTTTCACTCTCCCTTCCATTAACCTATATTTTTACAAGGTCTGAATTCCATTAAATAGCATACTTGTTTCAGGTAACTTGAAACATTTATTAATTTGCCATAAAATCAGAACTGAATGTAAACATGGCAGTAAGATTTACTGCAAAAGGTGTAACGTGAAGTTTTGATAAAGACAAAAAGTAGGCCTCAGTTGGTGGAGTCTGCCTTAAACGGCCAGGCAAGCTTCTGGGTAGGCAGAAGCTGACATTTAGGAGTGAATTTAGGCCATCATTCTGCATGGCATGAAGCGACAACGCATACGAAGGATCCTCTAGGCGGCGCTGTTATGTTTATCTTCGTTTGACCTGGAAGGAAATGGGCCGTGTGTAATACGCTGCGGACGTGGAATAAGATTCTTCATGATATTGACTGCGAATAGCAACGTCTTTGAAGTTCGTCGAGGTTTTCAGGCTGGTCGGGACATATATTCACTAATAGCCATACTGCAGTAGAGTACAGTTTCCTTTGACTAATCGTTAACGTTGCTTCATTTGAAAACGAGCTGTCCAACCGGTTTGTCATCAATCTAGCATGCTAACTAGCAAGCCTAGGAACACAACGTTAGATACGATCGATTAGAACTCTATAGTTAGCTTGTTAAACTGCTAACTGCATTAACCACATCGAAGAAAACGCAAATGAATGTAAAAGAAAAGAAGAGCTAGCTAGGTAGGTGCGCTGTACGTTTGTCAGAGACACCAAACGCACCGTGAACGTCGTATTATCACTGGTTGGTACGTTACAGCTGTTGTAATGGCACCGATGGGCATTCGACTGTCTCCGCTTGGAGTGGCAGTGTTCTGTTTACTCGGAGTTGGCGTCATTTACCATTTATATGCTGGGGTTATAACTAATAGAATAGCTGCTTATAGGCAGAAGAAGACAGTTGATCTTCGAGACCTGTTAGCTTTATCCATCGAGGCTTCGATTCAGGGTGGACGCGAGGTTAAACGGATACGCGAGGACGACACATTGGAGGAAAAGTCTAAGGGAAAGACGAAAGAAGGAGCCAGCGAAAAGCTCACGCTTGGCGATCTGAATTCGCACCGGAAAATGTTTTACCTTATTAAAAACACATACCCTTACTTACAGGTAAGATCGAGAAGTTTGAATTGAGACGTTTTTTTTTAGATCCATCCTATATCTGTAGTTGCGGCAAGGTGACATGCTAATTGTCTTCTAGTCAGCAGGCAGGTTAGCTATTTTAGTTCAGTCATGACATGCTTCGATTGTGTGTATATCCTAGGGCGAGAAACAAATAATGCACGTAATAACCAAGTGATGCACGTAATAACCAAGTGATGCACGTAATAACCAAGTGATGCACGTAATAACCAAGTGATGCACGTAATAAACAAGTGATTATTTATAACGTACTTATGTTAAGATACTATTTATATACATTTATGTGTTAGGTGAACTCAGAGGAGCACGATAGCTCTGACGGAGAGGCCACCATATGGACTCGAAACATCCCTGATTATATTTTGAACAAAGTTCCAGCGAGTAAAATGGTGCCGTCCGAGAGTGTGACGGTGTGGATCGATCCGCTGGATGCTACTCAAGAATACACAGGTGTTTACTCGTGCACTTGGATTTTAAAGTCTACAAAGTTATATTTGAGCCAACTCTCGCTAAAATAACCAGTAAACCTTTAGATTCAGTAGGGCAGACTTTAGCTGTTTGTTGTACTTTTCATTAATTCTGTATACTCAGTGATGTATATAAGTTTGATGAATTAGTTTATACTCTCCTCAACTATACTTCATGTAGCCTCTGGTTAAAACGCTGTTTTTAAAACAGACGAATTGATATCTCGAAACTTTGTGTATATAACTCCATCCATTTATGTTGCATTCATAATTGTTTGCATAAACTGTACTTACAAGTGCACTTGGAGTGTAAACATTTGGTTAAAATCACTCGTGAAAGTGGCCAGTAAAGGTAAACACATCACAAAGGACTCCAAAAGAATGACTCAGCTGTCTTGAGAGCACAATTGGGATGGTGGATTACAATTGACAAAAATTGATGGCTCCCTACTTGGTACATCTTAAAGTGACCAGAAGGGGGCTGAACATTTAATTGTCATGAACATTTAATATAAGTTTCCCTAGCTGTCCAGGCAAAACTTAAAATCGATAACTGATGATGATCATCTTTGAGTTCTTGGTAACGAGTTTAAACATAAAGATGAACAGTAACGCATCACATAAACCATGTTCAGCATTTGCTTTGGAAACAAGCAGTTGCAGTTTTGCATGGTTTACTGGTAGGAAATGTAACGCATCCATGTTATTTTACTGTAACCCAAACATCCTTTCATTCAGAACATAATGAATTTCTTCTGGGAGCATATTTTTGCAGCTCTTCAGTATTCTTCCTGCTTTGAACAGAAAACCTCCGGAAGTATGTCACCACCATGGTGTGTGTGGCTGTGAATGGGGATCCTGTTATTGGTGTGATCCACAAACCTTTCACTGGATTCACAGGTGTGTCTGTGTGACTCTTCACGAAGGCAAAGTTTGTCATTAGTGCTGGCATGAATGTAAACGATGGAAAACTTGAAATGATGAGTTAAACCTTAAATTCAGAATTTGATTCATTTTATATTAAAACATTTTTGTGTCTGTTTAATATCACCAATGTGGCAGGTTTTTGAAGTTTGCTGTTACATATGAAGATGGAAATTGTTATTGAAGTAATTGAAGCATCATGCAAATGTGTGTGTGTGTGTTATATATATATACACAGTACTGTGCAAAAGTCTTAGGCCACCATTAGATTTGCAACATAGTATTTTGCAGAGATTTGCAACATAGTCTTTTGCAGAGACTGTCCTGAGGCGTTCTCAAGTAATCTCTTTTGGTATGTTATAACAGGCTTTAAGAGATTTGAAGAGAGCCTGGTTCCTACTATTGCTCAAGTGTAAGGGGAGGTCAGAAGTAGTTTTTTCAGATCTAATTTTTTCTGTTTTTTAATACTGAATAGAAATGTTCTATATTGTCTAGTTGTATTTTAATAAAGAGACTGAGAAGTAATTATATATGACCATTGTACCATTGTTACATCAACAAAACAATAAACCTAATGGTTGCCTAAGACTTTTGCACAGTACAGTATATATATAATTTCATTCTCCTGTTGATGTTTACACTGGAAACCCCATGTTTTGGGGGGTTTTGTACATCGTTTTGCAAATATTTAATTAGAAGGAAACCTGTAAAGGATGTGCTGTTTTGCACATCAAAAATTCAGAGGTTTTTGCCAAGTTGAACTGAGACACAGACAGAACTGTGCCCCAGAAACCAGTGACTGAACTGGGAAAGGGGTACATGGTTACAGCACTAGTTCTCGGTAATGTTTCAGCCCTGTTTCTTCTGTTTACTTGCTTCTGGTTTCTCCTCCACAGCATGGGGCATGGTGGGGCAAGGGGCGAACGTGGGCCCCCGGGGCTCCTACAACGCCAACAAGCCCAAGGTCATAGTGTCGCGCTCACATTCAGGCAGAGTCAAAGCCTTTGTACAACAGGCTTTCGGGAACAATACTGAAATCATACCAGCTGGAGGGGCAGGTACTGCATTTCCACATTATATTTTGTGTGGTTTTGTTTGTTTTTTAGGAGTGGTTCCATATTTCATCGGTTTAGGCTTTAGTGAGTTCATGAGCAAGTACACTAAAACTAAGAATTCCTTTTTTAACACCTAGCTGGGGTGTTAAATCAACATTTGATTAATCTCAAAACTAAACTGAACCAGTTAGCTTTCATACCAGGAAATCCGGTATTGTTGTGTTTCTCCTTAGCTTGTAGCATTACATCTCAGAGATGAATGTTCTCAGGGCTCAGTTCGGATGAGGCAAAATCACATGAATCCAAATCAGAACAATAATACTAGTGTGATATGCAGAAAATCTGGATTTTAAACATTTCTAAACTGATTTTAGCAGTTAAATCTGTCGAATACAGTAATCATTAAAACAAATATGCTTCTCACCACAGGATACAAAGTACTTGCTCTTCTGGATCCTTCCGATGATGAATATGACAAGGCAGATATATACGTCCATGTGACCTACATCAAGAAGTGGGACATTTGTGCCGGAAATGCCATTTTAAAGGCTGTGGGTGGTCACATGACCACTATTAAAGGAGAGGAGATTGACTACACGGGCTCTGAGAGGAACACAGGTGGTTTGCTTGCAAGTATCAGAATAGACCACAAGAAGCTAGTGAGCAGGCTTCCACCCTGGGAAGAGAACAAGTAGAGAGGGGCCGGTCCTGCCCCAACGGTTCCTCTCAATTCAGTGCCACCCAGCCGTGTTAACAGGACGACATACCAGGTTAAGCACACGGTCGAGCTGACTGGTCCAGTAGCAGCCGCACAGCTCTGAGGTGAACTTCCATGAGCTCCTTATACAGGCTCAAAGGAAGAGTGCCTTCAGCTGTGAGGGATAATGGGTTAAGATCACGTGTGCTTACCATTTAATAATGTTTAACCCCTGAACAAGTTCTCTTGAAGCAGTTTAATATCTAATGATACAAGGTAAATAAAATAGACGCAAAAAACAGGGTTTCAGAAAGGCTGTTTTACTATTGTTGATCTCCATGTTGAAAATGTTTTTTTTTTTTGGTTTGTTTGTTTGATTTGAGTGTATTTGGGAAGTGCTCTCAGGAAGCACTCTGGGTTATCGCACGCTTTGTTTATCTAAAGAGGTTCCATGCAATAACTGAATAGAAAGGTGGTTCCCAAGAACCGCAAATGAAACTAGTTGCTTGCTCACCATCACTCCTCAACTCCGACTCTGTGATCGTTCTCTGTAATCGGATAGACAACAATCTCATCCTGTCTTCTCAGCACTTCAGGTCTCCTAGTTTATACACTGACTCTTGAGCAGCTGTAGATGAAATGTAGCGTTCCTAGATTGATGTGATATCGTTTCTTCCATTTGATTTTTGTGGGTTTTTTTTTTTTGTTTTTAATGGGATTTTTTTTGTTTGTTTTGAAAACGTTGCTGTGACTCTCCTCATATTTGTGTTTTATTTAGAGATTACAAAACAGCACATTGGACAGGTCATAGAAATGTTAATGTAGCACTTATGACATTCACTGTGATTACTAACTGCATTGGACTTTTCCAGAGGAAGTATTTTTGTATGAATGCTTGTGTCCTAGACATGCTTCTGGCCTCTCTCCTGGCTGGCTCTCCAGCGATATGCGGTACGCATGTGACCAGCTTGTAAATACTGCAGGTAATAAGAACGTCGAAATGCTGGGGTTTGTTTGTTTGTTTGTTTGTTTTGCCACCCCCCCCCCCAAACATTTAAAAACCTGCATGTTTCCCGTTTAGATACCCAGGCATGTAATGTGGTTGACGTCATCGTGCTGGTTTTAATTTAATTTAAAATTTTGATTGTAATAAGAAGCAAACTATTTCTTTCTCCTCTGAAGGTAATTTCAAGGTGGTAATTTTGCCTTGTTGAAAGATGTGAACTATGTCTCACAGATATTTTTGGTCAAAGACACCAAATGAATAAATAAACAAAGTACAGTACACTGTATCTCTATTGGTCTTCAGAAATTCATTTCAAAGAAATACATGCACTTGTACACCACTAGATGGCACACTAGCTTCAGATGGTTTTCTTAACAATAATGCAGAAGACTTCTGATTTTGACACAGTTTAACATCTATTGGTGTATTTGAAGTGCAAACAAAGGACAGAAATGTGCACATGAATTTTAGTTTTGTCATTAGCATCTTCAAGCTCAGTGTTAATATAGTGAGAAGTATATAATCACTTCTAAACACCTCTTCAAAGCAAAATGCCATAGAAGAATCAAGTTAGAATGCAAAGCTGGTGAGGATAATGTGAGATTTTGATTAATTCGGACGGCATTCTGCGGATATTCATCGGTTGGCTTTTAAACTGTGGCCATATTACTTTGGGATGAAAGAAATCAACATTGTCTTCAGAAATAAAAAAATGAATCGGAGAGGTCTTAATACCTGAGAACTAGCTAAACACCAGATAACTTGCAAATCAGAACAGGAATACGAATAGTGTAAATATGGTGGTCATAACTGACCTGCTTCAGATGTGTGTCACATGCTGTTAGTGCTGCTTTTCAATTATTACACTCAAGTCACATGACCCATTCTTTCGAGAGCCTGCTTTACTCTGTAGATTCTATAGAATATCTTCTTTGTACTTCATTATAAGTAATTATTAGAATTGCATCTTCTGGTGGGAATTCAGCAGGGAACAACATTAACATAACTGAATTCACGGCAGCAGAATAGGATATCGTTTGCATCAACTCCATCTCTGCAGGTGGTGCGGTTTGTCGTGCTTTGCACACATCCTGGTGCCCACGGGAAAACCTCGGCATGCCAGTTTATGGTCATTTCTGGGAGAATTTTATGCTTTTTAATTCACTTGGTCCAGATTGAGTACTTGAATGCATTTGCTGTTGATCTGGTGATGCATCTGTCTGTGTGACAACTATAGCCCAGTAACACCAGCTGCACCACTTGCAACACCCATCAAGACTTTTTTCCATAAAGTTTAGAATAAACCAATCGGTGATAAAAATAAATATAATAACAAACAAACTACCTGTGGCAACAGTTGTTATGCTGCAGATCTAAGGATTCAGGACTGTTTCAAACAGGTTCACATGTTAGGAAAGGACAATAAACCAGCTGGGTGAGCTCTGGCCGCTTTGGTTATCATATATATAATCGTATGGTATTATGTCATCAAAGTACTTAACCAGCAGATCTAAGACCCCAGTGTAGAAGCCAGATGGAGAGTCATGCATTGTGATTCAGGGGCAGACATGTCACCATATACCATCACCATATGCCTCAGGAATAAGGAAACACTGGAGATAAGTGTTCAAAGATGCATGGACTGAAAATCTCCAACCTTCACAAGAAATATCGAACAGGATTATTTGTGTCTGTTCTTAAGAAGCCACAAGACCTCGTACTGGTACAACAAAGAGGAGGAGCTTCATGTTATGAGCTGAAATTAGCATTTTTTATAATCTCACTGTAATACAGGTTTAGGCCATTGTTGCTATGTCAATAACAGGGAGTCAGGTCAATGCCACCGTCTCGCCTACCATCTTCCAAATGAATCGATTTCCACTGAGAGCAGAAAGCACTGTTTGGGCTCCAGGGCCAAGGCCTGTTGGTGGCTGGGATGAATGAGCAGGACAGGATTTTATGTTGATTGAACTTTTCCACTGAGCGGAAAATCTGTGCCGCAGACCCTCGTGGGAAGAGCTGTGAGCCAGTCTCCTCCCAGAAATCGTGACTTCTTTTTTAAAAAAAATGCCCCTTTAAAGTGCAAATTTCTTCATATCAGCCACAAAAGGACAAAAAAAGTTGAGGGCTTCCACCAACACCTAAAAAAGTAATTAGCTTCCCCAGGGCAAATTATAGTGTCAGTTTTGTCACCTTCATGTAGATCTTACCCATGTTCCAACCCTGAAGCAATTTAAAATAGGCTAACCATACATGACTTATCAGCAGAAGACTGGGCTATTTCATTAGCTCCCTTTATTTATCTGATGCTAAGTGGTTGCACTGGAGTATTTATACATGCCAAGACAAAACCTAGTAATACGGTGCTGCTATAATAGCTTGTCTGTGCCGGCTCAGGTAAGTAATGACCTCTAATATTATCCTTACACCTCTACTATTAATTAGGAAATCTGACAGCTGCCTCACTGATGCATCTTTACAAATTCGGAAGTGAGGAAAGTGGTCGGCAGCTTCATGTCACTGACATGGACTATATATTGAGTTAGATTAACCTTACCAAGGTGTCTATGGTCCATAGTTCATATCATAGTTCTTTGTATTGCTCTACAAGCTGCATCCTTAACAGGCACTTTTGTTCTTTGCTTGGACAGGAAATTAAGCTTTTGAGAAGAGAGCCCTGGAGGCTGGCGGTGAAAGCTGTAAAGGAGCTGAGGTCAGTGACTCGTGAACATCCCAAAGGAAGGCAAGAAGAGCAGGCAAAAGCATGACAAGGTGCCTATCGCTCAAGCTCTTAACCATGGCCATCAGATCTGGGTACGGTCCTGGGGTTTTTTTGCGATCACCAAACAATATAGGTTCTGTTTAGACTGCCCAGCCATCATTGCATCACTAAGGACACAAGAAAATGCAGCGTGGATTATCTGCAGGAACCGGTCCTCCATGATCACAGATTGCCAATCAGAGGTGCTCTGCCCCATGACCTCTTTTCTTCGCAGAAGGACTCTTCTGGGCTGTTATCAGAGCATTGTGAGGAGTGAGGAGGCCAGTGAGGAGGCCTCTGAATCTGACCTTTGAGAAACTTCACTAAATTGTATTCATTCTTTGCCACTTCTTTACCAACATTTCTCAGTTTTCTCAATATTTCTCACACACGGTACTTTTGCTCAAGTTTGAGCATGACTCATATAGGGTCTGCATAAAAACGTTGCCCAAAGTAAAAGAAATACTTTGTCCTCCCTTGTATGATGATAGTCATGCACTAATCTGTACGTTTCATCTCCTAGTCTTGCATGTGCCACCCCTGTGGCCAGCTTGAGGGCATTTGAATTCTTTTTAATTTTAATTTAAAGCTTGAGGGCATTATAATGTCTCTTCATGTGGTAGTCCACATGTCTGTCTTCCTCAGGCTTCAAGTAATTAGCTCAACCATCTGCCTGCATCTCAACCACAGATGGAGGGACCTTGACACCCCTGTGTTTCACTCAAGAGACAAACAGTCTCTGAGGCTCACTGTTATATCACTTGACTTCGTTTCATGACTTCCCTTTTCCATAGAAAAACTATGGATGACCATGCAAAACATAAGCATTGCCTTTTCATGGTGACAAACTTCGAAATACAGCCTGATTGAAGCTTAGCCTGAATTAAGCAATGCAATGCAGGGAAACAGACTTTTGGACAGAACAAATATTTTTAGTCATTTAAAAGGGCAGTTTTATATTCTTCCAGTTGCAGCTGCTAATGTGATCCATGCCAATAGTAATTTCTACAGGCATTAGCTGAACTGGATGGAAAAATGGACCAGATCTCCAACATTTTAACAATATTCAGTGTCTTTTCTCCATATATTCTATTAACTGTCTACTCTATAATTGGAACCTTCATGTTCTGAAATTATTATTCATGAAGTGCACTAAGTATTAGCACAGATGTTAGAAACAGTAACATAATTTTAGCCTTATTTGAATGTGTTAAAACAGTCATCGTAAGTAAACTGTGTCAACAGAATTAAACTGTCTCTCTTGATGAAGAGAGCACTTCAATCAGAGGTAAATCAGTCCAGTGCATTTAGCAGAGGTAAAGTTCATGCCAGTTGAAAACTCTGCTTTGTCTCAAAACAATGAGACATCTTATTACTCAATATTTGACAAAGCATCCCAAATTATGCTAAACTAACTGGACTTCTACATTATATTACTGATCCTCCTGGCAATCAATTACATACTAGTACATTTTGCAGAGTTCCTCTTTTGATGTATTAGTTCGTTTAATCCTTAATAAATTATCACACCATATTAATGTGATTAAGTATTTAACTTTATAAATTATTCTCCATTCTGTAGATTTTTTTTTATGGCAGTGTGAGGATTTCGGTAAGATATTGCTGCACTACAACATGTCCATATTGGTGGTCCATAAGCACAAAACATGAATTATGAACTTGACACAAAATAGCCTGACCAGAGTTGGGAGGTGTGAGCGATTCTTCCACTATCCTGTGGTTGTGGCTGCACCCGTAAATGGTCTATTGACGTATAAGGGTGAGAAAGAGGAAGCATGGCTTGCGTTCTTCTCAGCTGGCGTCCAAGCCCCCTGGGCCTCGTCTATGATGCAGCCAGCAACGCTCCCAATCGTCTAAGGAAAAAGACTCTAAATGTGCAGCTCTTGAATTGAATTTCCAAATTCATGCAATAAGGATGAGTGGTCTTAATTAAGGAAGGAACGGTTTCTTAATCATAATAGAATGGCATGAATAATTAGCATGACATCCTTATTATGAAGATCAAAAGACTCAGTAGCAGGTGCTCATGTTGGTCTAGCCTATAGTGTGTCCCGTCATTGTGTGTGTATGGCATGAGTATGCAATTGGTGCCTGGGTCTTGAATATCTTGAATGTTTTGGTGTTTGGTGGGGTGGAGTGTCTAATTCAGTCAGTAACAAAAAGTGATCAGAAGCCTGTAGGTATACAGGGCAGTCTGTGACAAATTCAGACTAACATGAAGTTACAGGAAACTAAGTGGTTTATATAATTGACTTACAAGTAGAAATTATGCTCAAATCAGAGCCCTACAGTGTGCATAAACCAAATGAGCACAAATAATGGGTGTGGCAAGTTGCCATATTATAAACTCGTCAATCACTTTATTAGGAGCACTTCCCTGGATCACTTTATTAGGAGCACTTCCCTGGATCACTTTATTAGGAGCACTTCCCTGGATCACTTTATTAGGAGCAGTTACCTGGATCTACACTCACTGTCCATTTTATCAGCACCATAGACGAGTAAAGTTGATCAGACAGGTGGAGTGTTGTGTTGCTGGATTTTTAAACAACTGATTGTTAACTGCTGGACATTCAGCCAACAGTATCTTGTGGGCAGAATCATGTGACCACTGATAAAGAACTTGAGGATGACCAACACAAACTGAACAGCGACAGACGAGCTAATCGTCTTTGACTTTACATCTGCGAGGTGGACCACCAAGGTAGGAGTGTCTTAATAGAGTGGATAGTGAGTGGACCATTGAAGAACAGGTTAAGGAAATATGCAGAAAAACAGATAAACTACAGCCTGTAGTTGCAGAACTACAAAGTGCTCCCTTATGGCAAGGTCTTGCCACCACAATATATTTTTGTAATCTCAATAGCACAGTTCAATATCAAAATGAGTCCACGTAATTTAATAAGTAAATGCAATAACTGTATTCAGAGTGTAATAGAAGTACACTAAAAATTAATTGAATTTACTTTACTGAATTGTGAACAGTGGTTAAACATCAGTTGTTTGCTTTATCTGCACACTATATATTTGCAATGTTTCAGCAATCTGGAGCAATAAACTCACATCCAAGTCCAATCATTACTTTACTAAATTGTCTACGTGATCGGTTTTATTATCAGGCGTTGTTTCTCAGTGCAATTTTCTGTTTTCCTTGGCAACCTGATGCATAATCAATGGTCTAGACAAAATGGGTGATATATAGAAGCAGGACAGACACGAATAAGCTAATTACAAACCACCATCCCTTCACACTTCTACGTTTGGCAAAGTGTGTGAGCGGCAACATATCACACGATGGCCCATTTTGTCATGATCGTTTCCTGAGTGGCTCCAAGCCCTGTCTCCCTGGGCTTTGCGGCGGACTGCGGGAGGCAATCTGGATCGACGAGAAGCAGAGGAGGGGTGAGTCACATCTCATTATTCTGAAGAAAGCAGCTTTGAAGCTGCCACTGCAGACAACCCATCCTGACCTCTGCTCGTCAGGTTTTTACAAGAGTCCTCTCGTAGCCGAAGTTATTACTCCTCAAGTGCAATACAGGAAACAACGTTAATCGCAAGCCTGCAGGACCGAATTAATGGGCACAACCAGGAGAGAACTTTATTATTAAGATTACCTACCTTGTGCCGACACTCACTATTTTATTAGATACCTGATTCATTAAGATTTTACATGGGTCAGGGAGACACCAGTCCACCATCAAAAGATCCAGCCAGCATTTAGATCTGTGGTATGGAAGCAATCATTATGCAAGAGTTAGGATGGGTAATACAAATTTTCCATGGTAGCATATAGGCCAGGAATTTCTAATAATAAGTGTGTGATGAGTATACTGTGACTGGTCAGATAACACTGTGTAACGTGGATATTATTTCTACAGCAAAATCTCTTGTAGAACTTAATCTGACAAGGTATATTGAGTGCATGCTGTGGGCTCTGGGTAACATATGTTCCAAGTCATAAATTCGGCACTCTCATTTGCCTTCCCATAGAAGATAAATGGTGCATATATACTTTATACACAAATCAATCTAGGTAAGTGCCCTTTTGAGATCTGCCTCTTCAGAGTGGTTGAGCTATGGTTTTAATAGGCAAGAGAACGGTTGTGGAAGTGGATTCCTGTAATGACAAAGCTCTGGTAACTGTGCCCTTGACATACAAGCAATTAAGATTTCAGAGATCAAAGGTCAAGATGCTGAGGTCAATATCAGGCCCTTCCTCCAGTTTACAGGTGAGGCAAACGTTTTTGTTCCAGACTGAACTGATTTCAGAGTCCTCTTTGTGGTGGTGTTTGCTACTGCGACCGGTAGAGATACAGAAAAACCTAAGACAAAAATCTGCATTAGGACTTCTGTTTTGAAGGGTTTCATTAATATGGGCCACAGACTTTTGTTAATAGAGCTGCTTTGAATACCTTTGTTTAATTAACAATGACTATAATGCGATTACATGCAAAGCATTCATCTTTGCAAAAAATAACAAATAAAAGAAACATTTGACCGAACTAGAATGTGTTGAAGGTTATCATGCATCAAAATAGCCTAAACTTCTTAAACAATACTGAGTATTTACTTTTTTCTCTGCCATTGGAAATATACAGTGATACTTTTAACTGAAAGCTGTAATAAAAAGTTTTTTTTTTCCCTTCTGAAACTGGCGGGTAATTTGATGGCAGTGATTTTCCCATCAGTCATCATGGGAGGTTCTGTAATGGTGCCTCTTCAGTGGTGAGAGAGAAGAGACTTGGCTGTTCTCCTCATACATATTCATTTAGATGAAAAAAATCAGGGAAGGAGAAAGGCTTTAGTCATGTCTGGTATTGCAAAGAAACTGTGCAATTACACATTGCTACATGAATAGAGCCATTTTCTAATGCAATCATTTTTAATAGAAGAATATGCAAATTTTTCTATTTGACATTTTCCTTTTAACATCCACTTTTCAAAGATTAGATTAATTTGGCCTGTTTTTTTTTCCTTGCCTTGATTTTTTTTCAATATACTTACATTGAAAAGCAAACCTGCAAAGGTGTCCCCTATCTTACACTAAAAGGTGTTTATTTACAGCCGCACGACAGCTCCTAACTTGAATTTGATTTGGTTTAATCACTGATCATGGGGCATTGTAATTACACCCTTAGTTTACACAAACACAGCATTCAGCCTGACAGTTAACCTTCCAAAATGTCAGTGTATTTGTGGAGGAAGTTTGCTGTCAGTTAAAGGTTGTTCTTCTTAGTTTTAATCTGACATGACCTTGTAAAGGTCATGTTAGGCTCGATTTGCTGTAACAGCCATGGTTCATAAGGTAACAGTGTAACACAGTGCTGAAGAAAATGGCACATTGCTTCTGCAATGAAACAAAATGTCAGAACAAAGTTGATTAATATGCATTTTAACATTGAGACTCAGTACGAGACCAAGCGGTCGTCTCAGTTATGATGACCCCAATAGAAGTGATAATAATAATGACTAATATGTGAGAATTACATGAATATGTTTACATTTTATAGAGTGAACCAACCATCAGTGAACCCACCTAAGAAACCTCATATTTTCTTTTTGTCTTAGTTAGCGATGAGACAGAAGGACAGAGACAGACAGACACAGGAACAGAGAAATAGGCCAGACACTGCCATGTACCACCCTCTCTAAACCAACAGGTTCCTCTCAGTCTGCCCCCCTGCCATTTCATAGCATTACCTGCATCAGCTTCCACTGGCTTTGATGAAAAATAATAATAATTATACCAATTGTCTACTCACCCAGAGTAAACAAGGCTGGTAATGTGTTTTGCGACACCCTGGGTCCTTGGTGGAGTGGCTAGGGCCACACTATCCAGTACCCAGGGGTCCAGAGGAAAATTAGAGGGGCACATTACAATTACGAGCCACCTGTTCATCAAAGCCATAGTAACAATAAATGTTTGTGAAAGAAAAGAAAGATTACAGGTATGATGTTCAGATAATGTACCAGCAGGTCTTCCTTTCAAAGTAAAGCACATAAAGAAAACCACATCACAACACCTAAGAAAAATGGTTTCCAGCAGAGAGAACCCCCCCCCCCCCAGCCCCACCCCAAATCAGTGCATAATGCATACTTTGCCATATATCTAAAGATATAAACTCACCATCCACTTTATTAAAACATGTACTGGCAGCAATTACAGGCCACTTTATCAAGTAGATCTATCTTATACAAGCAATTTTATAAGTGCACTATTACAGACTGTAACCTTTCTTCATGCCCAATTTGTCAGCTGCACATAATCCAGGATTCAAATCTAAAACATCTCAAGTTGAACTTGTCTAGTAGATGTATAACAATACAAAGCACCTATCATCTTTTCTGAAGTCAAACCTTCTCCTCCAGTCTTTGCAATGGAACCAACTTTTACTACAGAATGTAGAAAGCAACCTACACAACCATCATGTTTTATGTAAATATGGACCTTTGAATTCATTTATTAATGAATTCAAAGTGCAGATGAGAGTTTAGTCAAATATAATGTTAATTAGGTCTGCTAATTTAGACGGCACTCAAAATGGTTTAAATGTGTATCAAAAAATGACAACAAAACAAGCAACCTTCACATTAAGTGGAAAAGAATTCTTACAAACAAATACTCTGTTCATTAAATATAATTAAATCTCAAGTTTTAATATTTACAGCCAGAAACTTATAAACAAAAGTGGAGTGTAATTCTACAGACACAATTCCTGCCTCTGACGACAACTATGCCACACAGTTGTGGTTTGCCAGAATCTCAATCCATTCTTCTTTTCTCCTCTAGCTCCTTTGGGAAGAAGGATATCCTTAAGGATACTGAGGGAATGACTGCCTAAATGTACACATTCCACCACAATTTAAAGAAAGGTGTAAGAAAAACAAACGTGCAAATCATGCTGATCACAGTTGAATCTGTAATAAAATGTGAGTTACAATTAAAACATGTTTTGAATATGATTTAACCCAGTGTGGCAACTTCCAGGTGATCCCAAAAGGTGATCAAACACCTTTTCAAAACACCTCAAAACACCTCAAAACACCTCAGTTTTCCTGAGCTAGGACTCCTCAGTCTTTTACAAACACTCCAAAAGAGCTTCATTAAATCAGCAGAAAAGCACAAAAACCACATCTGCACCAGCCCACACTGTGCAGTCATTTGTTTGCTCTCGTTAATACCGCTTGCCAAATCGTCTTGCTCCTCAGCATTTAATAACTTACTGACTGGGGGGGGGGGGGGGATGACGTGTTATCAAACAGGTTTTTGCTCCTGTTGAGCTTGAAATTCACTGCCTTCTGCCTAACAAAATAACCCTCTATGAGGTTTCCTAGGTGTCTGCCCTGGTGCACTGTGCCCTTCTCTCAAGAAGGTCGCTTTTTTTTTTCCTTGATGGCCAGTTACACTTTGCTACACTCACCTCCCTTTAACCTCTCTCCTCTTTTGCAGCACCATACCTGATAGGGTAATGCAGCCCACCTCAAGGTAAAATGTAGGAACCTTTTAATCCTGTGCCAGGATTACACCTGTTTTTTTAACAAGACTTTGAACACCTGATTACACCACGTTAACTGTCAATATTTTGCCTTTCAGGATGGATCTGATCTGCACAAACTTTTACATTCAGAATCCATATATTGAAGCGGTCTGGCTTGAGCTACTAGGAACAACTAACAGGAATGCAAGAAGAGCTTCTCTCGAACCAGTGCTGGTAACATTGGTAACATTGCTGGTTTCCCAATGTTACACATGAAAAAATGATACCTCGTCTTCCCACAGAGTCGACGTAACAGTGTCGTGAGGACACGTCTGAGCTGAGGTCTGATCTGAGAGGTCCAGTTACTGACATCACAAGAGAAACCTGAGCCAGAGATTCAAGGTTCCAAACTTGGAGTAAGGTCCTTAGGCCCTGTTCGCTCCTGACCACCCTGGACAATCACACTAATAAGATTGTGGTCAAGTGTAAATACAATCCACACAGCATGTTTACATTAGAAAGTAGTTACCTGCCTGTAGGGTCGCAACATCAGCTTATTCTGTTATGAATTCTCATCTTTTCTTTGGCAAAAATGGAGAACTCATCACTTAAGTTTGCAAAAAAACCCCAGCAAAACATCCAATTCCTTTGTGGGGTGATAGCACTCTCAATCCAAAAACTGGAGAAAATAAAACCAGAAGAATTTATGAGATATCTGCAGACAGTTGACCCATTTCCTTACCAGAGTATTTACAGGCTGTTCGATAACATTGTATATGTTGATCATATACCTGCCATGTTAGTTTAGTTTCAATTAACTTAATTGCTTCAGATTTGGACGAAAATGTGCGAAATGACGTGGGGACCTTGCGTCCAGCAATCGAAGCATGGAGGTGAGACAAAAACTCTGCACTGAGTCATGGTTCTGAGCAGAGACTTGTACAATGAGGTATCTCGACGTTTTCATGCGGGGTTGCCAGATATTAATTAACTCTCCCTTGTCACTGGTGCCGTTGAGCCATGGTCAGAGTGACACTGTAATTACACCACTGATATTACACCCTTCCTCGCCCCAGCAGGAAATTGAATATGAGAGCTGATTAAACCTCTGCTTACCCAGTCTGTGGACTCCGCTCAGATTTAATTGTGTCCCAATTATTGCAGCTAAACGTACGGGTGTTGCCTCATGTACTTTTGAGTTAACTGCGTTGATCTGATTGAAAAGTGACAGCTGTCACATGTCATAGTTACGACTTGAGTGCGGAAAGTTTGAAGAGACAGTAATTAATTTACTAGTAATTAATTTACTAGTTCCTGTTATTGTTGCTACCGTTGTCAAAGCTCATCAAATTAAAGTCTGTAAAGCCAAAAGTGTGTCCTGGCTGAACAGGGAAAGCCTGCTCTGGAGCTAAAAACTTCATTACTGCAATTGATGAGTCTAGGATTAAAGATTCATCAATCTTGCGCACACTTTCCTGGAAGGCCTACACACACCCACCCACACACACAAACACAATTCTTCTGCTTCTATACGCTAAAGGCAAGGGTTGAGAAGTCATTCCTCCATCATGAGACACATAAACACAATCTAAATCAATGGTGAAAGGTTCAATGGTGCATGATATGAGAAAAGTGTGGCTTTAGCGGTTGTGAAGTATTTTTATAGTCAGTTTTTAACTATTTAAGTAGACATACACTATGTATTCGCACACCTTCCTTGACTCACATATGAGCTTAAATGACATCCCATTACTAATCCATAGGGTTCAATATGACGGTGGACCACTCTTTGCAGCTAGAACAGCTTCAACTCTTCTGGGAAGGCTGTCCACAAGGTTTAGGTGTGTTTATAGGGAAATCTTTGACAATTCTACCACATTTGTGAGGTCACATGCTGATGTATGTGACGAGAAGGCCTGGCTCTCTAATTACATTTACATTTACTGCATTTAGCTGATGCTTTTATCCAAAGCGACTTTCATTTGCAGTTGAGCAGCTGAGGGCTTTTGCTCAGGGGCAAAAGTGGCAACTTGGCAGAGGTGGGTTTGAACCAGCAACCTTCTGATTACTAGGCAAGTGCCTTAACCAGTGAGTTACCACCACCCTCAGTTTGAGGTCTGGACTCTGTGCAGGCCAGTCAAGTTCATCCACACCACACTCTGTCATCCATGTCTTTATGGACCTTGCTTTGTGCACTGGTACACAGTCATTTGGATGGGGGAGCGAATACTTTTGGCAATATAGTGTAGATTAAAACAAAACTAAAGAACACAGAACATAAAGGTAAAAGCAGCTTTTCCAGCTGTAACTAAGGTGCGAGTGTGTAACTAAGGTGCGGATGTGCATCTGTGCACAAATTCACCCATGACCAGATAAAAGCCATGGTTACAGCTAGTGCAATTAGGCTTTATTAATTCACTAAAAAGGAAATAAACATTTTAAACAGACTGGTGATAAAAATTAATTAGAGCAAGACAGTGACAAAGTGTTTGATTATGTTTGGAGTTCCCTCAAACCGAAGTTGTTTGATTAATTTAGAGAATACCATCCCACTTGCTGATTACAATGAATTGACATTTCCATTAACAAGTGTTCCCTAATTAGATTTAACTACAAAATGAAACATTCAAAAGGCGTGTTTTGTTGTTATATCTCATGCTTAGTTACTTGAACTACAAAGCAAATATCCCGCACGTGGCTGTACTCGGGGACTAGATTAGCAAATAAAGCTGTAAGGAATGCCTGCCTCAAAAACGGTCCCCAGCCACTTTACAAAGTTGGTGAATTTTTTTGGCAACAATTAATATTAGCTATCCACCCTTCATTAATGTTTGATTTCTCTTGGCAGGACATTCTTTGATGGCAGATCACGATCAGTCCCGTAGTGCCACTGACACTGAAGTACACTGACATAAACCCAATGACTCTTCTGTGCTTGTACTGGTTAAACTACTGAAACAATGCCTCTATCATGTCAGTACTAACACTGTGTTAGAAATGGTCCCCTACTCGAATTTAAATATAGTCAGCAGTGGTCCAGCAGCAGAGAGTGACCTATAAATTGTGTTTACAACAGATAAACTACAGTCTGTAAATGTACACCATTAAAATGGACCTAAAATAAAGTTTCCAAATAAAGTGGCAAGTGTGTGTGTATGTACATGTGTGTGTGTGTGTGTGTGTGTGTGTGTGTGTGTATGTGTATGTGTGTGTGTGTGTGTGTGTGTGTATGTACATGTGTGTGTATGTACATGTGTGTGTGTGTGTGTGTGTGTGTGTGTACATGTGTGTGTATGTACATGTGTGTGTGTGTGTGTGTGTGTGTGTGTGTGTGTGTGTGTGTGTGCACCACTACTAAATTTAGCTTGTGGTATCACTGCCATGCTATTTATATGTATTTTTGGTAAAAACTAAATTTAAGTATTGCTTGCAACAATGTAATTAATTAGTTTCATTCAAATGATAAAAACATAATTTGCAACCATAATAATGCTACACCATCTTGAGAGTTTCTTCTTCCAAGCATGTGTATGATGTGCATCAATGTCTTATTTCTTCTTCTAGATTTTTTTTTTCATTCAAGCTACATCTCAAGTGCAATTCACCGAACTACAGTTTCCTGCAAAATAGTGAACTCAGTTTATTAACAATAGGAGCCATTCATGTGCATTTTAATTCGGTTGTTCAGTCCAAGCTCCAAACGGTTATTTCAGTACAGTACCTGAATTTCAGATGTATGGGATTCCAAAGTATAATTGTTAACCATATTGCGTTAAAAAAAAAGAAACTCCACTTTGACATGCAGTTTTTCTTCATTTTTGATGGCATGACAGTAATGTATTCGTGAAACATTCTGAAGCATGTGAGCAGATCAGCTGCATGAAGATAACAGTGTTAATGAAGATGAATAGGATGTGAGGAACCGTGAGAGAGGGGAGGAAGACAGCAAGAATGGGGCTGACACACAAACGACGTCTTTAAATGAACAATGCTCCCGTATCGACCATTTTATTGTATTTTACATAAGTACTTTTTCCATCAGCAATGGCAGTGAATAATGCTACTAGTTTTTCCATTAAAATTATTAAGTCCCACTAAAATTATTGTGTTTCGTTTCTAAAGCCATACTGACGTACAAAAATCTGTTATTAACTAACAGTTTCCCATAGCTTGCCTGACTGCTTGTTAACTATCAGGGTTGTATTAGAAATCCCTATCAAACTTCTCAGTAATTGGGATAATTTAACTAATCAGCTTGAGGAAGTTTATAAACATAGTGGGAATCCACCCTCTATCATAAGGAAGTCCAGATGGAAATTTCATTATCATATAATTTTATTCACATAACCTGTCATAAAAAAACATATATACCTGTCATTGTAAATCATAATGCACTCAGGAAAAGGGGTGAGTTGGTTTCAGCACTACATTAACTAACTGAATGTATGACAGAAATGTTCTGTTCTTCCAGCAAAATAAAACAATGGTTTTGATTATGTGATGAAGAAGACTAAGTAACCTGTTTGTGAATTTTAATGTCAGAATGAATCCTATCACGACACAATATGAAAGCAATTATCCGAAAATTTCTAGAACATTTCTAGTTCAGAAGTCTGGAAAAAGTGCAACTTATGGGATTTATTTAGTGCGAGCATGCATCACGGAATGGCAAATACAACTATTAATATTCTGAAGTGACTACGTCATTTTATGCATGAATGTTTCCATTGACGATTTGGGGACGACTCATTGTACTCTGCGTGACGTTACAGGGGATAGTTTAAAACTTCTGGTACCAGTCATGTCTAGCCAGAATCGTGGCGGAATTAACCCCGGTGTCAACGAAGGCTGAAAGACTCGTGATCTGCCGCGTCTACGCGTCTTTGTTGGGTTTTTTTTTTACATCGGTGAAAAGTGATTGGCTCATCCTTTGTGCGTTCTACAAGTGTTCTTCTCAAGGGGGCTTTGGTTTATTCCAGTCTAAAAGGGCTTCTGTAGGAAGAATATTCTTTCGTGCATCGCCTATTCAAAGCTAAGGAGGACTGTGACAAAAAATAACTGTGAACAGGTAACTATAAAATTTGCTTAATTATGAGATTAGCATAATCAATTTGCTGCTTGTATTTTTTACTTGTCTTTATTTGTAAACTGACCTGTCAATGTATATTAAAACATCACTTCTACAGCCCATGGCGTTAACTGGGAACTCTTGTTGGATTCTGGCTTTGAGCGCATGCCTTGCGCTAACTGTACGAGCGGAGTGCAGCAGGGAATGCGCACGTTGTGTCTATCGTTTGTTGGGGCAGCAGGAAGAAAGTGGCACCGTGGTAGGTTTGGCATTGTCCATTTTTTTATTTATTCTTTTCTTTGAATAGTGTCCTTCCTGAAACTAAATTACAAGCTCCCTTTATAATCACATACTTTTCCCACGTTGCTTAAAATGCTGCCGAATGCCTGACAGAAAACGAATAATGAATGCATTCATCATAAAAGACCAGGAAAATGTTTACAAATGGAACATATTAACATATGTCTGGAACTATTTTTAAACAGAATTTGGCTACTTAGTTAATTAATAATAAATATATTAATAACAAATTAATGACCTTTTGCTGTTTTTAGTTTTTATATTCTAACTTTTTTAAAAGACTGTTTTCAGTTTTTAATTCTCAGTTCTTTACCCCAGTATATA
>JAOXYF010000004.1:5031842-5080852 GCA_028565775.1 Sternarchorhynchus goeldii
TATATACTACGTACTTATGCAATTCTACATGTTCATGCAAATGGTCTTATTTGCAGTAATTATGCATTATTGACATATTACACTGTAGTTCTCCCCTATATTTTCCTAAATACGTCCCATTTGCAGAGGTGCAATGTAATGTGGCAAGCTTAATTAGAGACATTTTATAAGACAATATTGACAGTTTTATTTCAATAGTTTACATTCCAGACTGATGAGAGGTTGTGACGACTATTAAGTTTACTGACATTATTATAACTTTACTCAAAATTAAATAAAGCTGCTGTTATGGCAACAACATAGGCAAAGCATGCCACCTGGTGGAGGAAAAATCTAATTACCACTGCAGATGTTCTCACTTTGGCACTGATTATCTTCTTATCCACCTTTCTCCCAGACCTGCGTGTTGGAATGTGGAGGGAGCATGGACTCAAGGAGGCTTGACCTCTGCCGAGACACCCTCAACGAAGATGAGCGCGTCGCCATCGACAACTCGAACCAGGAGCCGCAGGATGCCAGACACCTGCTCGACAAGAAATACGGTGGCTTCATGAAGCGCTATGGTGGGTTCATGATGAAGAAGGGACTCGAGCTGGGAGGGCTTGAGAGTGACGGCCTGGGGACAGTAAGTAAGAAGTATGGTGGCTTCATGAAGAAGGAAGGTCCTCTAGCTGCTTCCGAGGAGCAACAACTCGACCTGCTGCAGGAGGTCCTGAGAGCGGGCCTGGCTGCAGAGGCGGGGCCCCAGCACGAGGGGGCGGAGGCGGCCAAGCGCTACGGTGGCTTCATGAGGAGCGTGCGTGGGGAGAGTGGCACTGAGGAGGTGGGCAGGGACCTCCACAAACGCTATGGGGGCTTCATGCGGCGTGTAGGCAGGCCGCAGTGGCTGGATGAGCAGAAGAGCTATGGGCCTTATAAACGCTGGGAGGAAGGGGGAGAGACCGCCCTGCCAGACGCGCAGAAGAGATATGGAGGGTTCATGGATTAAGCCTAGTTTTGTAGATTAGAAAGGACATTCATCTCAAACAACCCAAATAAGTGTAGAGCTTGCCACTGTACCTCTTTAATTTATTTTTATATACAGATATGCCAGCATCTTTTTGCCATTGCTACTGCATTGCTACTTTGTTCATTAGTATGTTTTCAATAGATACAGACAGCTAGACAATAGATGAATATCTTGTTTCTATGGCCAACCTTATTTGCTTTGTCTATGTGAACATTTTTTTTGCATAGAGAAGCTCCAGAAACAATGAGATTGGCACCATTCAGTGGAGGTGTGCAAATCACAAATAATCATTTTCATGGCACCGCTTTACTTGCTGGAGTTTCTCCATTAAGTTGTAGGTTATTTATTCGCCTGAACAAGTAACCGTCATTTTCAGTTTTAAATCCTCACTTACATACAGATGCTAATGTTGATGTTTGTTGCATATAGTTTCAACTGCTTTTACTTTCCATTTGAAACAAAGCAGTGTGACTGACCCATCAGCTATACGGAATACAATAAATTAATCTGAATGCACAAACGAAATGTGTCAGGTATCTTCTCATCTCTTGGGAAATTAAACTGAACAATGATCCTCACTGTACCATAAGTTCCGCCAAAAACATGTCATTCCGACATTAACACAATTTCATACAATGCCATTATCCCAGTAGGGGCAGAGTATCAGCTGTTTTAGCACCAGTTCTTCACTGACACTTACAAAACAATAGGCCAATAAAATAAAATGGGCTAGCTATATTTCTGGTGATATGAGATACCATGGAAGGAACCATACCTTTTCTTCAGAAGTCAAATCGATTATTCTTTAAGGGAAGAGAAGGTAGCCAAAAAACCAAAACAAAACAAAAAAAAAACAAAAAAGAAGATAGCTTATGATAAACCGATTGTGCATAGACTGCACTGTATAGGTAAACGATCATTTGCACATGAATACAAAATAATTGTTAATCACGAAGCAGGACCGATGCGGTATGAAGTAAATAATCCACAAAGCAAAATTTAAAGACAGCATCTACGTTTTTAAGAATCCCCGTATTTTTAGAACTGACTTATCTTTTACACCACATTGGGCTGTCTACTTAGACATGTAAAGACTTTAATTCCTCATGCACGTCTAAAGAATTCAGTAGTTTCCGTGTATGAAATGTCCGTTTTGTTCATATTGTTTGTGACCGTTTCCTTTTTTTCCAGTGACGTTTCATGAGGCTGATATCTCTCCTAATGATGTAGCCCAGAACATTTTTTCCATGAATGCGCTGCACGAACTCCACCACCATTTAGCGCAAATCATACTTAACCTAGACAAGGCCTACTGCGTTATATCAACTGTCAGTTTGGGGATACAAATTAGGGAAAACTGGAATTTGAGTGTAACACTTCAACAAAAAATACCAAAAATATATTGAAGCAAATAACATATCCTTTAATTATATTTGCGTTTGTTGAAACATCTTAATTTTATTTGTACCATTAGTGTAATAAGAAATACACCCATAAGCCTTTGCGCGGCGGTAGCCATGGGAAAGTCACGTGACTCTCTAGCTATATTGCACAACCCACAGGGAGTTGTAATTACGAAGTCGGGCATTTACACCCAGAGTTTTGCGCGATTTCATGGTGACTTCAGTGCCTGACAGGACACTAAGACCGGCCAGGAGATTGCAGCTGACAGACTAGAAGGTGATCGCTGTTGTCTATGATTTATGGGTTATAATGTTTTGGAAGCAATCGCAGTCATTGAATGTACTTGACATTACCTTCAACTAAGAATCAGATAGGTAGCTGGCGTTCTCCATCTAGGTAAGTTAATTCAGTTAGCTAGCTAACTAGCATACCACAGCTAAAACCTGAAAAGTTAGGGTAGCGATAACTTGCAATCAGATTTTCTGCTGATGTGCAATATTTACGCAACTACCTAACTCTCTGTGTGTATATGTTAAATTAACTATACCCTTCCCTTAACTAGCTGTTACTCGTTTCTAGACTATTGGAGGCAATGAATGATAAGAGTGGTAAAAGTTTTAAAGTAACCCACCGATGTGTGCATTATGTTTTTCATCTGGTCCTATAGGCGCAGCTCACAATGAATTTCTTCGTGGAGACTCTGCGCGTGATATTTTTGACCATCTATTACTTCTTGGAAGCTTTCGTAAAACTTTTCATTACACTTAAAAAGAAAAATGTGGCCGGCGAGATAGTTCTTATCACAGGAGCCGGCAGCGGTATTGGCCGTCTCATGGCAATAGAGTTTGCCACAATGGATGTTTCATTGGTGCTATGGGACATTCAGTTGGAGGGCTTAAAGGAAACTGCACGTGCAGCGAAAGAAAAAGGTGCTACACGGGTACACTACTACCAGACGGACTGCGGCGACAGGGCCGAAGTTTACCGAGTGGCAGAGCAGGTGAGCCAATTCAAAACCTGTCGCGGAACAAGAAAAATCAGAGGCGTCGTCACTGTTCCAGAAAGAGGAGTATTTCATTCAAATCCTTAACGTGTCACCTTTTGACCGCCCTGTCGAAGGCAATTAAATATAATATATGTGGCTTGGTTTCTTAAGTGTACAGAAGAGTATAGAGCCCCTTGGCATGCAAACACGAGGCCATTTTGCAGGCTAAGACTCTTCCTGGATTTGTTTTGCTATTAGATGGAATTTAGACATTGTTAGCAGTGTTTCAGGAAGTTCTCCTATAAAGACTAACTCGCTTCTTTAAAGGAAATAGTTTGGCTGCGTGTTAACTAAGCTAAATGACATAACTCATCCACATAACCTCATATTACACATTAGTAATTAGTGCTGATGCCTTTTACCTACGGTAGAATTACCAGGCCACACTTTTGTCTAAATTATGCATTAATTCCATAGATATGATTTTTCATAACCCTTATTTGGTTTATAAGCAGTATCGGTGCATTTTGTTCTGTAATATTTCATTTGCCTGATAATTGTTTATTCCACCCTTGTTTGTTTTGGGTTTTTTTTTTTTCTTGTAGGTTAAGCGTGAGGTTGGAGATGTCACCATTCTTATAAACAATGCAGGCATTGTCACTGGCAAGAAGTTCATGGACTCTTCGGATGTTCTTGTTGAGAAAACTCTCCGTGTAAACACAATGGCGCATTTTTGGGTAATAACAAATTGTCTGAAATCAAATATGCAAATACTAAGTGTATGCTTTTTTTTAAAGAACAACATCCAAGTATACAGGTGTTACAGTGGAAATGTACATTTACAGCATCTACAGCATTTTGCGGAAGATCTTATCCAGAGCGTCATCTATTCATAGAATGCATCCTAGTCAGTACAGTAGGTTGGTTAAAGATGCAGTTGAAGTAGGATCCTGCTAAATGCATTTGAACAGTTTGTCTAGATATGCATGTAGCTTGTTTTGTTTTTATGGGAGAGTTATAGAAATCAGTGTTCAAATATGCATTTTTTTCCATCCTTTTCAGACATATAAGGCTTTTCTTCCAGCAATGACTGACAAAAACCATGGACACCTAGTTTGCATTTCAAGTTCTGCAGGTCTTATAGGTGTCAATGGTCTGGCAGGTAAAGTTTGTTCTTCTTGATTCCTGTCTGTTACAACAAATGATTAATTACAACTGTGAGCCCCCCCTCCCCCCCCGCACAAGTTTGATGGCACGTTTGAAACTGGCATGTCACTGGAAGACGTGCCGTGATGAGGCATTAGGCGTAAACATACCAAAACCGATGCTGATCATTATCCTTTGCAATGAATTTCAATCCCATTGACACTCTTACTCTTTCAGTTTTTTTTTTGGATTTTTTTTGGAAGATAATTCGACGGCTTCAGCAGCTAATCTTCAGCTGCGTTCAGCTGGAAGAACTTCTATGGACATTGTTTAATCAAATTACTCTTAAATGTTGCAGGTTTCAAAAGAAAACTGCAAACTGTCTGCCAAGGAGAGGGCACTGGGCAGATCAGTGGTGGATTCCTGTGACGTTCATTGTCTGCACATGTGCTCGGCTTCCAGCTGAGTGGTTGGAAGGTGAATATCTAAAACGGTGCTGTACTCAAACGTTTTCTTTACTTCCTTTATAGATTACTGTTCAAGCAAGTTCGCCGCAGTGGGTTTTGCTGAGTCAGTGGCCCTTGAGCTAATTGCCACAGGGAAGGATGGTGTTAAGACCACAATAGTGTGCCCATACTTCATCAACACTGGCATGTTCAATGGATGTGATACGAAGTAAGTCATTAAATACACTTGAAATGCCATTTCAGTGTCCATTACAGCTCCAGGGTGAATCTGAGAGCATCTCTGCGGACTTTATAGATAATTTACAGATTTATATGAATGTTTCATAGATTACTTCAGAGCGACATTTGGGAAAATAACTTTCAAGAAGGAATATGCTAGTTAGAGGCATGGTGTGTTTAACACCTCCTCACGTCTGCAGGCTAGATTTCATTTTGACCTTCCAGAGCCCATGCCCCAAGTGCCTTTCTTATGTCTGCACTTTGAGTGCCCCTCTGGCTGCATGGAAGTGGTAACAGTTGATTGTGTCTTGTCTTGTGTACCCTGGTGATGGAAGTTTGATGTAGACTGAGATGCTTGGACCACCACAATGGATCTCAGTTCTTAAAGTAAAAGTTCTTGTTCTTTGCTGAAAAAATAAATGTATAATATGAAATATGCGTACATTTTAAAAACATACCTGAAGAAGGAACCTGTGACAGCTGTTTCAAATACGAACGTTTCTGCCACAGCAAAAAGTGCATAAAAATACTTTAAAATGGTGCTTTGTAATCAAATAAAAGTCAAAGTCTATGGAAGACTGAAATGTCTACATACAGAGGCAATAAAGACAACTTCATTAGAGCAAAGCAAGCCTGAGAGTAATGTATTTGGTGTCATACGTGAGGTTTCTTGTTGAGCGAATACTAACTTCCTTCTAGGACATGGAAATGGTTGCACAGATAAAGGCATCTAAGGCATGCAGTCTTCATACCTGTCGTACTGAATTCTGTGCTACTCTGCTTTTTGCAGATGGCCTCGCCTCCTTCCCATTCTGGAACCAGAGTACGTTGCGAAGAAGATCTTGAATGCCATTCTGACAGACCAAAGCTACCTATTAATGCCAAGGATCTTAAATTTTTTAATAATATTGAGAAGGTAAGGGCACTTGCAAAATCTTGAATTTATCAGTGCTAGGATCATTCAAAAAGTAATTGTGTGTAGAAGATGAGCTCTGTGGCAAAGGAGTGGATCACAGCTTCAGCTTTGACAGCTGCACGCCCCCCCAGTTTAGTCAGGAGCTTCAGAACAGGCACAACAACGGGAAACGATGATTCCGCATTCAAGTCTCACGTTTCCCCGCCTCTCGCCATGTGTCTGAGGGAAACCGAACGGTCCTGATCGAGCTTGTGTCTGTGAAATTGTAGTTAATGATTGATCAGTAGTTTAGATCGCTTTGCTGAGTTGTTAGCCAAATTGTATGATTTGTAATCTCAAAGGAAAACTCTTGTAGATAATTGGACCTCACTAAGCTGAGTTTTAATGAACACCTGCCATGTTTGTGCAACACTACAAACACCAGTGTGCTTTTTTTTAAAGGGGCTATGCATCTCATCAAACCCTGATGAGAATTTATTTTTTCTTTCTCATTTCTTACATTTTTGTTCAGGCGTTATTCCATAACGACCTGGATCTCGGATGTGGTTCGACCACACTTAAAGCCTTATTTGCATAATAGTGGCAACCAATGATAACAGAAATTAACTGTAAAACCTTCTATTGGACAGCCAATGGCTGCTGAGTGACACCTGTTTAAGTGGGTCATGACGTGGGTCCTCCAGTTCAAGAAAATGAAGTTAATCCCAACCTGAAGATGGTGCAGCAGGGCTGCAGTTACCATGGTTTTCTATGTTTGAATATGAGATGGTGGTCATTATGGCAATGTACCTTAATGAAAGACCAAGAGAAATGGCCATTTGAAATATCACTAGTCTATATCTTGATTAAAACAGATAATTTCAGTGTATATTAAATGAAGCTCTCATCATGAGATCTTCCTGCATGTGTGTCGTATCAGCATGTTGCAAATTCTGTTCGCGCTCGGGGGGGAGAGGGGGTGGTGCGAGGGCATCTAGAAAGGCTGTCCAATACAGTGTGAGTTTTCGAATCCCGATAGCTCCGGTTATCGTGTTCTCTCGGCACTCGTCAGAGAGCCTTGTCGCTGTCGGCTGTTTACAGTTCATCTTCAGACATCTGATTGAGCGTCACTGCGGTATGTACTGTGGAGTGAGGAAGTGTTGCGAGTGAGTAATTCCGTGCGTCTGTTTTCTACAGCCTGGTGCCTTGGAAGGAAGCAGTGATTCTGGGCATGTACCTCGGAGCCTTTAACATAATGGACACTTTCAAAGGAAGACAAAAGAAACAAGATTAAACCATAATAACCTGGGCTTGATTCATCTGCCTTATGTTTTATTATAAATTGTGATCCGTCATTTTGATTTCAAGACCAAGTGATATAGTAAATGTTGGAAAAGCATCAGTGATCAGTTATGAACCCTGAACCTGAACTGTTTACATATTACTTTATGTATTAAAAGGCTGAAGGGAACGGAATAAGGAACAAGTAGGCATGTATTATTTAATTCAGTTTTGTCGGTTCTTTTTCCAAGGCATTATTTTTAAACGTTGTCAATATGATCCGTGTTAATTCGTTAAATATATGCGTTATGTATTACAACGTAATCCAAGTCTAACCAATTTACTCGTTAATATGCTGTACTGTACCATCTGACCACAATGTGCTGCGTACTTCATCTATGTTTCAGAACATTTGCGACACTTATTTCAAGTGTTATTTACATAGAGCTTAATACAAAGTCATTTTTTTTTACTAACGCGTGTCCTGCGTATGTTTGTGTCGTGGTAGAAAAGATGCTATTGTGCAAAAGAATGTTCCTTAGAATGATGCACAGATTATATGAATGAATGTGTAAAAACGTAAAAAAAATGTTCGAGAGGCACCGTAGGTCTATTACAGTGCGTATGCCAGTTCACTAAATCTCAGTTCAGGTCTTTTTACTCCGTGTTCCATTCGTTGGTGTTGGATGGGAAGAACTGTCCTCTGCGCTAGCAGTAAGGTTCCTGATTGGACTGTGAAGGGAACTTCTATCATGCCCTCAAGCACAGTTTTGCGCCCGTCACTCTAATCCATCAAGACTTTAAAGAAACCTCTTGTTTTATGGTTTTGAATAAAATGAATCCACAAAACTTCCCACTTTTGGAAAAAATTCATAATAAAAATGTTTACTTGAAAGAGCGGAATCTGAAATTGTGAATTATAAGTATTTATTGCTATAGCTCAACGGTAGACGAATTAGCTTTTCTTAGATCTAAAAACAATGTAACACTTGAATTATCACTTTTGTACTAATTTATAAATGTACAACATTTATAAACAGTAGGGGGGTATACAGTTAATATACAAAATATCTATTCCTATACACCCATTAAAATGACAGTATGCCAAAGTTGCTCCTGTATCTGACTGGATATGTTTAGTAGCGACGGACCAATTTTCTTTTAATTAATAATTTCTCTTTTTAATGTATTTTAATTGAGCATGTTTTAAAATCTGTTAAATGTTGACATTCACGTTTGACTGTATATTGTATATAAATACGTCTACATCCAAATGTATTTTATTGTGAGAACGTTTGTAATGTCTCCTGCAATAGTGAGTGAGAGAGGAACAAAGAGATTATGCGCACAAAAACCCGTCATCGGTGTGGACCTCCTGCTTGCAGTAAAGAATGGCACGAGGTTTGATACTGTAACCGCACACGACCCAGCCAGAGAAAAGAGTCAGGAGGGCACCAGCGATAAAAGGAGCGATTTGAATTTGTTGCCAAAGGTTGGATTTGATGCTGAGCTACAGGGAAGATCCTGTGGCGAAGAATAAATTGACTTCCAGTATATTGCTGCGAGTTATCACACCGCAACATTCCACATCTCATCAAACAACTGCTATTCACACAAAGTAACAGGGTAGTACAAAGGCATTACGTTGCGGGGAGCGGAACTGGGATGTATAATGATCAGCGTCAAGGTACTCCTTTTTGGATCATGATTTTGAGGGGGTTGTCTCTAACAAATAATGTTAAAGAAACACAGATAAGCTTTTGTTTTATTTTCAGAGTCGAGGCATGCATGAGTTTTCTTGTGTGAACTGTCAGACCATGTTGTCACTATAAACAAGGCGTAGACTCCCTGAATATGTTAATTTATGGAGTAGCGAGAAGATTAAAAAAAGTTCTGTATGCATCAAAAAAGAAACATCTTGGTGAACAGCTTGCGCACCTAAACATCTAGAACTTTTAAACAGTCGAACCGCAATGTCGTTTGTGTCAGGTGCCGTCTGTCTTCAATCCACTAGGGGGCACTTTAGTTGCACCTTAGAAACACTCAAGTAAATGATTTGACCACCCTCAATGAAACCCCCACGCTCGATACATGCAACACGAGTGTGCAAATATAGCCTGTATTATAGGTTAGGCAAGTAGCCAACGTTTTAACACGCTGGAAAACTCAAAGTTGTTGAGTGGCTTTATTTCTATTATCTATTTCTATTTTTTCAATTGTTTTAAAACGACATTACGTTAGGCCTAGATTATTCGTGGCAACTTGAATAGCATAGTTTTTTAATGACAACAGTTTCAGTGACTTGACGCGCAGGAAGGTTACAGATTATAGTTATCGCCGTTTGCGCAGGTGTTTATAACGAACTAAGGGTTTTTATTGGAGCCGTACAAAGCCTACGTATCAGCGATAAGCCTTAGTAGCGCAAAGGAAAGTCGCTTTGTTAGTACGTGGCGTGTTGTACCCGCTACTGTAAGCGCTCCACTCCATTTGATGACGTGCCGCTCCGCTGTAAACATCACTAACGTTTGGCGCTGTGAGGAATCCTTATACACTTGAAATTGTCCGACGAGACTGTACTCGTCAAGCTTCACACCAACAATTATCAATCAAAGTGAACCTGTGAAATATCAGTTTGAAATGGCAAGGAAAACTGAAGTCCCGTCTGTCTATTATGGTAAGTTGCTGTGGTCTGTATGTTCTGTGTGTGCTTCATTGTGGGATGTGTTGACAGCAAAACGCTGTCGACTGCTATAGATTTCAAAGTCTCCTATACCCTGCGTTTAGGCAATGTATCGTTTATAGAATGTTATGTCCCTGCTATGTTATATATCTGCCTTTGAAAGAAAATATCGTCCATATTAAAAGTAGCTACTGTGATATCTTGCAACAATTTTAATATTTTAAAACATTTTTGAAATAGAAGGCTGATGGAAAATGTAGGAAGACGATGCAAAAACAATTGTTGTTATGCGCTGTCAGATTAGCAACGCCTGATATGTTTTCGCACGTGTATATCTTTTCAATGACTTGCGGCTTCCCTGGAATAGTACTGGTATGCAACTTTATGTTGCCATGGGCATTGAGTGAAGCCCTCGCTCTCAGCAAATCACCGAACAACATTGCACCCTACAGTAGCCTATCACCTACGACTCTTCGTTCGCAAAGTAACTGTACTTCCTTTAAAAACTACGTGCTAAACATGATAGGGCTCTTCTACAGACATAAACTAATGACCTAGGTCCGATATACAATATATAGGTCCTTCTGAATTATGTTATAGTAGACTTTCAAACCTTTCGTTCGGTATCTTAATTTGCGGTGTGAAAGAGAACGTCAATGAAAATTAGGTTAAGCACACTCGACTCTATATAGTCCGTTTCACTCATTTTTGAAGTGCAAATGCTGACTGGGTATGTCAGATTCAGTCGCCATACAATTTGATGAAAACAACAAAAGCCTACCTAGTCTTAAAATCTCTCTCATGCTAACAAAATAGCATGTGAGTGTTAAGGGTATGTTGTGTGTTTTCAGCTATGAACACACTTTGGCACTAAAGTTTATCCCTGCATGTTTTACTGTTACTGTTGAATGCAGCAAAAAAAAAAAGCTGACTGTGAAAAATCCTACCCAGTGTTATAAGAGAATGCATCTTCTATAAAGTGATGGGTGACATGGCAGCCAGTGCTGAGGAGACTTTGATCTTGTGAATCAGCCTCCAAGTTATCAGGAAGTCGACTTCATTTTCTCTAATTCAAGTGTGCTAATAGGATATGATTGTGTTTTGGGGAACCTGTTGACCTTAGAGCAAAGGCCACGCTACAAATAGTTTAGTCACGCTTCACTGCAAAGATTAGTTAATGGCAATTTAAATGTATAATAGGAATAAATGAAATGCGCAATTGGAAAGGCAGTTCATAGCTGCCAAAAAGATAATGATTCTGTTTGAGCTGTGTATGCTCAATATATTGTTATCTATTTTAGCCTCTTTTGAGTGAAATTGAATGCAAGAAAACAAAAAAGAACTTTAATTTATAATGCAAAGTAAAGGACAGGCTATCAGTTAAGCAAACAATATAAATTTTAACAGAGACAAAGTCATCCTTATTATTGATGCGCATCTAAGAAAAATGCATTAACTGTGTGAGTAAGTGGCTTCTGGTAGAAGCTTTATACACTTTGAACATGCAAGTGATAAATAATTTTTGTCACACAAATTATTTATGAATTATTTGTCTTTTAAGAAATGTCTTGTTAAAAAAATGTTTTAACAAAGATATCCTGATGTTATCTTTGGCCATATTATAATAATTTTGTTACGGGGGGGTGAAAAAGAAAACAAGAAAAAAAAAACCCACTGCTCCAAAAATCAAGGCTGGACAATGTAATTGCCCTATGATAGTCTGCAAGCCCACAGGCAAGAGCCAAATGCCTCTGCTTTCTGTGGTCCGAGATAAAAGAGTGGATTGTAAATTAATGTTGGGTCTTCTTTGTTGGCCAAGTCTTATCTAGCAGTGGACACGCTCAGGCAGCTGGATAAGCCTGCTCTGTAGGACGGAGATAATCCTGCCTGTCACCCTCCCCTGGCTCAGCCCCTGCCTCCTGCCTAATCTGAGACGTGTTTCCACTCCATGGACATGCACGCCGTTGCACATGCAGACAGACGGACAGACAGACAGACAGACAGACAGACAGACGGACACAAACACACAAAACCAAACGGCATACACTGGCGTTCCTGCTCTACTGCAGTCTAGGTGCTGGTAGGTGTTGTGGACAGAGAAGCAAGCCTGATGGACAGGTTGGTACAAAAACCCAAAGGTCTAATAGAAGACGTTGTTCAGGTTCTCGAGCTCACTTTCCCAAAACTGCACTTGGATGTGCCTGTTCTGTTTTTCCTGATTGTCCTGAGGCTTCTCAAGCCAAAGCAGCACACGGCGGTTTGAAGCCCCCGGACTACATTGCTGTGCCAAGCTTGTGTGCTGAAAAAACACAAAAGAATGTTCTAGATTTAGGAAGCAAGAAAAAGAAAAGCATGGTATTTCAAACTCTTGGTTTGTTTTTGGTTAGTTTTGGTAAGTGGGAGGCATTTTGTCCGGATACAAACTCATTGGTACATCATGTAATTAAGACAGATCAAGCACACAGATTAGCTGATTCTGCTGGTATGAATTTTCATCTGCAGGGTAGATTCCACCTTGGAAACAGTTCTCTCTGAATTAGTTCAATTCAGAAATGTAATCCTCTACAATGTACAACAAGCATCAAATCCACATAGCACATATATAACCATATTTTATCTGAGAAGGTGGGCTTCATGCCCACTATAGGTAGTCACTGTAATCATCAAAGAAATATGAGTTATATGGATTAAATGGATTTATTTTTAGCCCTCTTAGCTTTAGCCCTTGTCTACAATCACACTATATAGGACTGAGGGATGGGTCATTGGCTGCACACACTGTTTGTGCATCATCTGATGGATATTTCAGGCTCTCGTCATGATTCATTCATAATACTGATTATTCCTTTATCTGCTGCCTTCAAAGACTGGTGGAGTCTAAGTGTCTTAATCTGGTCTATCCCTCGGAGCAACGCTCTTTTATTTCCATTTTCCAGTACCCTAGAAGGGACCCCCACAATATCTGCCTACACTTAATTCATTTATCAGATGAAGTCTCCATCATAGTACCTTCATAGCGTGAGAAGTAATCAGGATTAAATGGGGTCCTTAACTCCCTTGTTGATCTGTCTCACCTTTTTTCCTCTTGGAGGTTAAGAATCTGAATGTAGGAGCTGACTGATGGGCTGAATGGCTATATGAGTGGGAGTAATAATGACAAAAGCACAGCATAAATCCATTGAACGATCTTTTTGACAGCAAAGTCTCATGGGGTTGCAGTGCTATTCTGAGGTTTGCTGCTTAATCCACTACTGTGGATGTCCTGTACAGTAGAAACTACCAAATGTGCCATTTACCTTGTGGGGCAGGGGGGGATAAAACTCTAAGGTGACCAGAACAGTGTCTGTGACATTTCACTGACCTGGTAATATGCAAATAATAAGAAAAAAACAAGTAAATAGGAGCTTAATTTTTCACTGTCACCATCCAGGACGCTTTTGTTTTTTGCGTGGCTGATAGCCAGTGCCCTCCCCACCTGTAGCATGGCATTTTTGCATCCAGGCAACCGTGCTGTGAATACCAGGTGATCTCTGTGCTTAAATTTTAAGGTGTCAGCACCTGGATCAGTGACAAATAGTCTGGAACAGGCGATAAACTCTATGCCTCATGAATATGGATGACCTCCTGTTTCAGAGGCAGGTGCATGAGATGGACCCTCCCTGCCTCCTAAAATGGGAACGATGGAGCGATGGACTGCAGTATATGGTGAACTGCCATATAGTGAACTGCGCACCTCGTTAAGCATTGTTAACGCCAGTGCCTCTGTCTGACCACATCCTGTGAGACGCGTTGATGAGGTTCGTTAGTGACGTGATGTTACAGGTAAGCAACCTGTAACACGACATCACTGGATGGGCGTTACAGTGCTTTGCTGTAACGTCTTACCTCACTGCCTTCGCTGTCTTCCTGTGCCGTACTGCCGGAGCTGGTCCATCGCTCACAGAGTTTGCGCAGGATAGCAGAGGAGGTGCTGACTCACGCTAGTTGCTTTTTCTGAATTCGGCTTGCATTGTTTTCCCCATTTATCTCCCAGGAAGGTAAATGTGACAGCCACCTAACTTCTGCACATACACTTCCTGCTGTATCTTCTCTCAATTGACCACCTTTGCCACACTGCCATGACAAGAGGAGGAGCTGAGCACACTACTGTCATCACCTGACTTTGCACATCACTAGGGCTAGCAGGTGACTCTGATGGAATGGAGTGAAACACACCTGAGATTCAAACTGGTGTACTGGTTCTACCCAATCCACCAAGCAAGCTAATGGACAGTGGACATAGAAAGACATCCTTACCACCTTTCTTTCCAAGTGCTGTCAGCAGGAGCTCCAGAAAATGGCGTTAACTTCCTGAGCATTTTACTTTGGGCACCACAAAAAGAAAATTGCTTCAAGCCTGAAATTGCATCAGTTACAATCCATCTTGCAGTGTTGCTTAAAAGCTGCATCACACACTGAAGTTTCAGAGGCTGGCATACCTTGAGAGGAAATCTTGGACCAACAAACACAGATTAAGGTTGATGTCAAAGATGAAGGTTAAAATCAAGATGAATCCAAGGGAAAACATGCTGCATAAACAGAAGTAAATAGAGTAAATTATTCATAAAAAATCTGAATTTGAATATGAAAAATTAATATGAAAAATGCATTAAGTTTTCCTTTAAAATTAGATGAACACAGTTTTGATGCCTGCTAGCTTTTGCTAGATATTGGGTTCTGGCTTAAATTACATTTGCTCAGCCAAGTGAACTCAGGAACACCTTAATTTTACTATGAAATTAACTGTGAAATATAAAGGTCTCTTTTAATGAATACAGAAGCATGCCCAAATCCATTCCGCCTCCTGGTGCAGGGCATCACCTGAAATCCAGGTGACAGTTTAAATTTACCCGTAAATCTCTTTGTAGACTTGAATTAACTGAACTCATCTCATGATATGCCTCAACAGAGACTGGAGAAATGCATAAATTGCCTGAACTTTACACACAGAACTGGATTCAATTAAATCATCTTCCCATTTTTGCTGTTATTCTTTCCTTCAAACTATTAAAAAGATCAACTAAACCCCTGATTTTTTTTTTCTATCCCAGAAACATATGACACAAAAATGAAACTGTAAAAAACGTTATGAAGCTGAACTGAATTTCAAAATAAACATTGCTTTCCAAGTGTGTCTACCCTATCCAACATTGGGCTTTTATAAGAGATAACTACTTCAAAACTTCACAAAGACCAGAAACTTTAAATAGCTCAGTAGACCCAAGTACACCTATAGCTCACTTCAAGGACAATTACGTGACATTTGTGCAGAGTTCTCCTAGAAAAAGAACAGGTGACTGATTTCTCTGCAGATCCCAGTGAGGAGAGAGGGTTAACACATAGCTAGCTAACACTTGGTGAGCTCTGAATTACACCCAAATGCTCTCAGTTTTTACTCTGTTCTATAACATTTCAAAAAGGAATCAAAATCTACTTTTGCTAGATTAGTCTGAACAGGAAATGTAATAATTCTAGACCCATAATTCTAATTCTAGACAAGAAAGGAGAATTTTTTTTACATGTTTCCTTTTTGTGATATCCAGTATACGTTCTAATCTGCTGTGGTGCTTGTAGCTCTGACAGCTAGATGACAGTGACAGTTAAACCGCAGTGCTCGTAGCATTAGCAAAAATGCAAAAGGGAGCTTCTAAGTATCCTGAGCTACATGCCGTGTGATCTCGGAGCCCTCAGATCACCCAGCTTACCTAAGCTCAGTGATCTTACTGCTTTGACAGGGAACCACCTTGCTAACACCACCGCTGCTTCTCTGAAGCTCCCGTGTAAGTGGTGTATAAGGGCATATTTATTCCAAGCCTCCACACTGTGCTTTACCAGAAGAGTTTGCACTTTTATCTGACATCGACACATAGCAAAAACCTTGGTGTTGAATCATCTACTCATCTGCAAGTTTATGTAAGTTCTTCTGGACACAAATGAAAGCTCTAGGACTGGAAAGTCAGAAATGTAAAATGCAAAGGCAATGCTTTGGTATGAGGGAAACTGTTCAACAGACTGTAACACAGCCAGAGAACTGGTGCAATAACATTACAGACAACTGGGATTAATACACAAATACAGACAAGAACACAACTGAATTTACAGTACTGTTGAATTAAGCTTAATTTATAAACTTTATTTCTCTATGTCCATTGTATTTCTGTAAACCCCTGAAGAGCAAACATGTGTTTTATGCATTGCTCTGTACTTTCCCCATTGTTGAGCCACATTGACTTGTACTTGATACCAGATAACAACAGACAAAATTTAGATGCTTCCTTCCAGACAAGAGGAGCACCTTTCACATTCTAACATGAAATCTAATAAACATTTACAATTCACTCTTAACATGCACATTGTCTGGCTGATTATTGTTTTGATAAATTTGTAGTTATTGAAATCATTCCAACAGCAACATTATAGATAATTGTGGTGGGTAAACAAAATGATTTACAGTATATCGATTTGTGTGCAAAATGATTATTTAAAATGATGGCCTATGAGGTGCGGTAAACATGAGAGTACAATACGGCGGGCTGTGTGATGTATTTCAGCAGAGATTACAGTTCAGTAGTTCAGGCTGTGTGATGCATTTCAGCATTTTACTGTTCAGTAGTGCATTCTGTGCTTTAGCACTGACTGGACTGTGATTTTTCCCAAGGATTTTGGTTCAGCAAAAGTATGTTCAGGTGCATGTTGGTTTCAGTTTTGAGTGCCATAAAGGGTTTTCCACAGAGGATCTTCTGAAATAAGTGTCATCCAGGATGGGAGAGATCTGCAGACCTTCTGGTGGCTCCATCCATTGCTCGAGATGAGTGGAGTTCAGTATAATATGAAAGGCTGCAACCATTGACCTTGGTCACACTGCAGCTGGTCTAGTGCCGTGCAGAAGCATCACCAAAGCAAACAACCACAGAAAAGGTAATTGCAGTTTCAGCGATGGATTTGTAGAACTGATTGAGGACAGGTTGTGCAATATAGTTTCTTGAATTGTCTGAAGAAAAACATGTGCTTTTTTGTGCTTTCTTTGTGACAGAATTGATGTTTTCATCCCAGCTAAGAATGCTGTAGATGATGGTCCGTCGGGATGTCAGGACCCTACCAGACTGGCAGTAATGCTCTTGACTGCTAACAAATAGGGTGCTTCCTGAAGTCTGTTATCAATTCCACAGTTCTAGTTGTTTGAGGCACATCACACCTGACACTTAATTTAACACTAAATCATTTGAATAACATCATATACCATCTCTCTATAGTGAATCATGAAAAAAGACCCCTTGAAAGACCTATGAAGCTTACATTGCTTAGACATAATTACTCTTCCCAGCCTTTTACATCTCTTTCCCCCAAATCTGAATCCTTCCTGCCCCATTACTCCAAATGTCATGTGACTTTCACACTATGCTGCCCCAACTCCACTGCCCAAGTCAATCCCTGCGAATTCATCCTTGTCCTGAGACCAACAACAACATCTCTGATTGGACAAGAATCTGTGTTTAAAGTTTGGGGTGACTGACCGAAGGTGAGGCAAAACCTTCCACCCATTTGTCCTCGTTCTGTGATGCAAAAGTGTTGCTTCTAACCCCCACAACAGAGACACAATGCCCCACAGACCACGTTATGGAGGGTAGCTAATTGACACTGAAAGGGGTTTATTGAGTGCAGAGCGGAGTTTCTTGCTGAAGCAGAATAACTGCAGACTGTGATGCCGCTAAGTTTGGCGAAGATGCTGAGTGTTTCTGTTTCTTGTCCCAGTGAGGGTAATGTTACATTTGCCCATCGTGATTCATACAGAACATTAGCATATAATAGCCATAGCATGACATCACACCCATGAACTATTGCTGGTTTAGTTGAATCCTGCACCAGCAGGGGAATGTATAAGTGTTTTTTGATACAGTTCTGGTTTTGAAATGCACGGGGCTTTACTTCATCCGTCTTTATGCCCTCACGTGACACCCATTATTGCATTTTAGCACAAATTTTAACACACTGAAGAATTTTTCTTTGTAGTTAGAATTAAATTGTGCAATGTCCCCTCCCCACCTCCCCACCAAGGAGCAGGAAACTAAAGATACAAATGTGTTACGAAGTCAGAGGACATGACAGGCAGACGGGTGCAGGGCATCCCCGTAGACCTGGGGCAGGAGCATTTCGGCCTGCCGTAGAATTCAGGGAGAGGTCATCTGTCGAAGCTGCCAAGGGATGGTGCTAAAGCCGGAGAGTGCCGCCCACCTGTCCTTCAGAGAGCCGGTTCGGACCGGTTCTGATTTATTTGAATTGCAGATTCCCTGTGCCAGCATGTGTCCTGTAATGGAAAGTGATGTAGCTAGGACAGGTAGGGAAGCCTGCACTGGGCTTAACAGATGAAGGTGAAACTGCAGCTTCTGTTAAATGACAGCGGAGGGAGACAGGAAATTCTGGGTTTATTTCTTTACGTTGTGAACAGTTTTTTAATAAAACTTAGTTGTCATTTGGTAGCTAGATGTACAATTTGGTTCTGTTCACCCCGAGAGGTTAACTGTCTTTGTTGATATGTGTGTGTGTGTGTGTCTAATCCAATAGAGTGAGTGTGCTTTTAAATGTGATCAAATTGTCTTGTGAATTAATTTCACTCTAGTAGCATGCATATACTAATATATATGTAAAGCAAGCTGTGCCATTTTAAATTGCTTCAGTGAATTTCACAACTCCCTAGACAGACTTCTGGAGCTTGGGTCTAAAGAATTTTTATTATCAATAAATGGTCAAATCCATTACTATTGCTTCCTCGCACCTTTGTGCTGCTTTCCAATGGGAAAGTGACGACTTTCTCCGAATGCCGCCAACTACTGCATCGCCCCCCTGCGTTCTGCCGAATGGTACGAACTCATTACTGATTCATTGAGTCCTACGGTTGATTTGTTTCGGTGTCCCTGATTGATGGCATTTTTCACTCTATATAACCCCTGGCCTCCATCCTTTTAACAGCTCTGTTTTCGTTTGCCATTAAAGGCATTCAAAGGAGTGACCTGACAGACGCTGTCTTGGGTCATCTCATCTACTTTTTCTCCAGTGACGTCCAGCAGAAATCGCCCCACCCTAGTTCTCTCTGGGTCGAAGTCAGTTCACCCTCGCCTGTGTGTACGTGACATGCCTGAGCTTCAGTGTATCACTCTGTCTTCGTGGTGTCCTACAATAAAATCCATAAATACAACCATATTCATGGAACTCCATCAATGGGTAATGACTCATCAAAATCAATTTTCTCGCAATGTTAGCACTTTGGAGGTGCACTTGCTGGGCACAGTGCAGCAAACATGGCATCTTTCTCCAAATCTTTCCCATCAAAGGGCATTACCATGTGACTGACAGCAGAAAATACTTTGTTTCTTTCCAGCGAGGAAGAGAGAGTTCTACCCGATGCGTCTAGTGCAGGGTCCGCTATTACACACCATGAAAGAGAATGAATTTCCTGCTGTCAAAAGCTGCTGAGAGTTTGATGTGCAGACACTCCTCGATTAAGCTGCAATCACCCAGTCCATATTCATCTCCCTCTGTTCTTAGTGCAGAGGTTAGAAGCCTGTCTCTGACAAGTAAAGTTAGGTATAAAACAACAGTTTGGAGTCTTCTTGGTGGACCTGCATTGTAAGATATCTTGGGTGCAGGTTAAATATTGAGTTGATTTCACACTGGAACGTTATTAGGTCAGATCCATCGATTCGTCCAGTATTTGTCTGTGAGGAATGTACACACAGCAGCCATTCCAAAAGCCTAGTAGCAGAGAGGTGGACACTGAGACTTCTCAGCAGCCTGTATAATAAGGTGAGCTGAAATTATGGTGAAATTCAAGAGCCATCTGTTCCATAATTGGAATTTAGATTCTCCTTCTAGGTCATGGGAGATGAAAGCTGGAAGTTCTGGCCCAGGCTTTTGGAGGAAGCACACTTGGACAGATCGTTAGGCGCAGGTTTAGTGGACCAGGCTGCGGCGGCACTGGCCACCACCTCATTACACGACGACTGGAACGCGATGAGCTTGACTTCTCATGTTTGGTCTCTAATTGACATTTGTATGGCTACGTGCCTTTGCAAGTGATTTTTCCAACTCTGTTGAGAGTCTAGTTGCCATGGTTTCGTGTGTCTGTGTGTGTGAGTGTGTGTGTGTGTGTGTGTGTGTGTGTGTGTGTGTGTGTGTGTGTGTGTGAGTGTGTGTGTGTGTGTGTGTGTGTGTAAAAGAGGGAATGCTGTGTAATTAAAGGGGGAAGTGGATATTGATAGCTGGGCTTAAGAAAAAATGAAGTGTAGTTTTGAAATTAACAGATTGGTTTCTTTTCCTCTCTTCTCTTCCTTCTTTCCTCTCTCTTTCTTCCTTTCTTTCTCGCCCAGTTTGTACTTCATTCATGTAGTTCATTCATGAATACTTTTTACTGAAGTTGTGGCAAAACCATTTGGTCCCTTATAAAATAATAATAGTGTATGATTACTCAGCTGCGAAATGTCAGCTCGAGTAGTACATCTCATAATGTTAAAGTTCCAGGTCATCCTTTTGAAAACCAGCCACAGGCGCGTGTGTGTGTGTGTGTGTGTGTGTGTGTGTGTGTGCGTGCGTGCGTGCATGTGTGTGTTTTACCTCTTCCTGACATAGGTGTAATTATAAAATTCCTCTAATTGCTCACCCTGCTCACTCTGGATTATTTACTTTAGTAGCTTTTGGTCAAAAGTGGATGGAAACCTTTCAGTTCACTCTCACTCTTCTGCTTCTTTACCTGACATACCTAACCCTGCTGCAATTGCTCTTCCTTGAGACACTGAACAAATTACATGTTGTTAACTGAAAATATTTGAAAAGAAAATTGTCCAACAAAAATTACTGCATCTTACCCCTCCTGTGTCTTACCCTCCAGAGCAGAGCTGTGGAAGTTTATCACATCCTGAATTTCAGCTGACTGTACAGAAGGATCAGATCCCTGGAGAATCTTCTGTGATGGTTGAGTTTCCCCCAGATGAGTCCAAAGACAACACTCCCATTCGTTCAGGCTGTTCAGAGAGCTGAGATGTCAGCATCAGGAAGAATCACAGTCTTCTCTTTGCTTGTTGCTGCTCTCTGCATTTGTCATGCAGACTCACTCGTGAGAGTGAAGCGAGAGTTTTTGTTTTGAAGGTGGTGGGACTCGCACAGAGCCTAGGGTCAGCACTGCAGCGCTGACGTGACAGCAAAGATGATGCGAGATAGTGATATCCTGTTATCCAGCTATCCAGAACAGTGAGTCTGAGTGTATGTGGTGTATGTGGAGTCTGAGTGTATGTGGGTGTGTGTTGAGGGCAGTGTAAGTCTAAGGTGTGTGTGTGTGTGTGTGTGGGTGTGTGTATGTAGTACAACATGACAAAAACATTACATTTTTAAAAACATCCACAACAATACAACATACTATCTTCCATACAACATACTTCAACATCTTCAGTGAATCACAGAATGGAACTTCTTTGAATTTCCTGTATGCTCAATGAGGAAAATATATACTGTACTGAACTGTTACTTAATATCATTACTGTAGGCCCTGCAACATTTGGTACAGGTGTTAAATCTGGAGGTTCTATCCACCGCATGCGTTCCACAAGCTAAACTGAGTCAGAACTGTACCATCTATGTGCAGTTCACACTGGAAGCAAGGAAGTGAATGTAACCTAGAATCACAGTCAGCCCACGGTTCAGCTATATTTGGCATTGTGTATGGTAGACGTGTCTCACATTCATATTCCTTTGCTGTTGTGCGCAAGTACAATAGCAGAATCTCATGCATGGCTGAGTTGATGTGATCGAATCGATGGTGTTATCATGGCAGAAGATTATAAACACTTCCTTGTGTGACAACGTGTGGGCATTAGAAAACCCAGAAGCTGCCCGAAGAATTGTGCTATGGTATGATTTCTCAGACAAAGTGTCACCAGGCCCAGTCAGAGCAGTGCACAGAGCATCGAACATAGTCATGCAGGGCGAGATCTCCCAGGACTCTGGGAATGGGTTCACCTTTCATAGGTGCCTGGCCTTTCGATGTTTCCAATCAACCTCGCGGCATCCTTGATAGCTGTACTCAGCTGTGTGCTTGTGCATGGGGATGTGTGTGTGTGTGTATGAGAAAACAGTTCAAGACCAAATACCAGAGAAGGTAATCCAAACAAGCAATCAACCAAAAGGACAAAGACAGAAGCATATCGGAAAAAAACAGGTTGGTACACACACAGGATAAATATATGCACCGACTATATATGTAAGAATAATGATACACAGATAAAGATAAATAGAAGTCAGGGGAGACTGAGTGGAGAATAGAGCTGTGTGGTGAGTGGAGTGACAGACAAACTGCTGGCAAGTGAATGCTGGGAGATACAGTCCAAAGCTGTGGATGATAGAAGCTAGTGGAATACAGCCACCACTTCTGGATCACGGATATCACACAAAGAAACTTTAAAATCTCTCCTCAGGGCCATAGCCCTCCCAATTCACTAGGTACTATGACTGACCAGCCATCCTCCTGGAGCCCAGTAACTGACAGACAGTGAAGACCGGGGGCTCCTGCAACCATCACCTGGAGGGGGAGGTTCAGCCCTCGTCCCCCATCGTGGCTCTCTCACCTTTGCCCCCTGCTAATCTCATCATCAATGAGCAGGATGTCAAGAACCTTTTCAGCAAACAGATGGTGAGAAAAGTCTGGACCTAGTGTCCTCATCCACTCTAAAACACTGCTGTGAACAGCTACCAACTACCTTCACAGACATATTCAATAATTCACTGCAACTCTGCAGTGTTCCACCATGTTTCAAGACATCCACCATCGTTTCAGTTCCCCCCCAAAAATTAACAAAACTGAACTAAAGGAAATGCTGACCAGTAGCACTGACCTTTGTAGTCATGAAAGTGTTTGAGCGTCTGGTCCTAGCACACCTGAAGTCTATTACAAACCTTCTGCTCAATCCCCTGCAGTTTCGCATACAGAGTTAACATGTTTGTCGAAGTTACGGTCAACTTGGACCTTACACTTCATACTACACCTTGACAGCCCTGAGGCCTATGCTAGAGTTCTGTTTGTGGACTTCAGCTCAGCGTTCAACGCTGTAGTGCCTGAGCTGCTGCAGGCCAAACTCTCGCATCTGTTGGTGCCAGATCCCATCTGCAGGTGGATTATGGACTTCCTGAAAAACAGGAAATAGTAGGCACGACTAGGAAAACGCATCGGTTTCCTGATGACACCACTGTGGTCAGCCTCTTAACCAACGGAGATGAGTCTGCCTACAGAAAGGAAGCCGAACATCTGGTCTCGTGGTGCTGCAGCAACCACCTGCTGCTGAACATAGAAAAGACAGTGGAGATGGTGATTGACTTTAGAAGCTGCCCCCCGTCCTACCCCCCCTCACCAGTAATGGCTCTGTGGTTTCCACTGTGGAGTCACTCAAACTCCTGGGCACCACCATATCCAGGGTTCTGAAGCGGGAGGAGAACACAGTCTTTGTCACCAAAAAAGTACAGCTAAGAATGTACTTTCTAAAACAGTTAAAGAAATTCTACCTGCCGTAGAGTCTGATGATATAATTCTACACTGCAATCATTGAGTCCTTACATCATCTATAACCATCTGGTGTGGTTCATCCACCTCAAAGGAACATGTCAAACTCCAGCGCATAATCAGGATGGTGGAGAAAATCATCGGATGCAGCCTGACACCACTCCAAGACATTTACACCAGCAGGGTGATGAAACACACCAGCAAAGTAATTGCTGACCCCTCTCATCCTGGACATCAACTCTTCCAGTCACTGCCCTCTGGTAAAAGACTCAGGGCTATTAGAGCCAGCACAACCAGACCTGCTAACAGCTTTTTCCCCCCAGAGCTGTAACACTCATCAACTGCAGGGGGCGCTTTGCACTTTAAAACTGAATTTACTTCTTCCTGTGGCATAAAGCTATCCTGCACATCTGCACTAATATATTAGTATTCAATGTTCATGCAACTCTGTATAATTCTGTATATAATACCTCAATAGGTATTATATACCTCAACACTTATATATTGATATATATATACTAATATACAGATCTCACATGTACAGATATACTTATTTCTATTCATCATCCACCTTAAATGTATGCAGTCCAGAGGTTTAGGTTTAATTGAGTCCCCAGAGCTGTTTGAGTGCCACCAACAGGAGGTAAAGGTATTTTTTTTGTAACAGCTTTCAGACAGCAGTAATCTATACAGTGACGGAGGGTAGATTAAATTAATTTTAGCTCCAGATTTCATCAGTACTGAAACTGAAATGGAATTAAGACAGTACATGGTTACAAATTACTAGGAGACCAACCCCACATACTTGGGCAATGTGATGAGTTTTTTCATTGTTGGTTTCCATGTGTCGGCGCATAACAACTGGGTGGCCAGGATCCGCATTCATGTAGGAGGTGACCCACTTCATTGCAGTAAAGGCAAAGACCTCCATGTATCCTGCAGAGTACTTCCTCTAGGGAAAGAAGTGACACAGAGTCACACAGCATAGCATCAACTTGGTGGTCTGATCCAGAGGACTCATAGACGGCGGATTCTCCACTAACACCTGAGGACTGGCTCAGGAGCAGTGGTTGTCTGGCATCATGGGTGTCTAGTTTTTGTGTGTGGAGAGCATGTGATCCAGATGAACAGTGAGGGTGACCCAGACCTCCAAATCCAAGTCCTCGTCCTTGCTGGCTAACTCAGGATTTCAGGACACAGGCCATTGTGGAAGGCAACTAGCAAGACAGGCTCATTCCAGCCACTTCTGGAAATCAGAGTGAAAAAATTCCTTGGGATAATCTGACACAGAACAAATGCTCTGCCCGATTTTAGCAAGCATATCATCATTCGACCCTTTTTCATAAGGGTGATCAAAAACAGTTCTGAATTCTCTTTCAGACTACTCATAAGAAAGAGCTTATGTAGTACTTTTCCTGTCAAACAAGACACCAAAAAAGGAGACTCTCCATCTGGGGAGAGTCTTATTAAATAAGACGAAGTGTTGCAGCAGAAATCCTCTGCCGTCACCGAGGCTCATACGTCTCAGGTTTGCTCACACATGGGATTGATTGATGATGCAGGAGTGGAGAGCGGAGACACTCCTGGGAACAGGGCCGATCTCAGGGGTGTTCATGCTTTGCAGCACTGTGGACATCTCCTCGCTATCAGCAGTGAGAGCCAACTGCTTCTGCTGATCACCATGGTGTTGGGTGAGAATGCTAACAGACTGAGTGAAGCTCAGTCCATTATTGTGTTGGCACAGGATCCATCCCTGGTTGCTGACCGCCATGTTCAAAGCTTCCAGCTCCACCATCTGTACGGAGGCGAAGTGTTCTATAATGTGACAGACAATACTCGGATGCTTGCGGAGTGGAATGAACATGCTTGTTATTTATAAGAAGGTTAATCGAGCTGCAGTCACCAGCTAGACAAGTGTCTGTAACCAGAGTGAAGTCAAAGGAAAGAAAGAAAACAGTCTAAGGTCAAATTCCACACAAAGCAGGTCCAAATGGGCATCCAACCAAAAAGGACAAAGGCAGAAACGAATGTCAGGTGAAACAGATCAGTACACAGATGGCACGAGACAAAAATGCTAGATATACACTCAACAGTCATAGCAATACTTTGCAAAGGGATTGCAAAAATGGACAGACCAGTTAGTGTATACTAACTAGGTTAGTATACTGATACATAGGTGAGTATAATTAGTAATCCTGGGAGGCTTTAACTTGTCAATCAGAGTAGGGTGATGGATGAATTGCTAATAGGTGAATGCTGACCCATGCAGTCCGAGGTAGTGGAACAGTCAGCATCAGGGCTTGTGGGTAGCGTGACACGACCACAGCCACTACTACTTCTAGTACTACGATTGATACTGCTATAGTAGTACTGCTACTACCATTACTACAAATACTACTACTAATATTTCTACTTTTGCTATATTGCTTTCCATGCACCTTTCAAGAAACTCAAGGACACATTACAAATGGAGAGAGTGGGTGGTATTATACAGCCAACTATACAGTACATGGATATAAATAAGACACAAAAAATATAAATATTTGTTATAAACGATAAATTAAATGTTTTCACAGATTAGGTTTTGAAACGTATGATAGTGTGATATTTGGCCTTTGTTTTCTGTTATTGTATTTTGGCTTGTTTACCCAAAAGGTAAAGTTAGGGATTAGTTTTAGAATGATTTTTAGGACTATTTTGTTTCATTTTGTTACAGTATCTTTGGAGTCATATGTATGATAATACATGATGCTTGTTTTTGTTTAGAAGTTGATGGTTTAGCTGAGTAAGAAATTGTATTTGCTAATTTGTGAGGCAAAATCTACATATATTCACCACACAAAGTGAGCATCTGACATACAGACTTAATATTCCTGTTCACAAAAGACTTGGCTGTTAATGTATCCTTTCTATTTAGACCCGCTACTTTCTGACCTTTTCGTGGACCTTTGCTCATTCAGGTCTTTCCGGTTCAATCCAGTTTTGCTTCAGGCAGTCAAGCAGAGCACATCCGAATGCAGCTCCTCTACTACCTTCTTATGTGCTTTAGATTGAATCCAACTTCAAGCGGATTTCAGAAGGAAAACGACACTTGCCTCAAGACGGGACAACAAATCCCACTGGAGGTTGACAACTGTTACTGTTATATGTTTTGTGCATAAATATAAACACCACCCTCTTTGTTAGAAACATGTATTCATTAGGGCCTTGTAGGTACAGAGTTACTTACTTGCACAGTGTTCTGTTCTCTAACTCTTCGTGAATTGCCCCATGATTCCAGGGCTACTATTGGCTAATGTTTTTGGGTGGTGCACCTGATCTCAGTTCAGCAGTAACACTGGGCACGTGGCCCATTCTGCCATGTCACTACTACGTCAGCACCACTGCCGGGGTTCAGAGCAGCCTGCCAGCCAAAAATATCCAACCCCATGGTCAGAAACTGAGCAGTGATGAAGCTGGAGATGGGGGGGGGGGTATGAGAGGTGTCCTTATAGTGGCAAATGAGTGTAGGTGCAAAGTAGATATTATATATTTATATTATATAATATATTTTATATATTATATAATATAATATATTTTTTTAAACAGTAATTATTCATGTGAGTATGTACCCTATGTGTGTATGTACCCTAAACCCCAACAGATTGCAGTTTTCATATCAGTCAGTATCGTGTTAATGAGTTTCTTAATTCTCTAGAGATCTGTCCCAAGCTAGTGCATGTCTTCACTAAAGCAGAGATGTCAGAAGAAATGACCTACTTTAGAGCATTTGAAACATTCATAATTGCTCCCAAACACCACCTTATAATGGAGAAGCACTCTGCTGTGTGCTCTCTCTGACGCTTCCCTCTGTACTCGGATATATGAGCAGCATTTTGTGGTGAGCAGCCATCTTACTGAACGCGAATGCAAATGTTGGAACATTGTAGCTCTATAATAATTTTGCTCCCGTTATATGTAAAAATGATTGAGCAGTTATTAGTTATTTCTTTGCTGCATGTATTTAGTCTGTAGGAGCATCCTGTGTATTTATCTACCCAGTTTTTAAGACTTAAATGTCCTCGTTTTAAAGGTAAAATATATATTTATCAAAATATTTAAAATGTCGAGTGTAGAACCAGGTAAATAATAATTATCGCTGTAGAAGACAAAACACTACATGCTAATGCACACACACACACACACACACACACACACACATATATATTGTTCGTGCATATATAGCCTTTAATGGAATGCATTTTTATCAACTCTATATTGTTTTTGTGCCATACCGAACTGAATGGGTGTGGACAAGTGGAACTTGTTTAGAATCTAAATCACTTCCTTTCCTGTACCCACAGTCAGTGTCATTGATCCAGATTTTAAAATGTAGTTATCCGCTTATGAGCACAATACAAAATGCTTTAGAACTCTCTACACAGGGCACATTTTTGCATAGTGTTTATAAAGGAATGAGAAGGAACCTGTAATTACTAGCTGTAATGAAGCAGCATTATTTTCCATTCTGCAGCCTTGTTTGATTAGATGTTTTTGTCATAATTTGAAACAGTTTTGATGGGTGGTTGACATCAGGATGACAGATAATAAAGATTCCAGGCATTGCCATGCAAGTTTTAATGGGATTTTCACACCTGCTCCCAGAAGTAATGTGCAGTGCTGAATAAATGCTGTTCCCGACAGCAGCAGGTTAGGTGTTTGACTGGAGAGGTGTGCCTGTCAAAAGGGTGGTGCTGTGTCCGGAGTCTGGAGGGACCTTGACGTCCACTAGACAGTGGCAGGTGGGCATTTGACTGGGGTGTTGCCCCCTGTCAAAGCATAATGCAGGTGTCCCAAGGCGAGCTCGGGGAGGACACCCAAAATAAGTTCTAAGAATACTTGGGGGTGTTGGTCGAATACTGGGGCAAAGTAATGCTGCAGTACATTGTGAATGTTCTAGAACAGCACTGGCAAGTCATGTGGAACAATGGGAGTTAGGAGCGATGGGGGAGCACGGAGATCTGTTGGTTGTATGAGAGATGCTTCACCGCGCTGACTGTGGATATCACGAGCTGAAAACAAGCCAGATGTTTTAGCAGCTCCATGAGAGTTTCCTTTGTGTAAAATCAAATCCCCAGACTGCATGTGCCGGGTTCCACACAGCTGCGAGCCCTGGATTTAACTTCAGATGGAAATTCAACACAAATTGGCCATTATATTCCTGTGGCCTTTCGGTTCCGGTGTTGTCCTGATCTGAAGTGAAATTTAATGCGGCGGCCCTGGCGTTAACGAACATGCCGCGCCATAACCACTGGTAGACGAGTTCCCCACTGCGGAGTTCCTCACATTTGGGCCTGAGGGAAGTGATTTTGCTCAGAATTCCAATGTCACTGTGTGGCTAATCAGCTGGGTTGTTCGATCTCTGCAGCAGGCAGCACATTTGTTGATCATCGGGACGTGATCACAGTACCACTGGTCTTAGAAACAACAAAGCAAACTGCCAGATTAGCAGATCTCTTAATCTCTGGTGGACACCTGTATCTATTACTGGGGAAGCTCGGCTTCAGATGACAAGTGAGTGCCTCAGGTTGAACAGTAATTTGAAGGAAATGTACTTTCGCTTTGTTGTCGCGGTAGTAAGCAGAAGGCCTCCTGTCTCATTATTGAACCAGAGCTTCTACGGCATCATCGGAGAACTTGCATTTACCCAGGTTATATACGCAGACCACTGAAGCCATTTTCTTTTTGCATCAGTTTCTCAAGCTTTGATTTTGCTTTCAGTGGGTCTGCTATGAGGCGAAGCTTTTTTTCAAAGCCAGAGCCATTTAGTCGTCCGTTCATTAGAGAGGGAGTCGTTCCTACATTAGTGCATCATGCCTTGGCCGTGCTTTAACAGTGCTTACCTGCTCCAAAGTCTCGTAAATAAACGTAACTTTCTTTAAGCCTCCAACTCCAGTTAAAAGAGTTTTTTCTTGTTCATTGAAATTCTGGGCTGTGTACTGTGATGGGGGGCCTTCGGAGATGCACGTTAGTTGCTTTGCTCCACCACAGAAAGAAAGAGAGCTTGCTGAGCTTATCAGAAGCTCGTCACGATCATCTGATTCTGGGGGGTGAAGCTCAGCTATTTACAGAATACCTGATCGCTTTGATGCAGTCACTCTGTGAAGTCACAATGGTAGCAATGATGATAATACACCCTAGGCAAACTTCCTACATTTTCAAAAGAACTATGAAAATATTTTATTTTTAAACTCTGGAGCAGACGTTTCTGTTACACTTTTATTAAAATTGTATTGCTTTTTGTGAAAGCCAAGAGAGAGACAGAGAGAAAGAAATAAAGAAAGTTTACTTCCAACCCAACATCATTTGCATAGTATAGTTAATTTATTATAATGCATTTGATTGTGAAGAAATGATTGAATTCATTGGAGTTTCCATTCACTGTTCACTCATTTAAAGTATTCAGAAACTTAAGCAAGAAGTTTGTGTTTTTCAGATTTCCCAGAAGAAAATGATCCCTGACGTTTCATGTTTCTTTTCCTGTACTTTCAAACATTTTAAGTTGATCATGTATGGTACAGATTCACTTTGTTATGCAATGCTTACATTCAGGAGGCAATAGGCACCTTTAATGATAATCAACCAGCCTAAGTTTTCTTCAAGTGATTTTGTGGTCTAGCTGAGACAACTGGGCCAAAAAATCTGACCTAGTCAATGTCATACATTCCCCTTTGTGCCATTTAGGATTGGAGAAACATGTTTTATGATGCCTTTCATTTCAAGTTCTAGAGTCCCATTTAAAAAGTCCTCTGTGGCCATGAAGTGCCTCAAGAAACCAATGTTGTCCACTTCACAAAATTGCCCAAACACAACATTTGTTCTTACATAGTATGTTTTGCCTTCTTGGAATCTGGAGTCATCACACAATTTGGCAATAAAAAAATCCCCAGCCAGAATACAGCATGCCAATTACAGCTCAGCATTCACTATTCACTTTATGGCAAACCAGCCATAAAGCTCTGAAAAGTAGGTTGAGTATCTCCACTTACAGCTAGTTGTAGGACTTTGCTGACAAGTAGACGGTGTGAGAGGGAGTATATGCAGAAGAACTGCAGAATCATTTACACTGAACACCGCTGGCCTGCGTAAGGGCAGCCATAACCCAAGATTGGTCTTTGTTTTTACTTTATCAGGGTCTGACAAAGCACAAGAGAGACAAGCAACACTTTTTTTTTTAAACATCTCAAACAATGAATGGTAAAGAATGTTTTAATATACGAGACATGCCAGCTAACTTTAATACCCCTCCCTTAAGTTGACAGAAGAAATCTTAAATCTCACATCCCTTCTGCAGCAAAGCAGACATTATCAGACATTATCAGACATTTATCAGACATTTATCAGGCTTCGGTATAGACATTATTAACCAATTGGTCAAGTTTATAATCCATCACAATTGTAACTGCTTCTTGCTGGCTGTCATTGTGGTGCACTATAAAGTCATAAATAGTGTAAGACCTATAAAGTATATTTACTGCTTGTGTACCTGTTCTAAATATTTTGAAACCTTTCATATGCCTTAAGTTTTGATCTTAATACTTAGTGGTTTATTTGTGGGTGCTTGGTAGTGTGGTGTCAGTCTCATTGCCATTCAGAAAATCGGCATGACGTAACTGAAATAGTTGAATGGTTAACGAGAGGTGTAGTGTTGCAGTGTCAGTTAAGCCATAAATAACGTATGTCAGCCATTTTCCGGTTACCCACAGAAGCAGACTGACATTATGGGCTGACTGTGACTGTGTGAAGCCTTGCTGGTTTGCTTCCATGAATGCCGAGCTTCTCTTTCATTACTAGGCGGGAGCATCTGTCAGCACCACTGCTGTTACTGCGACCCTCCCTGCTGTTCTCCATAATCCCCCCCCCATCCAGCCTGTAAGAGCTGGAATCCTGAGACAGAGAAAGGACTCAGGCTAGCGGGCATCAGGTCGGACCGCGGGGCTCAGTGAGCTGCTGCTGGCACACTCGAGCTCCAGCCATCGGAGGTTTAGGGGTTTGCCTTCTAATGTTCGAACACAGTGTGAATTTCGAACACAGTGTGAATTTCAGGACCTGTGTAGAAGGACTGCTTCTACATCTGCAACATAGAAGGACTGCTTCTACACAAGCCTGCTCTTGGGACGTTATTTTTATCACCCAGCTTGTGGAGGTCTCACTATTCTGCACACACACACACACACACACACACACACACACACATGAGCATGAGCTGCAGCTAAGCCATTCAGGCATACGAGAGCCCTGAATAATGTAATTGTTCTTGACAGTCAATGATAATGCTAATGTGTCTTTGACGGCAGAGCAGAGGGGTGAAGGAGCTCTCTAATGGGATATTTGCTTGTAAACATGCAGAGAAAGCAGGTGGAGAATTTCTCGAGAAAATGCTAAAAACAGGAGAGATCATTCAGAATTGAGCACTGTGTGTTCCCGAGCTCCTTCAAAATGAACACTAATCAAAGCTGTAATTTCATCCTTGGACACTGTATCCATCTTCTCGTAGTTTCTTGAAGTTACTTTTTAAAAATGAACTTTGAAGTTTTATAGTGTACTTGCCTGACTGACTCCATTTAGAATATCGCAGATGTATGAACCAGCTCACGTTACGATAATGTAATTAAACCAGGCTGTCTGAATTAAAATGGGATTAAGAAAATGAGCCATGCCTGTTACCATGGAGGTGCTCAACGGATTGGGAACATTTAGGTAAAATAGAAAACATCCATCATGCTCTGTTGACACTGAGAGCAGAAATGAAAAGGGAGCCCAGTGGTCCTGCCTGATTTATGCAGTACAGAGGGAACGGAGACGTGATCGTGGAAGGACCTGACAAGATACAGAATGACGGACTGTATCTGAGCGCTGGAGATGTCAGACCACTGTCAGATGCATTTAGCCTGGTAAAACCGTCCTGGATCGCATAACCTTTAGCCTGGTTCTTGGTCTGCCATTTTGTGATGGCACTCCCTTTATGCATAAGGTTATCACATCAATGTCAGTCTAAGGCTTTGGCCTTTGTCGTACTTTCCTTTTCCTCTCATGCTCTGTATTTGCACATTTAACAGAATCGTCTTCGAAGCTCTCAAGAACATGCTAGAAAATAACCAGACCGAACACATGCACAGCTAATTCCCCAATGCAAAATTAACATATAAAATTTTTATATAAATCCAGTGGGGTCCAGCTGTTTTTATTCTATGCAGAGCACCATAATGTTTTTTTCATGCAATTGCTCATTGCTATATAATGAATGGGCCTCATTAGAAACAATTAAAGATACTATAATCAGAATGACATTGAGGGATTCTCTATCTCATTAGCAATGGTTTATTTGCTAAAAACTGTCTTCCAAAGTTTTGGTCATAGTCTGGTCATGAGTTAGGCATCCAGAGTCTCTCCGTTGACTAGCACAACCTCAGACATAATTTCACTCTGCTCACCAGGTAAGTAGATGAAGGTCAGCCGTGGGTCTCTCCATCCAGCACCAAACACCACAATCTGCCCAGCCCACCAAGCAACTTGTTTGGAGCAAGCTGCTCTCCAGTTGAACACTGAGGTTCCCAGTACAGGGAAAGATGTATTTTTTTCTTGAGGTACAGGCTAAAGGTTTGTATACTCGGGGATCGATACACGCCAGCACGCTCCCTCTTCCTCACTCCCAGGCGTTCAGCTCGGCCTCCGTGCTCAGCAGATGTGAGCTCATCCGCGGTAAAAAAAATTCTACCTCTCAGTGGCACTCTGAGGTAAGTCAAGGACACAGAGGCTGTTTTAAAAGGGGCAGGTGTTCTGTTCGCGCACATCCCTGGCTGCTCCCACTTCTCAGTATTGGGGAGGGGGGAGGGACTTTACTGATCTTTACTGTGCCACTGCTCTGTGGGTTGCACACTTTTCATGCAGTTCTCTTCTGACTCCATGTTCTTCTCTCACCATTTCACAAGCAGATTTTATTGGATAATCTGTGTTTTGCAGCAGTTGAGCAATGCACTGCTAATTATTTGTAAGTTGGATTTTGAAAGCCAGCCACACTATGGCCTGTTCCTGCATTCTGGCAATTCTATTCCAGCACCCAGAAACAAAACGTTTGAAGCTTTGCATAGTAATGTATGGAGTTTCTTAGAAACCGCTTGGATCAGCAGTGTTTTTTGTTAGCGTGTTTTTTTAATTTATTTATTTATTTATTTCTGTCAGCCTTCTAACGTTAGCCTGAACTCACGTCATGGAATAAATCCAAGTTGTCAGCTTTTCAAGACTTCAGCATTTAAGATCACAAAAAATTCAAAGCGAAATTTGCATTGTTCTGAAATAACTTGATCTGTGATGTGTGTGATTTTTTTTTTTTTTTTTTTATAATCACCAGCCACCAATCACCTCTCACCTCACCCAATAGGCTAAAATAAACAGTGGTAAAATGTCCACATCAATCCATGTGCTCTTTAAATATAGGATTGTCTGCTGGGCCCAGAAGAAACCATATTTTACTCTGCTAATGAATGAAAGTGCTGTGGCGAATCGAGATTCCATCTCAGAGGAAACTGTCTCACATAAAACTGTGGAAGGTAGCTAATAATGTCCGAATCCAGTAACGCTATTGACGAATATAAACTCACTGGCACTGAATGTCACTGAGGCAGAAATCCAGGTGCACAGTGCTGACTGTACTGCACATATAGCTAATCCAGCATGCGGTCGAGGATGGTCTTTTCAAGGTCTGTTCTTCAGAACAGTATACACATATCCATGGGGCAGTTTTGGTTCATTTTGTGTGTGAGTTGTGTTTGAATTGTTACAGTTTTAGACCTTGTTTCAGCAATGGTTAGAGGACAGCAGGTTTTTATTATGAATCTGTAGGTTTCAAAAGTGAGGGTGAGCTACAGTTTTTTTATTCTGAGAAGAACCCAGCAGAAAACAGGAGAAGGAGGTGATTTGTCTTGTTTAAAAGGCCAAACCTTTTTTTTTGGTGCCACTGTTGAGATGTAATTGGCCTGTCGGCTTGACTGACAGGTTCAGGAGTGATTCCGTGAGCACTCTGGCAGCACTGGGAGGGTCAGATCTGTCTGATGAATCATGCTGAGGGGAAATAGAGATGATGAAGGCTAATGATGCAATGCACTGGGTAACATTAGTCTTGCATCTCCAGTCTGCCTACACAAGGGTTTCACCACTGATGCAGTCTCAAAACCAACAGCTGAATACACCTACTCATCTAGTCTCCATCTAGTATAGTGGTGCATGAGGAATTAAAGGATCTTGAGTTTATTCAAGAGTGTATTTCTATTTCTATAATCCAGTAAAACGCATCACACATCTGCCGTTTCTAAATTCTCACTAAATAATACTCAGACTTTCGAAGTGCAGTGATTCTCACCATGGAGACGCCATGAATAGTTTGAAATAGGTGTTCTAACAATAAAGACATTACATGTCATTTGCACCATAACTAGTAACTCTTTCTTCTATCAATCACTGACAACTAGAAAGGAGAATCGAGAAGATAAAACACCTCAACACTACCCACCAATGGAGCTATACTACCTCTGAAGTCCTTTTAAAATTCAGGATTTACAGGCCTTTCATTATGATATATGTTGGCAAAGCTCCACAGTGTGTTCTTAGAAATTTTATCTGAAATTGGCAAAAGGTTATGTTTTACAGTCCAAAGTTAGGCATACCATCCATAACAGGGCTGTAGTACTTAACTGTTGAAGTAGTTTGTTATTGGTAGAATGCAATCTCTTGTGCAGTGTAGGTCATGGGTGAAAATTGGAAAGTGAATATAACCTTTAATTTCAGGAGATGAATCTTGCATTGATCATTTTACTGTTGACATGTAAACAATGTTCTTACATTGAATAATGTAAAATGACTCATGCATGCACTTTTCTGTGTGTATGTGCCAATTTTAGATATTGACATATATGCAGATAAAACAAAACAGCCTAAAGAAAGTTTATAGAAACTTTCTTTAGAAGCGAGAACACATTTTTCCCTCCAAAGAGCTGATAGATATTCAGAATTCAGCTGGGAAAGAGGATCAAATTCAATTTCTTTCCTTCCATGCTGGGCCAGAGGGGAAAAAAGCACCATACAATCCTCATTAAAATAAGCAGATTTTACCCCTCATGTATAAGAAATGAATTCCACACTATTCCACTGGTCTGTTTGTGCATCACTAGAAAACATAGCAGCTATGTCTAGAAACATGAAAGATGCTTTCTGAGGGAAGAGAGTAGTTTAGGAGATCACTGCTAATGTTCTTCAGGTGCTTTTACAGCCAACCTTCTCCGCGTGGTGAAAATATCAGTGCGCATGCTAATTTTTTTCATATTTATTTATTTTTTACTCTGTATTTTATTATTCACTATATATTTTTTTTACCCTTCACCACACTTAAATTCTTCACAACTTTGAGGTCAAGACTTTAAGCAGAGGCTTAGCTGCCACAGATTGTCATATGATTTCATATCAAATTGGGGGGGGGGGAATTTAAGTCTTAATTCTGATGAGTTCTTTGTGAAAACATTTTCTAGGTGGCCACACAGGAATGTCAGAACAAATTACATATAAGAAAAATGTTTGCATTATGAATACCCTTTACAGTAGCTCATTATAATCATAGCAGAGGGTCAAAAAAGTGAAATCATAATCCACATTTTACATATGAACTATCTTTCCCCATTGTACTTGGATGTATAGAATTTCCCATCAACCTATTGTCATTTAGTGTAGGCTCGAGGCAAAGCTGATTAGGCTTACACTGAGAATAATGTCCTTAATCAGGACATTTCTATCTATTCGTGTATCATTAGCTCATGTCTCTTTGCCCAAAGGTATTTGCGGAGATCTGAGACAGCAGACTTATTAAATATGCTCAAGGCCTGGAAACCAGTGGTGAAGGAAACCAACCTTCCATTGCATGCATTCTTTTTTGACCTACCTTTGTCTCTTAGATTTGCATACTTTTATATGTAACTGTTCATTGAGGATCTTAATAAGGCTGTTCTTAATAAGCCTATTATATTATGCATTATATATGAATGTTATAAGGCAAAACTGGCATGTTACTCACTTTTTTTTCCTCTAAGGCCATCTTTTTTGGGGTAGGTTTTTTTTCACTTCTGTATGGGCTGTTCAGAGGGTTCTTCCTGTGCACTGTAGTGTGCAGGGTGGTGGAGAACCAAAAATATATATATATCCTTTTTGTGGGAAAGAGATAGAATGCTCAATCATTCTGCTAACTGAGCCACAGCCATCTCATTGAATTGTTGGCACATTTCCACTCACAGTGTCACTGAGATCCACAGTGTAAGCTGCACTCACACTGATGTGTAAAACGCATAAAAGTAGAAGTGGGGTCAGTAATTTCTTCCATGTATGGAGATTTGCTGATTTTAGGGTTTCTTAAATAATTCATTGTGGCATTCATTCATTTTTCAAGGATGTTTTTTTTTTTTTAAATAACAAAAGCTTATTTTTTTTTCTCAAACTGTTTACTGATGGTGTAAAGTATCTGCTTCCAGATAATGAACCTGTCTGTGTTCTTAATGAGCTGCTTCTTTGCTGATAACATTCATTACTTTCCCAGACGGGCATACAATGGCAGAAATGAACATTTTAACAGCTGAGTTTCCTGTGACCACTTCAGCGCTTAAGTATTCACCTTCTACAGCACTTTGCAAAGTCTGCCACAGAGAGTTTGGATCCCCGCCTGGCAGAACAGCAGACAGGCGAAGCAGAAAATAAAGTTGGCATACATAAGCAAACAACTGCCTTACGGAAACCCAGCTTACTTGTCCTTCACTGTTACCTCACTGTTACCTCTTACAGGAGTTACACTGTTACAGGAGAGCATCTGATAACCGCTACCATAGCACTCCAAGCTAAATCATGACAACAAGAGAGACAACATATCTGTAACGTTTCAGTTGACCACATTTTAATTCACGGATGAGCAAGAGCAAACGGAGGTGAGAGGTGATGTTGTCTCAGTTTTAACAGAGCGCACAGAGGCCACCTTTCTCTCATCTATAACATTCCCTTTGACCTGTGTTTCTGGACACACAGCTAAGCAAACCAAAACCTCAGCCTGTACCAGCAGACTTGTTTTATGGCCCATAAATGATGTGAAGTTATTATGAAAATGAGGAGCTGTGTTTTGTGAAGCAGCAAAGCACTTGTTTTTGATTCGTTTATCTGTTTCCTAGTTCTACAAGGAAGAAGAAGAAAAAACATGATTGTGGTTGTTATTAGTATCAAGCAGATGGAGAGGCATCTTGCCCCTAAGCCATACCATCTGTGTGGAGGTACCTGGTCCATAACATTGTGGCAGTGTGGGTGGTGTACAGCATGGCTCCAAAGAAGGTTCAGGCGAGATTTTCTGTACCTTAGCATATATCATCACTGCGCAAGTCCAACCTACAAGCTTTCACTGTCAGTCTTGCTTCTGTGGTAAAATAAAGGAAATATACACAAGAGAGTCCCAGTGACATGGTACAATGTTGGGAATATACACAGGGAAGACCTGGCTACCAGTGTTTGAGTATCTTCAGTGTCATTTGAACATGGCTAAACTTTTACTTAATGTTGCTGATAGATATCTTGCATGTTCTCTTTTTCACTTTTCAGACAGTTTTTCTATGCTGTATATTATATATGTTTTTATTTTTTTATTTTTATAGGTGAACCACGCAAGTTTGACCCAACATTCAGAGGGCCTATTCATAACAGGTAATGGTGCTTTGCTTGTTATCCCTATTGCTTTTTGCAGGTCTCCACTGGTACTCCAGTCAGTGTAATTATTTGTCTTGAAGAATGGTTTTATGTAGGTAACCATGGAGATGCCCCTTGTTCATACTGTAATCGTAGATTATTTTGTTCTTTTATGTACAAGTTTGTACATTAAATTATATTTGCATAGACCATGAAAAGACATTTCTATATACAGGTACGTTACAGGCAAATATGACCACCAGACAATTTCAGTGTGGGATTTGGCTCACATGACAAGTGAGTTATGGGTAAAAACTGGGTTCTCTACACCTGTCATAACAGGGCCACGGATGACTAGTCGTTAGCCGTGACCATGAGACTGTGAAACAGCCAAAACAGGTCAGCCAGTAAAGGGACGCTCAGTACCCCAGATCGAGTGATGGTGCACCATTAAATAAGGAACGAGAGAGGCAGCTCACACCCGGATTTGCAGCTGACACCGAAGCTGGGCTGCAGAGGGGTGGCGGAGGCGTGAACGCGAGGGAGTAGTGGAGGGGTAGTTATGTACATTTCTCCATATCAAATGGGCAGGCCTCACTTACCATTACCATCATGGAGTTTGTAACCTTATGAGGATGAATTAGTCTGGACTGGGTCTGCGATGGAACTGAAAACTGATTTACTTAACACTTCATCGTTTAGGCGTGAACCATGTGCTCTATGATTTGTCTGTATGTAGTATTCCAGGCAGGATAAGCTTCTCTTTGGCATCCAATACTAACAAGTCTTGTCTTTGTAAAGTTCTTGCTTTCTTGCAGTGTTGAAACATATATAAGACGAATGGGTGCATTATGATACTGTGTGATCTTTTCACTAAACATTTTAAAGTGGACTTGAGAATAATTTATATGACTCTATTAAGTCAGAGTTAAGAGGTCTTTATTGTCCCACGCACTAGGTTTAATGAAAATCACTCTTGCATGTCATTCCTACACATTTCTGCTCTACAGCACAGCAACAAAACCATACCAGAGTGTGACTTACTAAACAGGATTGAGACAAGACAGAACCATAAAACACACATAAGCAGTTACTGCACATCGTCCGTAGTAAACATGTTCGACACGGTAAGCATAGTTAATAAACTGCCAAATGTCAATAAAATGTTATGGATTCACAGTATATGAAGTGGTATGTGTACAATAGAACAATGCAGCACAGTCAAGCTGCACACTGGCAAGAAAATACACATCAGGTTCAAATTAGCAACTGTATGGTTGTACATTAACTTAAGTGCAGGTAATATATTCATACATAAGTATATGCGATTTTGTGCATGCTGAGTCCTGGGGAAAGAAAATGTCTTTGACATTTGTCTTTTGTCTTTTGACAAATGTCTTTTGACATCTTGTGTTACGAGTACTTATTGTTCTATAATGTTCCTTAGATGGAAGACAGGAGAGCAGGGTGTGAGCGAAGTGACTGAGGTCCCTCAGAAGACGGAGAGTGCATGGTGATTGTACAGTGATTCTGTTTTTACCATTCTTTGTAGCATTCTGTAGTCCTGTGCTGAGCTGATGTTAGACCAGAATGCCTGTGTGGATGGACTCTATAACGCATTTATAAGGTGGTATAAGGTGGTGAGAACTTCCTGGGACATTCCACAGTTTCTACTAATTCATGAAGGACTTGCGTTCGTAGGACTTGCGTTTCTCAACTACGACATGCAAGCAGTCACCAGGTCAGAAGTCGGCTTTGATGGTGTCCCTCAGGAATTTTAAGCTGCTGACACCCTCCACATCTTCTCTGATGAAGATGGGGGAGTAGACTGCTTCCAACCTCCTGAAGTTTGTGACCTTTAAACATGTAGTCATTAGTCTTACTGAGATTGAGAATCAAGATATTATCACGGCACTAGAACGGCAGGATCTCGCCATCCTCTCCAGTTGAGATATTGCTACTAATCCTCACATTCCATTGCAGAGGCCCACACTGAGAACCACGTCACAAAATTGCTAGTGTTAACTTAAAATTCATGGAATTCAATTCAGTGCTAGAAAAGTATGTGTGTGTCTACACACCAGTGTTTACTTACATTAATGTTGCATTTTAAACATACAAAATCTATCAATTTAACACTGTGTGTAGTTGAAAATGAACAAATCTCTACAGGGTCTGTTGCTGACTTTACTCAACTGAAAACAAATCTTATATTTTAACACTTTTGGGCGTAAATGCTAAAATAACACCACTGGAGCACAATTTTAACAATTCTAGGAGTAAAGAGAAAAATACCTATTGCGGTATAATTTAAATTTCAATATTCCACCACTTGGAACTTTATATAAATGTACAAAAATACTTAATAAAGTACAAAAATATTTAGTGACATTTCACATGACAAAGATGCAGTAAGGTACAGTGCACAAGCTATCATCCATTGTTATAAGAAAACTGTCCATCTTCAGTGCTGGAGCATCGCAAATCATCTACATAAATCAATGTAATCTGATGTCTCTTCACTCCAGATGGCATTCGTGTCGTCATCAGAAGACAATGTACTGACATTTGTTGTTACAGAGAAAGGCTTCCTCATCTTTTACAATTATATTGACAATCTTGTTGAAAGCAGGCGTCTAGTTTTCAACATCAGTGCACACAAACATTCCAACCTGATATTCTGTTCCATAATGTTCACGCAGGAAGTTGTGATGACATAAACATAAACAAACAGGCACATCCAACATTTCACTTAATTTTGCACGTCCCTCTAGATCAAAACAGTTTGAAAGAGACCAAATTAAAAACACTTAAAACAAAATGAAAAGGCAGTTGATGTTTCTTACCAGCAGTTTTATAGTGACTTTGAGATGCTTTAAAGATATTTACATTTTTTTTTACCATCGTTTCAAATTTCATGTACACCATATATGAGTGTAAGAGAGGCCGATTTCCCAGATGAATCTTGGATAATGAGTCACTGCATGATGCTTAGGAATCGTTTTGCTCTGAATACAATTTAAACAATGTATGATTGACAGATATCAAATACTACTGCTTGTAATACCATGGGTTATGGCTGATGAAAACAATACTCTATACTATATTACACAATAGTAGCTTGTAAACAATAATAATAAACAATACTAGCTTGTATCTTTAGTTGACCATCATTGGTTCATCCTCTGCAACAGTGAAATGATGTTCAGTTGGTGAGACTCTAAGAAGAAGAAGGACATCAGGGTGGATCAGGGAGACCTGCAGATGATGGGTCAGTAATCTGGTATCTCCTGGGGCCTCAGATGTGGCATGAATAGCTTGACTGAGTTGGGAGGTGAAGAGAGAGGGGCAAAAAATCACAGAATGTTAGGTATGCTCTTTGATGTAATGGAGAAAAATGTACGGTTGTGCAGAGAGCAAGCAGGGACTCTGGCATTACTACCTATGACAGGATAAATAAAAGGAGAGAACCACCAGGTAACACAGACATGTGGGAGCCCTGGGGCATAAAGCATCCAGCCAATCACTGGTCTTCATGTGAAAATTAACAATAGCGTCTGATGTACGATCCATCATTAATGTCATTATAAATATCCTCTTCTTGTAGTTTGACCTCCTGGAAAGTTAGGCAGAGCGCCTTATTTTCTTCTAAGATAGATACATAAATGTGTCATTGACTGTAACTCGACTGATTCGGAATACCCTTACAGCTTGAACAATGTTCCATTTTTTGTGAAATATCTCTTTTCGGTTTGGGTTTTTATGCTGATCAAAACAATACAGAGGCAACCGACATAAAGGCATTTAAAAACAGCTTCCTTTTCTGGTGCATGGGTGTCATTACCAAGCTACTCCACTGAAACAGCCAAACATTGTACAGTGCTTTCAGAAACTCAAGTTGCTTGAACTTGAACAACACAGGTACATGTATAGGAGCCTGGGCTGTGATGGAATGCTGTACATCTACTGATTGTGAATCACATTCAACAACACGGCTGTTTACTGCCTCACCAATCTCCAGATTTGATCAGAAACCATTAGCTCCCTCATGCACTCATCACATGTTAAAATAAACCCAACATTTGTAAAAAAATAAATAAATAAATAAATAAATAAACACAGAGGAGCACCCAGACTCTCCACATTTTAAATGGAATGAATGCCCAAGGTACAAACCATGCTGAAACTTCAAATAGTGAAAAAGCAACCATTTTTGTGGCAAACTTTTCAAATACACGTCAGCATTGTTCAGCATGCAAATGTGAGCTTCAAATCTCATGGTGAGGAAGTCGGATTCCTTATCTTGGCTGACATCGAAGCCGTACACACGGTGGTTTGGATGAAAGTAGAAAAGTTACACAAATCCTCCTTAAAGGATATAGACAAGACAAAGGTCATCTTGAAGAGGAGTTTGTTAAAAGCAGCAGCAGAGTCTTCCACACACAGGGAACCTCTTTCTGGTCCAGAATGATACAGCAAGTCTGTCCTTTTTCCCCACATGAGGAAAGTCACTATGCTTGTTCCTACCTGACAGACGAGGGACGGAGGGAGGGAGGGAGAGAGAGAGAGAGGGAGAGAGAGAGAGAGAGAATTTTGCTGACTGATACCAAGTATAATGTCACAGACTGATACCCAAACAATAGGAGCATGAGATATAAAACATAATCTGAACAGCTAAAACTTACCGGATAGAAGACAAAAATATCAATATCAATATAAGCTGATCAGTCTATAGGCAGATAATGAACAAGTTGATACATTCATGTGAGGATCAAGTTTAACATGTTTTAGCATTAAAAATAACAACATGATGAAATATCATAAACTCACAAGTTCAAACCATTCAAATATCTATTTTAGCATATTATTTCTACAAGAAGGCAAACCATTACAAAGAGAGGTATACTTTACTTGTATAGGTAAATGGAATACACAGGATAAGATGTTAGATATCCTGTGCCAAACCTCACATTATTTTGCATATTTTGCAAACTCTCATCATACAGGCACCACCCTTCAGCTGTCTTTCACTGAATTAAGCTAACCACACCTCCAGAAGGCTTAACAGAGTGCTCCGGTGTCCCATGCCTACCACCCTCCAAGTTCACTTTTAAACCACACACTTTTCAAATCACACCCTAAAGTCCATACTGTCCATACCCAGCTCCACTGGCACCATTAATACATGCTCAGTGCCGCCAGCTCCATAGGAACTTTACACACTACATCAACAGCAGACCCCACCGGTTCCATCTGGATTTACCATTTTAGACAGCACCATGACATGACAGCCTACTCACCTACCCAGTCCTCTCCATGCCCATGACACTGAAAAACCTAGGCCACTCCATCTTTATTCTCTATTTCGACACATAGCCTGTGCTGTCCCCACCCACTGTCACTGACTAGCTATTCCAGTTACTTCTGATAATTCCTTCACAGCTACACTTAGCATATGGCCTCTAAAATCTAATTTCACAAGCAAATATATTTATTTCAACATCAGCATGTCTTTTAACAGATATACACAACTAAACATTACAAAATAAAACAAATCACATAATTGCAGTCTGTGGGCGTTCCACAGTTTGGTTCCAGTTCCTCATGTATACCTTGATTGCAGTTCCTCATAGAGCTCCCTGAAGCCTGCCCTGTCACCTATACTGCTTCATGTCCTTTTATGTGAACGAAGTGAGATTCTTTGGACAAGCTACTTGTGCTGCAGATAGTAGGCTTGTGGGGAGTGGTGTAAAATGACTAGATTCTTTGGGTGGAGTTCCAGATATCAGGTGCATATTTTCTAAATGTGCCTAGTGCCTATAAGGCAGGCTAACTGTGACTTCCATGGCATGCATACAACTTTATATCAAACTGTATGCACAGTTATGCAATTTACTGGCCAAAATGTGAAGTATTTCCCTGCGGGACTTTTTCATTTGCTCAGAGTGCAAATCACTCTCTCTGCAGAGCTGGGTTGTGAACTCCCCGCCATTATTAACTCGCAGTTGTTGACTTATTCGCTCGTCTCAGCTTGACCTACATTACCTTTTCAACCAAGGAAAATGACGTTGTGTGACTCCTGCCTGTCATGCAGTGTTGCAGCCCAGTCCAGCAGGAGAACAGCGGTAGTTCCACTTGGTTTTTCTTCATGTTTTTCTTCATAGTCGAGTTGAGTACCAGTCTTCACAGTCTTGGTACCAGTCTTTCAAAGCACTTCACTGCAATAGGAGTCAGTGCATTAAGGCATCGCAAGCTGGCCTTATTGGTGCAGGGCTGACAGCCATGTTCTTTAACACAGCTAGGCAAAGACAGACTCAAATATCTTTGAAAACTGTATCTGTTGTAACACTGCTGATGATTTCCACATGACTATTTGCGCTTGCACCGAAAAGTTCTAGGGTCTGTAATGTTTCTCTCTACTCTTACCTATGATCAGGCAGCCTGTTTGAACTGTTTCAGACTTTAGAGTGCCAACATTATTTCTCTTACCACCAGTTATTATTCTTTATTGCATATGTAAAAAAAATCTTATAGCCATTATTGTTAGCTCTTGGTGTAGACGTTTCTTGCTAGCACTAGATAAGCTGCAGTAAAGGCAGTACCCATCTATTATATCTGACTTCTGCTCCCGAAAATAAGTTAATTTAGCTGCAATTTATGGTTTCTAAGTGCTCTGCTTAGCAGCACTAAGTACTGCAGAGTGCAGGATCACCTGGCCATTTTTCAGTGCACATTTTTGAGTCGTTCATTTACTAACCCAAATATGCGAGTCCTTTGTGAATATAATTGTGAAGATTAATTATTATGGTGTGAAGATTCATAGGTAATTAATGGGCCATTTGTTATAATTTAACTACATGTCAAGAAAGCTTACATAAAAGACATTTCCCCAAAATATCTGTTCCTCACATTTTAGCACCAATCCAGTGAAAAAAATCCAAGAGTAAATTAGGGATGAATAATCCGCAGGCAGGGACACGAATGCCTTGGTCATTTAAATTCTTTTGCAGTCCCTCTAAGACTCCCTTGAAGTGGAAAGAGAGAGATGGAAGAGATTGCCTCTTGATAGCAGGAGATGTAATTATAGATAACAGAAAAGCAGTTATGCAGGCTCTGCAGTCTCTTTTTTTATCCCTCTCTCTCCCAGGAAAGAGAAACAAAGGCTACAGACTGGAAGAAGTAATGTGCAATATTATTTTGTTGTTTTGATTGATAGTTTGGATTCCTCTTTTTGGAAGAGCGTGGATTGAATTCTTGGTATCTGCTTTTTAATGCAGGGTTCACTGTATTTTGTCAGGAAAATAGTTTTCTCCTCCAAAAGTGAAATCTATATTTCAGCACACTTAGTGAAGTTGACCTCTGAAGACACTGACCCATTTCATCATGGCCAACTGCTGGCTGTAGAGTGCATACTGACGTGGTTGAGTGTACTCTAGAATGCATTTATTCAGGATTTTGAAGTTGTTCTCTGGAGTCTATATAGAAAGATTCTGACTTTGGTTGGGGACGGTTGTGGTTTTACATTTACAACAACATGATTTGGCCCTAGAATGAAACAAGCTGGCTTTTTTCCAACCCTTTTTTTCAGCTCTTGAATAATTGATTGGCACTGCTCTGATTGGCTGGTTCACTACGAGGGACCACAGTGGCTCACACAGAATCAACAGGTCAAAATCAGGCACTAGCTTAGCTGTTAGAGGTTTGCCTAACAGATTGTCTTGTCAAATGGCAGTTGTTTCCCCTTCAGTGGTGGAGAAGCTAATGCTAGCTATACATTCATCTTTATCTCTCTGTCTAGAGATAGTCTGTATATATAAGCAACCAAATTAATTAAATTATGACTTATATCTTGTTGGTGAAATATAAATTAGAAATTTGTCAGTTTTTGGCTGGTTTCAGGTTTTCTAAACCTGGATGACATGTTTACCAGTTATGCAGCTCAGTGCAGTTACATTTAAGCAGTTTTGTGTTTGCAAACATGAATCCCCCGTTCCAGGTCTCTCCCTCTTCAAGCAAAGTACTGCAAATAGCAAAGATCCCTCTAATCCACAATATATAGCATTTACAGTCTTTATTAAAATGCATACAGAGTAAAACCCTAAAGAGAGAAATACACACTTGTCTCGAGTCCACGGATCACAAGTTGCCAGGTGACACCTGCATTCGGTCTCTTCAAAATCTAAATCCCACCTCGCTATATGTACCTGATCCACATGTGCGCTATCGGAAAACACTACTCCATCACTGCACTAGGACCAGCTTTTCCATTGCTCAGATATCAAGAATAAGCACAGACTGAGAGCCACGACGCCGATTCAGCTGAAAAGCCACAGAGCAGCAGACCAGAGTTGATCTACGGCTGCAGAAGAGGTGCCGTGGGCAGGTCCTAAAGGCGGAAGAAAACCCCACCTCCTGAATTATTCATTGCAAAAGAGCTGTTTGTTAAAGCCTCTGCTGTGTCCCCTGTGAGGGGATTCTTCTGAAGGCAGGTTTTGGCCATGGGAGCAGACCCCTGTGAAACCAAAGCTTTACAGTACCTCGACTGGGGTCTGCAAAAGTGTTCCCAGCAAGTGCTCTGCAACAGTTAACATGAGCTGAACACTACAATACTTTTGATTGACTGGAACTTTGTGAAAAATTATTTATTAAAATCTCATTATCGCCTAAAATATTAGGACAAAATAACCTAGTATTAGTATTTTGAGTTCATTTTGAGTTTATAGTAAGTTTTCTGTGATTCATATGCATTCATTTGTATAAATGTAAGGGAAGCAGGTGATCAGAATAATTAAACAGTATGAGGTCTTTTTAATAAGCTTTGTGGGTCAGAAATGTCTTCATAATGTAACCACTTTATTCAGAGTTCTCTCTCTACTGCTGCACTGACTCTCTTGCCCTGCTGCCAAACATTTCTAATGACCTCTCGGCTTTCGAATGGCCTGCCGTGGAGGTGAGGGAGGTGATGGTGGACTGAAAGGTTGTTGGTTCAGTCACTAGGAGAGGCAGGAAAAGAGAGGCTGGAACAAGGGATGAAGGAGTGCTCTCTCCTTTCTCATGGCTGAAGTGTCTTTGAGCAAGACACCTAATCCCTGTCTGCTTGGTGGCCTCTGAAGTGTTGGCCCACTGCTCTGATTGTGTGTGTGTGTGTGTGTGTGTGTGTGTGTGTGTGTGTGTGTGTGTGTGTGTGTGTGTGTGTGTGTGTGTGTGTTCACTGCCATGGATGGGTTGAATGTGGAAACTGAATTTCCTGTTCGGGATTAATAAAGTACCTAAATGGGAGTTTTAAAAAATTATAGATCTACTTGGAAGGTGTTGCTCTTGGAATTAGACTGAGCTTAATTAATGAGGACTTCCCCTAGCATTTCAAGGTACAAAGCCTCCATTAAAAAGAACTTGTAAATGTCGTGCTACACAGTGAGTTGTGTAGCTGAACATTAGTGCAACAAAAAATATGTAATCATCAGTACTGGCCTGTGTGATGGCACAAGGTACCTCTCTGGATGAGTTCAGATTACATTGCTTCATAACGCTGCCATGCTGAACACAATCACGGCAGCCTCTGGCATTCCTCAATGCAGTTCAACCCAACTGCCACTGATGCAGCACCTCAAAGTAGCTTTTGCAAAGTTTTAGTTCCCTTTATGTTAAAGATGCGGTATTTCTTTTGTCTCTTATTAACCAATGCTGATATTAGACACCTGGGAGTACATGTTGCACTTTCCTCCTCCCAAGTCCTAGGCACGACGAGTGATTAAATCCAGACCTGGTATAATTTCACCGAACGGAGCAATGCGCAATAGGTCTCGCCCAAAGGAAGGAGCCAATTAATCCTGTGATTATTACTAGCTGTAGTCACCAGGTAAACAAAATCATGTGGTGTAATATGATCAGTGAACTAAGTAAGACCAACTCTGCTCAGCTGCTGTGATCTACATATCATATGAACATAGCATTCTGAGCAGGAATGTTTTGAGGATCATGTTAAATTGATGTGATCTGTCTACAGGGATACGGAGTTGGGACATTACTGTTCTTTCAGGAAAGAGAATCTTTCCGTTTGATATGACCAAGATAGATATTAAAATATTTTGTTTTATTGAACTAAAAAATTTTTAGTTTCTGAAATGAAAATGTAAACCATTGTTCTTTCTGCAGAAAGAAATGGGCAATTATTTTAAGTGTTTCCATTTGCAGTGGTCTGGTGTGAGATATCTTGCTTTAGGGTAGTGACTCCTACACGTGTACTCCACAAAGCTGCAGAGACAGCAGGCTGAGCTTCAAGCAAAGTTTTGCTGTGGGCGTCAATGGGATCTGTTGTAGAACAGCAGAGAGAGTGATCAGAGGAGCCCCTGTTCCCATACGGATCTCCAGAGCAGGGTAGGCAGTGGCAGAACCACTCCAGGAGCCCACCAGGACATCAGCAGATGCTGAAGGTTCATACGTAGTCAATGATTTATAACACCCCCGGGAGCTGCTCAAATTTTAGTCTTTAACTAACTCCGTAATGTGTGTACTAACTTCATGTTCTCTTTCTCTCTCTCTCTCTCTCTCTCTCTCTCTCTCTCTCTCTCTCTCTCTCTCTCTCGCTCTCTCTCTCTCTCTCTCT
>JAOXYF010000004.1:5091589-5116255 GCA_028565775.1 Sternarchorhynchus goeldii
TGAATCACCCAATATAGTTGTACATACCCTCAGATTAAGTGAATCACCCCTCTGCCGAATCCACTGCACTCTGACACACCCTTGTCAGTTCCTGGCCAAGGCTTCAGTTCCTCTGCGTGAGGCGCATGTTTAATGGCTGTCAAGCAGAACCAAAACATCCTGCAACTCCGTGGAGATTTAACACACCAACGTGTTCACTTCAGCAGGACAGCCACCAGCGTGGGAAAAGGGGCACGTGCGCTCAGCACGGCAGTACGCCTCCCTCTGTTCGTGATAAATACTGTAGCTGTTTCCTGACCTCTGTCGTAATGCTCTCCCCTCCGCAGCGACTCCTATAATCAGACATTTGGCGCGCAGGCCTCACGTTTCACGTGTGCTTTCACGTGTCATGAAATTCTGCTTGTGAAGTTCTAGCAGTTAGGGTTTAATGCAGCACGTGGTTCGTCACTACATCTGATCGAATACGGCTGAAGCAGCACAACAGGACAAATTGAAAGCCAGTGAGATTCAGGATGTTGTATTGCAGCTCAATACAACGTTGACAGACCAATCAGAACACTGGTTCTCCCGATAGTTGCGTGAACCGTGTGGGTCGTTTCCGGCTAATGTCCCTCATCAGAATGTAATGCGGTTCTGGGTTTTTTTTTCTCTTACACTGGCTCTCGTTTGGCTCCCTGTGGTTCTTCCGCAGTTTTGCACAGATGCTTCCCGGACTTTATCACTAGAAACGGCACGCTAACAGTCGGTAACAAAACAGCGTTCAGAGATGCACTGGACACAGCAAGGAGTGTGACAGAACTTAGAGACGCAGCCAAGTGAGTCGCTTATAAATACAAACACAGACCGTTACAAAATAAAGTAGATTGCAAAGGCTATATTTAAGTTTTATTAGGAAATGAAAATGTTCATATTATTCAAAAATATCTCATCCTTTTGCAGGATATATAAATAATCTAAAACAATATTTCACCCATTCATTATCTGTGCAGGCAAACTTGCACAACTGTATACTTGTGTTTTTGGCACAAACGATTGATTCAGCATCAAAGCGATGCTTTATTTTGTGAGAACAGGTTGATGAAACAATAAAAATGTTCATCCCATGTAGCAGAAACAAACTGAAACCTTATAGACAGGATGCTTGATTGACTGATGATGCATACAGTTTGTGTGTGAAGATTTTTTGAAGAGTTTTATGCAAGTTAGTAAATTTTCTGCTCATTTCTCTCCCTCCCCCCTCTCTTTCTCACAAACACACACCCACACAAACACACACCCATTTGGACACAACCATGTCCAAATGCTTGCAGTGCTATTACAGGTATATTAGATGCCAAACAACTGGGAATGAAAATTGTGGAGGATTATACCAAATCCTGGTACTGGATTGTAATGTAAGAAACCATGTTTGTCCTTTTTTACATTAATGTGTTAGACCTTTTATATCTGATATTTTTCCATATGAGGTTTCTTGAAAGTACAGCAGTTTTCACCATTTTCCTACATTTTCACACCAGAGACTAGATTAGTGTTTTTTTTCCTGCCTTTTAAAATTAATGGTGGATCAGTCTTTAAATTTATATATATGTGTGTGTGTGTGTGTGTGTGTGTGGGGCAGCGGGCTTGTTCTAGCACTCATCATAAGTCTGATCTTCATCCTGCTCCTGCGTTTCACTGCTACCTTCCTTCTTGGGTTCATCATCATCGCCGTTATCCTTCTTGTGGCCTACGGTGAGTGTGAGAGACGTGAGGTTAGAGAAGGTAGAATATCAGTGGTTAAGGCACTTGAGTAGTAATTAGATGGTTGTTGGTTCAAGTTACTATTGGGCCCCTGATCAAGGCTCTTAACCCTCAGTTGCTTAAGATGTATCCAGTCACAATTGTAACTTTGGATGAACACTTAAGCCAAATGCTGTAAATATAGTACATATATATTTGTTGCTACTGTCAATGTATAAGTGTCATTTGTCTTATAAACCTTATATGTGTTACCAGGAATCTGGCACTGTTACTGGGAGTTCACACATATAAGAAAGAGTCCAGGAGCAGATGTTACGATCTCAGACATTGGCTTTCAGACAGACTTCAACATCTACTTGCAGCTCAGCCAAACTTGGCTGGTCTTCTGTGAGTCTGCAGTTAGAACATAGACTTCCTGCAGTCACCTCTCAAGCCTCTGAATGCAAAATGACTCCACAATAGGGAATATTTAGCAGGCATTATGTAAATGCAAACTCAAGCAGCTAGCTGTCAGCTCCATTTTGCATGAAGCACCCCTTTAACTGTGACATTGTGTGGCGTTCTAATACAAAGCACTCAAAACAAGGTTTCAAGGTCTTGCTCCCCTGTGTGGTGTGAATGTCTCTCTTTTCAGTGGTGATTCTGGGGTTGACTGAAGCTTCCATAGTTTTGATGCTGATCTTTCTGAGAAAGAGAGTCCGCATCACCATTGCTTTACTCAAAGAGGGAAGCCGGTAGGCTCTCTTGGCCTCTTTCCCTTTGTATTTTTGTCACTGTACATCTCTGCTTCTTCCCCTTTCTTTATCTGTATATGTGTCTCTCCCTCTCTCTGATATGTCCCCATCTATATCTCTAACCTCCAAATCTTGCATGTGTTGTGCAGGGCTATTGGCTACATAATGTCTGCCTTGTTCTACCCTGTCATCACCTTTGTGCTGCTGGCCATGTGTATCTCGTACTGGGCCGTGACAGCGGTGTATCCTCTACTCTGACCCGGTAACCTCGCAACCAATGACACGGAAGTCCGGGTTTGTAACACAGAAGTGTACATAGTAACGTTAAATACCTTCCAGTCAAGTTGTAAATAATGGCTAAAAGTACCAGCAGAAATGATTTTGCTATTTTCCAAAATGCACAAATGGCTCAGTCGTTTTCATTCACTCCCAAGTAACCGTGAAATAGATTAATAAATAGATGAAGGCCATTCCTTTACCATTTTAAAGGGCAAGCACTTGGTATGTAGCCAGCATTTCATGGAGTGGGCCTATTAAAAAAAAATTATACCTTAGACAGACTTATACCTTCGCCTGTGTGAATGGAATGGTTGACGATCTGCTCCCTAGTGACCAACCAACTGCCATAAGTCTGTCTGATCCTTGGACCATCACCAGAACAGCAACCAATGTTCTATCAGTGAATACCAATAAAATAATTAGCATTGCCTAGCTGCTAAACACAACTACATTAACATTTACATTTATGGCATTTGGCAGACGCTCTTATCCAGAGCGTCTCACAAAAGTGCTTAGGGATACTTGGAATATCTAGGGTAGCTCAGATAGACCCGAATTCGTGTACTCTAAGCTGGAATACTACCAGGAGATAGTCTTATGGTACGCAAGCCTTTCCTATAACCATAATATACAGCTAGCTTGTAGCTAACTCCTGTAGCCTGAATATACAACTAAGTTACATGACTGAGGAAAGAAGACAACAAAACAGGAGCTAATTAACTGAAGGATATGTTCTATGTCAAGTGCTTGCGAAAAAGGTGGGTCTTCAGTTGGCGTTTGAAGACAGCAAGTGACTCCGCTGTTCGGACACACAAGGGAAGTTCATTCCACCACCTTGGTGCCAGGACAGAGAAAAGTCTGGATGCATGTCTCCCATGTGTTCTGGACGATGGAGGGTCAAGGCGAGCCATACTTGAAACACAGTGGGCTCTAGGTACGCTTCTGGGTTTAACCATTGCCATCAAGTACGGAAGGGCTGGACCATTCTTGGCTTTGTAGGCTAGAGGACAACTACAGGACTGTTCCTCCTCCAGATAAAAACTCTGGTGATGTTTAAAGAAGGCCATGTACTTCAGACGAAGGTACTTTGCGAAGTGAAAATGACAGCGGTTCAGGTTTGAACGTGGTAACGTGCCCTGCTGCTCCTGTGAAACCAACCCCCTTGCTGTGACTGATTGACTCATTACATTGAGTCATTACATTGCTGTTTGCATAACCGCACTGAGCCTCTAGCATCAATGCTATGTTCAAAACAACTTACTCTACCACACCAAAAATGTAATATTAATGTACTGGTTTGACATGTTTAGTGTGGTAATATGTAGTGTTGGACACAGTCCAAGTTCTTTTTAAAATGACCATTCCAAGTTATATTAAGTGGTCTACTGCCAACTGAACATAATTAGAAGATTCAGATGTAAAAAATGAATACTAACTTAATCTTATTTTAATGAAGAATACAAATACCTTTGGCAAAGTCAAAACCATTTCAGGTTTCTGAAGATCCAGTTAGATCCAACTGTAAAGCTATTTTATATATATTGAACAATTTTAGGTTTCCATTATTCAGATTCTATACACTCTTTCCTTCAGACCTTCTGGATTTTTTCAGCAATCAGTTCAGCCACAAACAGACAACCTTGTGTACTGGTCAAAGACTCAAGAGAAAGGAGAAATGGCAACAGGGCCGATTCCTAACAGAAAGGTTCAGCTCCTAGATGAATTCTTTATGCATTGTTGCTGTGTGGTTGCAGGTCAGTGAGAAAAGGCTTGGCATATATTTTTGGAGTGAACACAGCCACCGTGTGCAGGATCATTATAACTTTGGCAAACTTTCTATACTTTGCTTTTGGGTTCCTTACCTGTATGGATGAGCAAAGAGCAAGTCAGTGCTTCAGTGGCAGCAAAATTTCAAGAGTTCTGGCCTGATGTACAGCGTCATCCTGGACTGCAGTGAGGCTGGATGTGAAAGCCTGACAGCTCTGACTTTGTGGTCTGAGATTTTCTCTCACTACAGAGGCCACCCCATGGTCCTGGTCGGTGTTGGGAAAATCACATTTGTCTATCATCTCTTTACTATATCAACCTCTGACGAGATTACAAAGTGCTCTGGCACTGTTGGGAGTCCGGTTGGAGTCTGGGGATGCTTGAATGGCAGACAAAGGTTTGACTGTAGAAGACTTGCTTGAGAATGTGGGAGTCAGGACTGATATTTCTCCACTTTCAAAAGGAGCAGCCCAACTGACAAACGCTGAGGCAAAACGCCCACAAACATGAGCTCGTCTCAGAGAACCATACGAAGAGTTAAAGAGAATCACATCTGGAACCACAACACTGCTCTCTCCTTGACTGGAACATTGAACTGCTGTTTAATGGACAATTACCAAGGATCTCTTGACCTAATAGATCATGTTCTTGATAATCCTTTGATTCTCTGACAGAAACTTATCAAGAATACATTTATTTTACTTTTGTAAGGAGTTTTTTCAACAGTGAATTCAAGCTAGAATAGAACATTAACTTGAATGAAAATTTAAGTTGAATGATTTTTTTGATTGATTGATTGTTAGATATTAAAGCTTATTTGATTTTTCACAATGTCAGAATTCATTTGTTCACAAATCTTGTACATCCATACTAATTCAAACTAACAAACTAATACCGTATGTAAAAACAAAATTTCCATACTTATGATTAAAAACACAAGCATACAAATTATACCATACCTTCCTTATGCTTCATCTTGCAAAATAAGGTCCTCTGGCCCTTTTCCGCTAGCTGTCCCTACATTCAGATTGTTCACTTTGGTATATGGTACGTTGTTGGGTGGAAAAACACAACTGCAATTTTTCAGCAGTGCTGAAAAACAGCAATTATGCATTTTTTCTGATGAAAGTTTACTAATGCTACTATTTACAGTCAGATGTGACAACACCGTAACTGAGAAAAGCATATTGTGAATTTTGAAAAAAAAAAAGCAGTTCTGCTCTGCTTTGTTCTGCTATTGTTTCTTTGGGTAACTAAAATCTAATCTTCATCACAGAAGATCATCTCGGTCTTGACAAGTGCAAAAGAGATGTTTTTTTGTTTTTTTTTATTAGTGCATTTGTTATCGGAGACGGGATAGAACAGAAACTTGCTTTACCTCTGATTACATGTTTATTCGGCAGAAATAGCTTTGTTGCCTTAATCAAAATGAAAACGCAGCTTTCTGGCATCTTCTGGTGAAGCCGTCTACAAAGTCATGTCCTCCCAGATCAGCTGCAAGTATACCAACCTCACCTGCAGTCTTGAAGTGAGTCCCTTCCTTTGGTTCTTCAGCAACAGATATTGAGAAAAAAAAGTCATATTTTAATCATATGCTTTGGGCGTTAGATTTTATGTGGGAACCCATTGACAAATGATGTTGGATCAACTTTGCCTTGTGGGTAGTAATTATTTATGCGTAGTCATCTATTATTTACTTCTTAAATCACATCAAGAGTAGTTTCATGAAGGCCTACGTCTGTTACGTTATGAACATGGTGTGGTTGTGCCTGTTTTTTTTGTGTGTGTGTGGGTTTATTATCGGCAGACGTTCAACAGCACCAACGTCACTAAAGAGTGTCCAGGAGCTCAGTGTCTGTTTGCCTTTTATGGAGGGCAGAGTGTGTACCACCGCTCCAACCTGTTCCTGCAGTTCGCCAATCTGCTTGTCTTCCTCTGGCTTGTGAACTTCACGCTCGCTCTGGGCCAGTGCACCATCGCTGGTGCTTTTGCTTCCTACTACTGGGCCAAGAGGAAGCCTGCCGACATCACGCCGTGCCCCATCTTCTCCTCTTTTACCCGAGCCTTACGGTATCAAAGTGGCTTCGCTTACGCAGGGCTGTCACTGGGATGCTAGATTCAGCTTTCGCAAAATATGTGTGTGTGTGTGTGTGTGTGTGCGTGCGTGTGCGTACGTGCTGCCTGCAGGTATCACACAGGGTCTCTTGCTTTTGGCTCGCTGCTCTTGGCTTTTGTTCAACTCATTCGGATTGTTCTAGAATATCTGGACCACAAGCTAAAAGGTATGTGTTTTGTGTTTGTTTTGTAGAACACTGCAGCCATCTACTTGCAAGAGGTCAGAACTTCTGAGCCTGATTTCATAGCAGGCTGTTTCATTAAGCACTGGAGAAAACATCTCCATTGAACACAATTTGCCTTAAAGAGTCAGTATGTGTTTGGATATGTCAGTGTCCACCACTGGTCAAGTCATATTCTGGCCAAATTCAATGGGTGTGTGTGTGTGTGTGTGTGTGTGTGTGTGTGTGTGTCCAGGAGCTCATAATGTCTTTGCGCGGTTCCTGCTCTGTTGTCTAAAATGCTGCTTCTGGTGCCTGGAGCGCTTCATTCGCTTCATGAACAGGAACGCCTACATCATGGTGAGAATATGCATGCCCTCTAACACCTGTCTGTCTCACACATTAAGGCATAGAGTACGACATAATCTCTGGTGCAAACCAAGCAAGCACATTTGATCCTAGATCGCCATCTATGGGAGGAACTTCTGTACTTCAGCCCGGGATGCATTCTTTCTGCTTATGAGGAATGTGGTAAGGTAAGGATGCCTTGATGTAGCCCTTTGCAGATAGTCAACAGTAGATAGAACTATTAACTCAGGTGTGATACCTCTCTTAATCCACAGGGTGGCAGTGCTGGACAAGGTTACAGACTTTCTGCTATTTTTAGGGAAACTATTAATAGCAGGCAGTGTTGGTAAGTCTGTTTCGTCACTACTGCCTTGATCTTTACAATATTTGTATATTTCCCTGGGTTTTTTGAGGTTTTTTTGCATGTACGTTTGTGGTTTTCTTTCTGCATACTCCTAATTTTTGCAATCGATGTCTATACCTTATAGAATAATGTAAGCAATATGTTCAGCTAGAGATCTAATGTTAAAATTGATGCAACATACTGGCTTAGGATTTTGATCAATAAGGACCATACATGCCCAAGCACGAGTTACCCTTCCAGTAACCCATTTATATGATGTAAAAAATAAAACATGAATCAGGCAGTGGCAGGTGCTACTCCACTTTTTCCTGCTGTTGTCAGTTTCCACCACAAGAGGGCATGAGTGCGTCACAATACGTTGTGCTGAATTGCACGCTAGCCTCCGACATGGATACTAGTTTGGCAGTTATGTTTTGCAGGTGTTATTGCCTTCTTTTTCTTCACACACAAGATACCTATCATTCAAGAAGAAGTTCCTGTCTTGAATAACTACTGGGTGCCTCTGTTGGTAAGGAAACGTTTCTTCACGTTTTTGTGTTCCAACACCCGCGCTCCAACTCTTCTTTGACGGTTCCGTTTCTCTCACTGGCAGACAGTTGTGTTCGGATCATACTTGATCGCACATGGTTTCTTCAGCGTCTATGCAATGTGTGTGGACACCCTGTTCCTTTGCTTCTGTAAGTGTGTTTTCACTGTTACTCTTTCTTAACGAGTCTCGTTACTGATTCAAAGCGTGCTCCAAAGCTTTCCAATTCATATGTAACCACTGCACAAGCCTGCTGACTTCGTGTAACTTCTTGTCGGTTTCCCTGTCTCTCTCTGCCCCCCGGATCCAGGCGAGGACCTGGAGAGGAACGACGGCACGGCGGCAAGGCCTTTCCTCATGTCCTCCGGCCTGCACGGAATCCTGGGAGGCATCGAGCAGAGTCCCAGAAAGTCCCGGGCATAAACGCCACACTTGAAATACCACAGCGTTGCTACGTGGGAATAGCTTTACTCATCAGCGGTACACAGCATGCTTTAACCCTAACCCTGCAGCCGCAAGGGGCTACAGCCGCGCCATTGCGTACTGTAAAATGTCTCAAATGCACTAAGGCTGTGAGGAGTTTCTTGCTTCCTTGAGAGAGGAACCTGAAGGTGCTAAGCACTATAACCCCACCCCTCCCCCGGACGGGATTCGTGATCCTGTTTGATCATTCTGCCACTCTTGCTGCTGAACGCTGCCTTATTCTATCCCGTCTCCAGAGCCTCGACATCGTTGGCCATTTATGGAACTTTGTGACGTCAAAAGAATTGTGACATAAGCTGAATCGCAGGAAGAAGTGTAATGTTTTTTGGATGGAAGATACTTAGACGAGAATATTAACATTTGGCTTAGGCATCCCAAGTGACTGATCTGTTCCCACTATTTGAACCACAAGCCTCATTTATTCATTAAGTGTATTTGTTCTGCACTTCTCTTTGTGGAAAAGTGTTGATGCTGATGTGTCACTGAAACTAACAGCATTTATGTACATTATGATTTTCAAATCCCCACACAGGAAAGATGCATTAGCTCAAAATAAAGGGTTTTTGGTGCTACAATGGAAAATTAAAGCTGACAAAACTGGTCACAAACACAATGTCTTCGGTAGGAATTATCAGAGCAAACTGAAGTCTAGTAACCTACTTTCGGAATGTTATAACAAAGGTTTTCCAACTCACGATGATAAAAATGCTAGGTTTTTAATTTTGTGCATCAGTGAGAATTAATGTTAACATTTTCATGTCTTCCACCTGAGACCAAAGGCATTTCATGGCTAATTGGTAATTGGCTAATTACTAGCCAAGACATTCTAAGAAGGTCCAAGTAGATTCACAGTGGCAAGGTTCTGCGTTTGCTTGATGAAATAAACCCCAGAGAACACATATGCACCTGGAATCTTTTGGTGGGGTGAGTTTCTTTTGCAGGTATTCAATTACGTTACAATTTTGCCTTACCTCAGCTGAAGGGTCCTCTTTTTCAAATGATCGTGGTATATGTAGACACGAGTCCCTTGTGTAAATAAGTGACATGTAAATGTTTCCTTTTAGGAGACATTTTAGTATAGGTACATTCTATATAATCAAATCAGTTGTACTGTATGTACATAATCACTTGATAATCACTGTATACCCGAAATCTGCTTAAATGAAGGGCTTTCAAATTAGTTTCCGCCTCCCCCCATCTTCATCATGTTAATGTTCCATAATTTTTCAGACTGGTGAGAGATGGTGGATATATAAGTCACCCTTTGGAATTAGAGGGTTGCCCACAGTGATGCACCAGTCCAGAACAGAATTGTGCCCATCCCACTGCACCTTCCAGCTCAGAACACAATCATCCCTTCTTCCTTTTGCTCCTGCTCTGAAAGCTACATTTTTCTTTCATTTCCATAGATCCGTTTTCCTTTAGAGCTCTTTGGGGGTGCAAACTGAACAACTTGGGAAATTGTTTCCTCTACAAGGATTTCAAAGCCATTTTGGTTTATTTGTACTAGAACGGTGTAGGTTTTAAGTGCTACAGATTTTAAATGTTGAATCAATGTTTTTTTTTTTTGTATTGTTTGGGATGGGTATTTAAATGTATTTGTATCTTTTGTACCACTAAGAAAAAAAATGATTTTTTACAAATAAAAATGTACAAGTACTACCAAAAAAGAATTCCAAGTCCTTTGAAGTGAAAATGTTATCAATATAAGCACTCAACTTTTCTAAAAGGACTATTTACATATACTGAAACTACCTTCATTAATACTGCTTGCCCCATAAAATGAGCAACTGTTCATTTTGCTGTTGACTTTCAAATACCAGTCACCCACAACACACACCTGAAAGTAGTATTAGATTGTATTGTCCCATTTTATATTTTTTCCTTTTTCATTATTGTTGAAATATTCCGATTCATCCATCTGTAATTCTTAAAAAAAAAAAAATCACCAAGAAACTGTGGACCTCTTATGCAGATCTACTGGACTTAGCCCAGCAAACTAGTCAAGCCAATACAAAACCAGCACAGCAGCCCTTAGTGTCAGTAAGCGTGCTGAACACCTTAACCACAGGATGAGTGTTCAGCAAATCGCCAGCATGCCAGCAACAGCCCTCAAAAGGCCAAAGATCAAAGTATACCAGTGGCCTACCATAACAAATCAGACATTGCATGGAACCATGCACCCCCCACAAGCACACTCAGTGAGACACTACTACACGCTCTACAAGTACTTAGGAAACTAAGAATGTAAAAAAAGTGTTTTACTTCTCCACATCAATTACCTAAAACTTCCATTCAAATTTAAAGGCAAGATTCTGGAAAAATATGCAGTTTTATTTACATTAACTCTGGCTGCAAGAGTGCAGTGTTTAGTCCTTGTCCTTGCCATAATTTGGATTTCATCTTTTTCCATTCATATCCAGGCAAGAATCGTTCACGTAACCAGTCATTGGCAATATCTAACCAGAATATAAATTATTACATGCGAGTATGGTCCATTGAAAAGTTCTAATGATGCTACAAGACAAGACATGAATACAGAGTCACACATTCAGCTATGAACTACCCTGGAAAATTTGTTTCTAGCAACTGAGCAGACATCACGCAATGCCTCAACACAACCACACGTCAGGTGCCCTGCAACAATTCCACAAACGCAAATGAGCTGCAAGAGCTTCCAACGGGAGATGACGGAAAACAGTCATTTGCACAATTAAATCGAGCAGTTACTCAACACAACCCCTGCAGGCATCAACAATCATGTTTTTATTGGCTTTTCTTCAGAGTCCATGTGTTGAGATTCAAACACAAAACAAAAAAAAGGAGCTGTGCACCATCCACAAAAGGAGAAACTACACGTCCATCATAAATTTATTTTAAAACAAAGTGCTCAGTCACATACAAGAAATAAATTAAATGTGATGTATTTAACCATTATATATAGATATGTATATATTAAACAAAAAAAAAAAACTTCAGCCTTTTTTTTAATTTACATTGAAATCTTTGATCATTGCAAGGCAGACATCCTTCAGTGTCTGCACATGAAAGATTAAGTAGTATGGGTCTTGGTGCAAGACTCGATTAACAAAAGGGGTGAAAATCCTCATGCTTTCCTCTGACCTTATTGGTAGAATGGCTGCAGTGGGTGAGATGAATGTCTCAAGCATGGCCAATGGGCAGCTGTGTCATCGAATGGGGTAGAAGAGGTTGGAACACCAGCGATGTTGGAGACTGAACTGCAGATCAAATATGGATATTAAAAGAAATTAGTTACCCAGTAACAGACCAAACATCACAGCAACTCCAAGAGAGTCAAAACTACTTCCTCAATATGTACTGCAAAAGAATTTTTGATAGTCAAAATGACATTGCAGAAAGGTGCCTCAAGCCAAATTAAAAACTCCTGAACATCCAAAGCATAACTTACCATCCATGTAAGAGTGCAGGGTAGTGAGCATTGAGGTGTCTACAGGGGCAAAGGCAGTGTACTGCACCTCCTCCATCAGAGGAGGAGAGAGTCTGCCTGGCTGCAGGGAGGAGACTGGGGCCACAGAGGAGTGGTTTGGACTCACATGCTTCTTATGACGGGCCCGGCAGTTCTGGAACCAAACCTGGGAACCAGAAGCAGCGAGAGGAAATTAATTAGTAAATGTGGTCTCCACTGACAGGTACTGCATATAATCCAAAGATGGTCCAAGCCATCTTAAAAAGTTACAGAACATAAGTTACTACACAGTGTAGCATGTGAGCTACAAGAACCATCCACTTAAAATCAACGGTACCTCCAATAACCAAAATGAAATGTTTTGGTGAAATAAAAAATGCTCAACAGAACAGTACAATGCATCAACAAACCAATTAATAATTTAAAACAAAATTCAAAACTTCAAATTACTTTACTCAATCACACTCAGCTGCTGCATGTCCCACGACTGTTGCATCTTACCTGAATAACCCTGCGACTAAGGCCGGTCCTTTCAGCCAGCTTCTGCAGCGTTTGTGCATCTGGATTGTTGTCCTGAGCAAACTGAGCCTGCATCACCTGCACCATAATCCAATGTGCATGTCACACACGCGCGCACACACACACACACTTAAGTATGCAAATAATGTCCCCCCTCCAAAAAAAAAAAAAAAAAAAAAAAAAAAAAAAAAAAAAAATCAAGCAAAAAAATAAATAACTGGGAATCTCGGAATGGACCTGTAACTGGTCAGCAGTGAAGCTGGTGCGTGCTCTCTTGGCTGGCTTGGGCTGGTTTACCTCTTGTTCAGAAGGTACAGCTCCTTCTACATTGACTCCTTTTCCTAGACAGTAAAAAGACCGCAACATGGTTCATGAGACCCATGTCAGGAGGTTTTGGCCCAACCAGCAACAAAGAAACTAAAGATATAACATTAACTGCTGCAATCAGAAGGCAACTTGGCTTGCAGTAACCACATCGGGAAGGATATCGAGAAGCAACCCGTTTAGATGCTGCAAACAAATACTGTCGGGCCATGTGGTAAAACCAAGATGAGCAATGCTGTTATATAAAACAAATTCCAGACTGTCTAAAATCCAAATGAGCTAACCATTTTCCATGGCACGTTTCAGGTTGTCCAGCATGCAGTCATAGTGAACACGGCACAACACCCTCTCTTCCACAAGGGCAAACTCTTCTCCGGTAGAGAGCTGCCGCTTACAGGAAAAGCAGGCAAAACAAGCCAGATGGTAGGTATTTCCTTTGGCTCTACGAACCCAGTCATTTGAATGGATATTCCTGCCGCAGTGAGCACAACGTGTCCCATATTTCCTAAAAAAAAACATGTAAATAAAAACAGCCTGAATAAAAAAAGTCATATCCATTTTTAATAAGTAAACGTAGCTCAGTTTTGAAGCACGAGTATACTGAACAATGTTACGATTAAAGACATTATTATAACCACAGCTGCAGTCCAAAAAGCACACAATGGTGGGACTAAGAAACAAAGGAAATTAATATACAGAAATATTTGGAGCCATCAGAAACGTTCCAGGCTCTTTCGCTGAAAATTAATTATAGTTCAAAAACACGCACCGTAGGATTATGCCCAACAACCGAGTCACAATAACGCTGGTTTAGACGAAGATGAAGAACGCCAACTGTCAGAGCAATGCGACTTTAATGCCGCAGTTCTTCACAAACAAAATATCGTAAGCGAAGTCCCACAAAATTTACCTGAAGTAGTCGAGTTTACAAAAAATCTCCTTCTCTTTGATGTAGCAGCTAATGTGTCTTCCGAGTGATGTCTGGCACACGCTGCATGAAAGGCATCTCACGTGCCAGCACATATCGTTTACCTGAAAAGGTAAGACAAAAAAAAAACATTAATGAGAAAATCAAGAGACGTGCGACACATACTTCGACTTAATATACTTGTAATGTGGAGAAGTATTTGAAAATTATTTGCAAGCTAAAAAGATGTTTCTTTTGTAAAAGTTTTGGCAGCTATAGCTTAGCCAACTGTAGCCTAGTAATCACTAGCACGCCAAGTCAGAGACTTTGGGAAGCGCTCTTCGGTTGTCTAGAAGGGCTCAAAATAATAACCTAGTTTAGACTACTTTTTGAAACCCTTACCTTGAGCAGGTATTTGTCTACTATCTCAGTCCCACAACTGGTGCAAACGACTTTTTCGGTCATTGCATGTGGTGAAGCAGTGGGTGACAACGAGGATGACGATGAACACGATACTTCTTCAAAGAGGTCTTGTGTTGAGCTCTGAATAAAAATAAAATAAAATAAGCAAATGCATAAACAAACCTGATGTATCTAAGATGATTCTTAAACATGTGGTCAAATGGCTTGCAACCAGTCAGTGCTCCTGCTGACGGTATCAAACTGACTTTCCTTGACGGTATTAAGTGACAAAATCCCTCTCTAAAAAAAAACACTATGCTACTAAAAGGTCTACATTTTGAAGTATTCAATACCAATTCGTTTCCGTCTTGAGCTTCCAGTAGTCTGTGTGGTTTGCAGAGGGGTGCCCCCTCGCAGCCTTCGGGCATGACGAGAGTGAAAGTATAAGCGCTTCAGGCAGACGCGACCCTTTGACGATGGGGCCGCCTTTTAACCTCTCCTGCCGACCCATTAACGTCCACTCGCCTTTTCACCATGACAACCTGGCCAAGTATTGATGGCTTACTATTGCACATGGGCACCAACCCCGAATTATAAAACAGACGGCTCTTGAGGTAATGACCACCCTCTTCTTTTGAGACAAATTTATATGAAATGGCTTTCAATTGCATGTACACAGTCATTTAGCAAACTGACAGGTCGCTCATAATTCGAACTGTGCTGGGCTGAGAAGGAGACGGCTTTTATCGAGCGACTTGCACGTCCAGATTTTGACTACTTTAAAAAGTGCCGAAAGGGGGGTGGGCACTGTGGCTCGAACAGACACAACAGAACAACTGAAAGTGATAAAGTAATTCAAGTCTGTAACAGCTCTGAATAAATCCATCAATATAGATAAATGCATTAATTTTACGAGCGCAAGACATCAGCGGTTCCTTGACACGTACAAAGCTAATATGCTCACATTATAATATTACATATACATACATATTATTATAGGTTATTTAGTATATTTTACGCATAATAAAAGAAGGATAGACTGAAAAACGAATTCGTAATTCAGTAGGACTCGGTGTCGATTCAAGCTTCCCACTTACTGAATTCTTGGTGACCGTTTTGAACTCGTTACTGCACTCTTCCACCGTGGGGCAAGGAAGCGTTTGTTCATTTTTCCAGTACATTGTCTGGATTCCAGATTCAAGGTGTGTGGCTATATCGTGGGATTTCTGGAGAGCATTACTAAATATATTCCAGCGACAGGCGGTGCATCGACTCCATACTTTAATGACAACTTTTGTTTTCGTTAGTGAGGGTGGAACTTTTCCTGGTGCTTCCCTGGCCGCACCTCTTTGTCACATTTACACCCGCCTTTGATTTGGATAGACCATGAAAAAGGGAAGATATCGACTTTTGTGCGGTGTAAAACTTTCTTCTGTTTTCCCTTGATTACTATAGACAGAATGATTTTTCCAAAAAGAAATAAACACGCTTTTATTCTACGAACTACATGCTACAGATTTAATTTATCGTAATATCGGAGGAGACAGAAGAATATGATGAGAGGTGAACTGTTTTGCCCTTTGTGTTTCTGGTACTTACAGCTGGTGTCATTTGACTTGTTTAAATAAAAAAAATCTGCCCATTAGATTTAACTAGTGACATCTGAGGAAAAGACTGGTCTGTTTCTCCTGTCGTTAGCCACCTGAATTTGCTTAGTGGTGGGTGATTTGACGAAAAGGCTTGTTAGGCTATAGAGTTTAAAGTAAGCGCTGTTTCGTCGGCATCTTTCGCGTTTGAACAGCGAGCCGCTATCTTTTTCTTCCTACGCGCTTTTACTTTGCAGTCTGAAAATGCAGACATTGCACTGAAAACATTTGAAAGTTTTATGATTTTTCGATTAATCAAAATTAAATTAACTTCATTTTGAACCTGTACTAAATGTCACATTTGGTTATGACTATATGTGCGTCCTGTCTATACTTTTAACCGATCAAAAGAAGAGTTTCTTATGTTACGTAAAGAGATTATGGTCCTGTTTAAAACTACCATTTAATCAGCATAATACATAATTGTTTTAGCATTTATTTACAAAAAATGGAGTCGGATTAGCAAAAATAACAAACTGAAATAAAGTAAATGGAAGGGAATTTTGCTAATGTAGCCCGCATCAACTCTTAAAATCAGCATTGATTAAAAATAGAATAAAAACCCACTAAATAATATTTGAACTGAATTTAGGCCTTATAACGGAAAGGTTTTTTCGTTAACCTGTTAACGTGATTATATGTGATTCTTGGACTATGCTGTATGCCATATTAATTCTAATGGTCTTGGTAAAATTGTATAAAATCAGTGGTAAAAAGTATGAACGAAGTAGAATTATTTTTGCTAAAAAATCAACTATAGATCATTCTGGATTTATGTTTTCAATAAAAGATCTCTGCTCTTCTTGTGTTCTTTGGGTTGTAGACGCTGCTCTGACTGGAACCAATTTTTAATTGGCTCTTTCTCATGACATAGTTGTGTTTTTTCCTATTTGCATGGACCTTGGAACAACCAAAATCACAGTGTATGACGTGTTTTAATATTGCATTTCAAATGAAAAAAGGCATATGTCTCAAGATATACACATCAAATTACATTTAAAAAGAGGTAGTTGCCCACTGTAAACACATAAACAAGGACTTTATTGTTTTTAATTGCAATAGGTAATGAAAAGTGAAACACATTACATCACCAAGTTGTTTACCAGACAAAATCATACAGTGGTCATACAGAGCTCCCTGTTCTTCTGTTTAAGCATTGTGTCTTATCTTTCAGGTTTTGAAGGGTGATGACAACATTTCCAAAGCTAGTGACATCACATAAGAGAAAGTCAAAACCGTTCATAGGGTGGTCTACATGTGTGGTTACGTTAATGTCTAAAAGACCTCATTTTTAGTGGTAACTATATCAGCATAGACATGTTATCAACCCACATACCACACGAGTACACGCCTCCGTTTTTATTTCATGTGAGAGCACGTCTTTTACTGAATGTAAATGTGGTTTGCATTTCCCTACAAGAATAGTCCTATTCCATCCCTGGGGTAAATGCAAGATTTTAACATAGTAAATGGATATTCCCTGAAAAGATTTTTGCAGTCTGTGAATCACTTGGGTGGAGCTGTGCTGTCTTGTTGCTGGTTGCCGTTTGCTGCGGTTGCCCCAAGACAGGTTCCCTCTGCTGCAGGCAATTTTGAGGTGACTCAGTACTCCCTTTTCATTCTGGAATACAGTAAAACTTTACCAGAATGAGTATGTTCATATCTTATGTTCATATCTGCCACACTTGGTCCAAAATATTTACCTTCTGGTTTTGAAATTGCCAACAGGATCCATCTGGTGAATGCAAATCAGTTATGACCTTAATGCACTTTAGTGTCACCCTGGTTAGAGTGACTGTGACTAGTAAATGTCACCCAGCTTACTTTCTTTAGTAGATTTAATTTTGCAACTGACATTGAATTTATATGCCATAATTGATTAGACGTGTCAAGATTGTTGCTGATCACAGGATTTAGATGCAGTAATAACATGAACAACATAATTCCATAATGCACAGGATATCCTAAACTCGGCATAATCCAGGTACGATGTCTACCACATCTTAAAGAACTTCTTTAGTGACAGAAAATCTCAACCATCCTGTCACTTTCTTTTATTCATCGAATTTCATTCCAGAGCTTTTTAGCTGGGGGCAGGGGGTAGGGGAAGGGGTGGGGGTGTGGATGGCGGTGGTGGTCGGGTGAATGTAGTGCATGTAACTCAACACTGAGGGTCTGGGAGGTGAGGGGTCTCAGGGCTCCATGTCTCCACTAAATGCACCCTGACAGGTCGATCTGGGGAAATACTGCGGTCATGTTTCCTGACCCACTCTGCTGGCACTAGAGTTTGCCGCCAGAGGAAAAGAACCCCCCAGTCTGACGGACGCTGTAGGACGCTGGCCTGCCGTAACAAAGCCAGTCCAAATTAAAGAGAAAATGTTTCCTTTATCATCCCAATCGCACACTATAATATTTATGAATCAATAGCCTTTAATTTGGTTTTATAAAATACTTACATTTTATGTTCATTTTAATTAATGTCATACGGTGTAGATTTTGGCCACCATTTGGTCATTGAAGTATATTGCAAACCAACTGAACATTAATAGAAATTCTTATTGTGTGGCCCCCAACTGATTAGCCTTTCATTGGCTTCAAAGCAGTAGAAAAATGTAACCTGTGTACCAGAGGTTGCCACAGTCAGCTTATCACTTTGCCGATGAGCTTAGCTGTTTCCCTTGCGTGTCAAGGAGCAGCAGATGCTCTTTTGGAAGAGGAAATGGTGCCGATGAAAGCTCCTCGTTGGGCGGCAGCCTCAGAGCCACTGCTATCATGCTGGATGGAGGAAACAGATTACAGCATTACTCTGACATGGAAGTTGTTATCCAAAACACAACACACTTCAGCCTCTGTGTTCTATGGGGCCTCGAGCGCAAACGTGAGGTTTTGTTTCGACGCCACTAAGGAGCGTCTCCAAGACCGACGAGTCCTCACCTCCGGTGCACAGTGGGTCCTCTCTGAACGCTCATGTAAATAACATCGGATTTGCCTGGATGGCGTCATTCGAGGGTTGTTTGGTTGGCGGTGCTTCCGTCTCCTCTGCTTGTAAGAACCTACTGAATCTTCCTGATTGGACAAAATTTTCATTATTGGCCCCTGCGCAGATGTTCTTAGGTCAGTAAAACCGCTCCTTCTTATGTGACCCGACAGTGTGCTACAAGAAGATATGATGAGTATCGCCTTGTCTGGCACCTGTGGGGGGTAGCTGGGATGGAGCATGGCGTCTAGACACGAGGCTTTGAAAGTTCCCTCCTGGCTCACAGAAATGACTTTAGTTATTCTCTTTCTTAGCCCCAAAGCCATTTCATGGTGATCTCTTGACACGTTTCCATGGCTGTGTCCTGCTCTGCTTTCTTGACCCCCCTCTCCCGAGTTTTCTCACTTTGACTGAATAGTGGGAAGCCCAGAGGAAAGGCCAGGGATGTAAGCAGCACCTTAATCTCCTTTCATCTTTCCTGCCTCGAGTTACTATAGCTGGGAAAAACAATCTGCAGAGTCTCCCTCTTGAGCAGCAACACGCACTGCTTAGTTATACATCTGCTTGAACCTTGACCACTGTGAATAAACGATGAGGGAGCCTTTCCTATGTTAGATTCAAAAAACAGCTGGTCAGTGAAAACATTCTCTAAATCCTCAAGCCAGAACCAAAGGTGAGCCAGTATTACTTCCAGTCTCCAGATTTTAGATAGAATATGTTCACAAATAAAATTGTGACAGGATTTTAAACGTAAGTATTTAAAGGTGCCATGTGTGCTATTCAGCTGCCCAAACCCTTTTAATGTCTGTCCCCAAGGTAACGCTGTGTCATGATTACATTGTTATCTCACTATGCTGTTCAGTGTGGGTTTTATGTCTTTTCAAGTCTAGCAGAACACTTAGTTCCATCTTGCTTTTATCCTGAATGAGGATGCCTCACAGAGAGAGCGAGCGAGAGAGAGAAAAATTCAGTGTTAAGCCCTACATCCCACTGTTATTCTGAATGACGCGGTCTCTCACAGCGAGAGAGAGAGAGAGAGAGAGAGAGAGAGAGAGGAAATACACAGTGTATAATCCTGCACTCATCTGGTAGTAATTTGTCTTTCCCCATGTACCCTTGGCCCATATTCAGCATGCCGTCTGCCAGAGCAAAGGCCAGGAGAGAGCTCTGGTTACCTCTGCTGATGAGTGAAGCGCAGGGCCTGGGCGGCCCGATCAGCTGGTAAAGCCACTCTGCCTTTGACGCTCCGAAAGCTGCATGTGTTTAGACCCCCTGACTGCACACGTACAGTAGCAGAGCAAGCGGCTCCATGACCTTCCTTTACCCAGGGGTGAAAGGTCTGCGAGTGGTCTATTGTATAGTGGACAGAATAGATGCAGTCATGAATTTCTCACCAGGTACCCAGGGAGTGACGATGGGTTTATTTTAATGGTGCAAACGTGTCCCTTTAATACAGGAGCCCTGTGAATCTCCAGTTTATAGGCCGACAGAAGCTTTTGACATCTACTACCATTAGTCTCCAAAACTACCATTATCAGGATTTACCCACACCATTCTAACACGTCATGTTTTACAGGTGGATAATGTGTTAGATTAGTAATGTATCCTATTGAAGAGCATTTGTGGTACTGTTAGATCTTTCATTAACATAAAAGTTCAATGCATAATTCTCACGTTTTTTGACTTCACATTCCACAGACCGCGCACGTCTTTGAAAACATCAGTTGCTTAAACACTGAACAAATAAATAACTCGGCAGTGCCACAAGCTCTATAAGCCAGTCCGCCTGCAGTGAGGAGCCTTTTCAGTGCTCTTACGCCATAACAAATACTCAAACTGAATGTTAACGATATCACTTCGTTACAACACGCCAAAGCAAACAGCTAAGAAACACAACATTCATCCTCACTTTGTGCAGGCATACCTCAAGTTTACACACAGAGTCACTCTGTCAGAGGGCCTGTTCCTTTCGCCCTTCCCGATTACGAAGGTGCGAACACGACACGAATGAGAGGCCTCGAAAAGGCCGTCTTTCGGGCCAAGGCAGGCGTGAAAGCACTCCCACTGACAGCCATCTGCTATGGCAACGCATAGAGGGGAGAAAGACTGAAACCTCTGCACCTGTCCTAGAAACCTGCTCACCCCACTGCAGCTGTATGGCAGCCCATGACATCAGCGCATCCGGGACAGCCACAAGTGGCAGGGTCAACGTGCGGGGCATGAGGAAGGAGGCGTACCACGGCTGACCCATGACGCTCGTGAAAGGATTACACCATCGTGGCACACAGTTCCTTAAAACGGATTTGTGCATTTGGGCGTTGTCCGAATGTCATAAATACAAGTTCATGTTGGAGTTTAAATCTCAACACAGTTAGCCACAGTGAGAACAATCAGCCACCCTCGAGTGAGACCTGTGGTAGATGTGATTTCAGTAGGTCTTGTAAACTCATTGACCCATTGGAAAAAAAAAAAGTCTATAAGGATTTTTAAAAACAAACACGGGACATAATCCTTAACATCAGACATACAGTAAGTGGTTATATTGTTTATTTGAAATTCAAGTAACCTCAAAGTACAATTTCAATAAAGCATGTTTATTTCACATGTAAGGTTTATGTGCTGTGATTTCCTCTGCAAACACCTAAATCAGAATTAATTAATTTGCTGCACCCTACATCAGTAAAGACAATGACACGTCAGAAAAGACTCTCAAGGACCCTTGTCTTCTTGTGCAGTTTAAGTGATTAAGATCAAGACCCTCTAGGGTGAATAGCCTTTTCCCCCCCCCCACAAATCCCCCCAATCACCAAAGACAAATAACAGGCATAAAAAGGTTCTTCAGACCAGGGAAACCAATCGTTCAGGGATAGGAATACCCCCCCCCCCCAACTCGCCCGATGTTGGCCTTTCATGCTGGGCCTCTAATTATTTCATCGTGTAGCAGGAAATCCTGCCAGGTCTACATAAACAGTCCGGGGGGTGAGGGGAGTCTCCACACTAGAGAGCTGGGTGACATCTGACATGCAAGTGCCCCCTTCCATTCTAACCCCAGGCCTGCACCCCTGATATCTCTCAAATCCAGAATACCATCTTGATGTTTCATTTGTGTGAGTAAATCACACCTTGTCTGAGCATTCAGGGGGAAGCCACCTTTTTACACGCTGGGTATTTACCCCAACACACAGGCCGAGAGTTTACTCACACCGGGGGTTCCCTCCTTATAGACACCCACACACTTATACATGCATACAGAACCTGACGCAGCGTGGCCACAAGGAACACCGTCTCATGCTTTCACAAACCACTGCAGGGTGACATATTTATTAGGTTTTTTCCAAAAAAAAAGACACTCATACCAAACGAGCAGCTCTGAGCATGCCACGGACTCCTAAGGTTTGTGCAGGAGTAGTAAATGTGCGTACAGATAAGAGGTCTGCACAAATCTGGCTTTGCCTACACATGCAGCTTTCGGTCATGATGAATAATGGCAGAAAACAGCAAGTGCTCTCCCTTTCCACAAACAGAAGAGATATTTATGCTGTGACTGTGAGCAGTGAGAAATATTTACCTCGCCATAAAAAAATTTAAAAAAAAAGAAAAAGCCCTCGTTTATCGTCAACCGCCATCTGTCAAAATAGTTTCTGGAGCCGAGGACATGCCTCAGCCTGTGCTGGGGCTGCAGTGTCTAAATTGACTGTGTGTCAGAGTGGTAGTTTCTCTCAAAGACTTGATCACCTTCTCCTCAACTCTCTGGAGACATAGATTCATTTCATTTCAAAACACCCCCATATAAAAGAACCATCTTTAGAAGCGACTAAGTGTGTCATGGTAAGAAAATTTGTATAATGGAGGGAGATGTGCCTTCCCCCCCCCCCAAAAAAAAATGCTTCCGACTTGTAAGTGTTTAAAGAAGCTTTTACACAGCAATGGTCGTCAGTAACACTTCCGTAAGGAGTCTAAAATGCACTTGTATGGGATGTACTGTATGTCCATATATAAAACACATCTAGAGTCTGGGTTTGCTGTAACCGGCGAAGCTTCTCTGCCATGTGATGTCTCAAGCAGTCACAACAATATGAGTATTCTATAGATTACTCACACACAGACACACACACACAACCCTTATTTACAGACCAAACAGAGATAGCCCACGCTCAGTCAGAGCATGTCATGTGCCTGTACCTGCATGAGGTAAAATCTAGCTAGTGCTGCTAGATCCGGAGATAAAAGCACATTTTGGCAGTTCTGATGCATTGCATTTAAAGTTGAAACAGTCAGATTAAAGGTCTATTTATGCTCCACTCTGTTACATTGGGGGCGTCATGTCAATCAATTTGGATTCCACTTACAGTGCAGACACTAATGAGTAATGACACTTAACCTTCCATGACAAACAGCATAATTCTTCATCAGTGTACAGTAAACATAACAAGCACTACTGTGCGTCACTTTGAAACACATAGAAAATACCTCAACATTTGCTTTACCTTCATAAAGATGTGCGCTGAAGTTCCAAAATAGCAAGAGAATATTTTCATTTGTACATTACCCCAGTAGAGTGACCTTTGACCTGTTGAAGGACGCTGTCAATCTTCCCACCAATTGAACACAAAGTTGTAGAAAAAGTGTACAGCATAAATATCTGTGCACACACACACACACACACACGTGTGTGCACGCATGTGTGTGTACATGAGTATAAGCTTCAGGACTTACAGATGAAGCCAAGCGTGTCAGTGAAGACACACTGACGCAAGATCGAAACACACAGAAAAGGGACAAAACACCCAAGCCACCTGTCAGTGGGCTCAGCAAACCATAGGTTAACTCCATTAGACCCAAGTCAGGATGTTTTGTAGCCAGATCCAGCCTTTGGTAGGACTTTTATAAGCTTCTGATTGACCATTCACTAATATTAAAATGCATTGGCTCTAAATCCCCATCACAACCCTGATTCTCTTAATTCATACAACAGCAAAATGTGTTTTAACATTAACAAATTAATAAAAGAATAAAATGAACAGGAGTTCTTTTATTCTTATTAGTCACCACACCTTTTAGGTGTTTATACATACCTGGGTTAACCTCTGGCTTGAGTGAACTACTCACCATTAAGGTTATTAAGACTGCTGTTAGCAGAAAACTGCTGGCTCCCACTGAAATGTAGTGCAAAATGTCCATAATCTCATCTACTCAACTGTGCAATATTACAGTAATCGCATATGGTTGGCGTGTTATTTAGAGCAAAATTACATGGAAATTGACCTGTGCCGCGCTCGCTTTAGGCAAGACGATATTATAGTCATTTAATTCATAATAGCAGAAGTATGGGTCACAGAAACAATTCGGTTCCTTTCTACAGTACAAAGCCTATTCGACATCATGTAGTCTGAGTGCTACATAAGCGTGAACTGTACATTAAAATAAGAATGCGATCTTGATTTAACTTTCGCAGCATGATGCGACTTAAAAAGCATCACTACTTCACCTGCAATGCTGCACCACTGATTTACCTTCATAGTCATCGGCAGTGAACAATTCTAATGGACCTCCTCAAATTCCATGAGAATCCACCGTTCCGCGCACCGCATGCGGTCCGTTTTTTCCGACTCGCCCCAATCAGAGAGCTGCCTGCACCAGTCCTCCAGGAGTGTGGCCCTGCCTGCCGCCGCGATCCGGCTCCTTGATTGTCCTGGAACGAAGCATCATGTCAGGGGGCCTCATCAAACAAATAATAGCCTTAAATTGACAATCACGAGCGGGGCACTTCCTCGGGAGAAACCGGGAGCTCTTCCAGATGATTGGGGGTGTGGGGGTGTAGTGGGAGGGGGGCACCCTGCTCACATCGATCATTTAATAAACTCACAATCTCCCAGGGGGGGGGGGGGGGGGGGGGGGGGGGGGGGGGGGGGGGGGGGGGGGGGGG
>JAOXYF010000004.1:5116355-5139277 GCA_028565775.1 Sternarchorhynchus goeldii
AAAATTCCCCTTGACCCCCCCCCCCCCCCCCCCGACGTAGCCTGTGCGACTTTATGCCACAGGATAACTACATCTGGACAGATATCTTTACCCGTTTTAAATGTAGCAGCTTGTAGGCTATTGTTTACAATCATATACATACTTTGCTGCATTTTCCTATAAAACGTCGGACTAGGTGAGATTTACCGTAGGAATCCTTAAGGTCTAGCAACCTACACAATTTACATAAAGTAATTAAGTTTGTAAGTTTCATTAAGTAATTGTTTGTGGAGTTTGTAGCATTGAAATTATTAAAGCTATTTGTCGACTTTAAGGTATGGTCAGGTGTATTTACCTTCGTTGACAAACATGAAAAAGAAACACAATGTCAGAACAGGAGACAGATCCAACATTATTCAGACTAACTGATGGTATATTATTGCCTTCCATTACTCCGACGAGTTAGTCATTGGGCAACTATGACAGCACAAAAGCTTGAATAACAAGAAGACTTCCGAATGGTCTTTCTGTAACATTGTCCTTTCCCCCCCCATTAACTGACCTCTTTGTCTTTTGGTCCATATTGCCGAAGCGATATAAGTGAGTAACCCGGAAGCAAACCCGATTATTTTGGTTTGTTTAGACCATTTGCAGGCCTAAAAATAGCATGTCACTTACCACCTGTTATTTATCAATTTCCGCCAATTGCGTGACTAAAAGCGTGACTTGAGAGGAGCACAGGCCGGCCAATGTAAAACAGGATAAAAAAATACGAAAACAATGCTCTGCATTTGTTCGATTTAAAAATAACTGGAAGCTCAAAGACACGTTAGAATGAAGCTCGACCTGAGCGTGAAGGGTAAAGATTTTCCGAATGATCCGCACTTCAAAGACATACATTTCCCCTTCGACTGTACCACCGATACTGGAAGGAAAGCAGTTTTCTAAACAAACGTAGCCTTCGCTGGGAATGGTTTAAGATTAAAGTGAAGGCAGTGACATATTACAAAGCACTTTCTGAGGTTTAATGTGTTTCTCTCTCTTCCTCTAAAACGGGAGTTTGTCAAGTGTCCTGAAATAACAGAAATCGCTTTGAAATCTTGTAGCCCATCAACACCCTTCATTTTGAGCTCTCACAAAGAATAGAGCCTTGTATGAAAGATTAGAGAAGAACTTTCTTTTAAGCTTTTGGCACGGCTTCCCTTTACAAGAGTACAAATGTCTTGATGGACACATCAGTAATTTCCCACAAGCTGCAACAAAGATAGAAATGGAGAATATTGACGTTTTAAATCAGGGGTGTCAAGGTCTGGTACTGGAGGGCAGGAGTCAGGCAAAGTTTAGTGATTGCTCTGCTCAGACACACCTACCAAACATGGCACTTGATTGATTAATTGAATCAGGTGTGCTTAATATTAGTTAATGTAGCAATGTGGCATCAAACCTGGTCTGAGAGGGCAAGCATCCAGTATGGTTGGGTGAACGACAGCTTAAACACACCTGATTCAACTTCAATCAATCATCAGGTTTAGCAGAACAATCACCAGACTTTGCTGGATTTTCTAGCACCAGACCTTTGACACCCTTTGTTTACATTTTCCAAAAATCTTTATAAAAATTAGGTGTTGTCTTCTTTATGTAAACACGCATAGTTACTTTTGTATTAAGTATGTTTGCATGTTACTAGCAATACAAAAAATCTTTTAGCATCTTTGTGTAGGACCTTTTTGTGCCTATAATTCTTTTAAAAATTTAATGGCCTAACTATGTAATATGTTAAAAATTATGTTACACTAAATAAACAATTGACTGTTATTATTTAAAAATAAAGTAAAAAGTATATAAATTGTGTACAACAAAATGATACAAAGTTTCAGTAATTTGCAATATAACCTATACATCCTATAAATACTATATTTAAATTCCCAGAATATTTCTAGAATAATTCTACAATTCCTAGAATTATTACTCAAATACACCCAGACCCTCAAACACCACAATAAATTTAAATAAATATATTAGTAGCTATTTAACAATAAAATAACTAAAACCCCAAAAACCAAACAGTATCACAAACCGCGCGCGCACAGCCAGCAGACGGTGTCGCGAGAGTGGGGAAGGATGGCACAACGCACAGGCTGCTTTTGAAAGGCCTGTGGCAGCATGCAGGATTTTCCATACCGTTTAGTCTCGCTCTCCTCACAGATAGGCTGCCTAAAAAGAGCCTAGCGTGCCTAGATCTCGCTGAGGCTCGTTCCACCCAATGAAGATGAATGGCTTTTATCGGAGGGGGCATCTGAAAACATGGCACTCCGCACCAGGACCTTTGATGTGGCTCCCGAGTAGAGCTACTACCAAAATGTCCAACAACAAGGAAGTGCCAATCAGATCATCCTCCTGCATAACAGCACTGGTAATGTAGCAGTGTTTTGTTATATCTCATATGGGTTGCAGTGCTGGTAGGCCTGAGGGCGCTTGGCACAGAGAAAAAGACACGTCTGCCAGACTGCAGGCAAACCGCTACTGCACTTAAAGGGGGGTGTTTAGAGATTGCAATAAACATCCCTGGCTTAGTGTGAGGTTTTGATAGTATGATGAGGCACAAGGGGTGGTCTGAGCATCATCACAATTCTTAGAGTATGGAGTTATTTAATACCTAGGGTTACCTAATATAAAGATAAAGGTGCTGCTTTAGCAATTCCCATGTATTGGGCATAGCCTAAAGTTGCTATTTGTGGTTTTACAGTAAATAAGTGCTGGTCCAGTCACTCGATGTGCTGTACAGTTAAGAATAGGATGTGGAAGTTACAATGTTCTCAGTTACAATGTTCTCAAAGATGCGCAAACTAATAGTTATTCATTTAAGGAACATGCTTTGAAAGGTCCTCATAATATATACTGGCTTTTGAGCTGCTGAGGCATGATTTTCAACATATTCTATGAACTTGATATAATCAAAATAGCATTTCAAAATTGCAGAGGGTGCCTTTAATTCATGCACGGAAACAATCTGTGATATTTTACAGACATTAAATGATTTCAAAAAGAAAATAATCAGCATATTTTAAAAACTTTTTTCCCTCAAATTCTTCCTTCCTGATCAGACCACTAGTAATCAGTTTTTTTTTAATGCACACAGAAATCAAAGTGTGGCTTATGATGATGATTAAGAATACATTAAAGAGTACATTAGCAATTTATGAGATGTCAAAGACTGTAGTTGTTTATGCAAACTGTAAGGCACCCTAGCAAGTTTCAGGCTCTGTTCTAATTGCACTTGATTGGTTCATAGATGTGTTTTGTTTCCAGCTAACTCCATCACATACGCCATAAAAGGATGCAGCTTTTTGTGCACTTAAATGCAGCTCAAATAAACACCGAAACCTCTCAAGGACTAACTCAACTGTGCTGCACTGAAAGGAAGCATTTTATTCACATGTATACACTTTATGTCCAAATGTAGTTGTTTATTAAATATATTTATATACTGTATGTGCCTTTTTTATTTATGAGTTGTGTTTTGGTCTTTTAATTAGTGTATACTGATATTGAAGTATCAGAGTATCAATTTTATTCTGTCACATTATAATCATAATCTTATCATTTTACATTTACTTTAATAAATATGAAGTCTTACGTGTCTGATTTATTCATCACACCTTGGATCTGCATCAGTTACTGCATATACTGACCATTTACACTGGCATCTCTTACACGCTTCAGCTAACTAGGCTTTCAGTTCAGATACGAAAAAAGTACAAAAAGTAGCATATCATATGATTCCTAATTTGCCATCTTCCCAAATGACCCCTGGCTGTACTCTCATGCACCTTGCCATGTCACAACTTATATCTGACATGTTCATATTTACTAATGTGCAACAGATGCCCTCCCCTAACTCCTGACCTCTTTAGGATGCTTTTCCGTAAACCCACTCTCAGAAGTCATCCAGGTCAGGTCGAGAGATGTTTATAGTGATCACCTGTCTGTCTATGGCCCTGCTTTTCTCCTTTCATTTCGTCCTCTCTGCTTCCCATGTAATTATTTCCTTTCAGGGTGATGCGTGAAGCTGAGTGAGGCCAAACAGGGAAGGGTCATTCATGTAGTCGTACACCCCCCCCCCCCACCTTCCGCCCTTCAGCCACTTCACAGTGCACTAGGAAATTACAAAGGATTGGGCAAATTACAGCTGGCTCACCGGCAGGAGGCGGGCAGCGTGCCGCCCATCACCGGTGGGGAGGATGGCTCGACCCTGGCGGACCCTCCGCAGGCCCTCCGTGGACCCTCTGCAGACCCTCCGTGGACCCCACAGTTGCGACAAGCACTTGGGCTGCACGGCAGAAGCCAAAGCCGGACATGACGGCACTTCCATTAGCACACTGAGGCTTTTTGAGTCTTTTTTGAGTTGAGAGTATACATGGAAACCAACATAAACCAAGCAGGAGTCATAGTCATGCTTTATAGAGAACCCAGGCCTGCCGATTTTATGGACAAAACTTGCAGAATTTATTAAATTAACATTCTAATAAAGCACTGCAGTACTGTATGTATCTTTTAATCTGGAACAGATATAATTTGTTCAGGAGAGGATTCATGTGTAGATTGCAGGAAAACCCAGGAGCTTCTCCAGAATGGTAAAGCATATCCCAACCTGCTGGCTTGATTTAAATTTAAACAATTCTGAGACAACCCTCAGCTGTCTGGGGGCCCTGTGATGAGCCTGGTTTATTCAGACGACGTCATTAACACGCGTCCTGATTGGTCCAGGGGCCCGCTGCGTATCTGTCGCCGGACGGAGCAGAATGCATCCATCATTTACCAGGTTGATTAACGTGCTCCAGATGTTTCAGGCTTCATGTTTCAGGAGCTCCCGCCCTCAGCCTTTGTTGTGATAATGATACAGTACCCAGAATGCAATTGTTTATTTTCGTTACCATCTAAGTACAGTCGCGCACTTAGAGATTCTAAGTGAGCAGAGCTCTCCAAAAAGTAATCGAGCACTTTAGATGAAAGAAAGGCAAATTAATCTTCCTGCTCTGTTCATTCTAATTCACTCCCTCTCACTGGGGCTCTCTTCAAGACCCCGTATCCCTTCCACACAATGTTAATTGTAAACTGCTGTGGCCTGCCATACTGTAATTCCAGAGGTGAAAGAGACCACCGCTGTCCACTTATGTACTCAATTTATTGATGTCACAGCTGTCAGACAAGAATGAGAAATACGCTTCCTGCTGGAGACGTGACACAGTACCTCCTGGCAGTAACAGAGACTGTGCAGAGGGCTGAAAGCACGAACAGAGCTGATACAGAGAGGGCCACAGTCCAGTCTATACACTTTCAACCTCATGTTGACAGTGTAGGTCTGTTTGCAGCATTCTTTATGGAACTTGTATCCAACAAGCTTCACATCACTGAAAGAAATTGTTGCTACAGGAATGACTTTCAGTTAATCCCCCGCCACCCCATGCTAAGGGAAGTATCCAGCACAATGACAGGTGCCTAACCCAGAGAAACTGACCCCTTTTAAACACATGGGCCTAGTCATACTGATACTGAGAGCTCCAGGCTTTCACCTACTGCAAAAATATAAAGGCCTTGCCTGACTACTGAGACTGGTACCATCTCTTCAAAAAGGAGATGTGGTTTTCACAGTCTGAGCAAAACTAGCTACTTTAAGGGAACACAAGTTGATTTTATGTACAGTGCAGAAAATATCAGTAAAAATATGTAACATTTCAGTTCTGTATACCTTTACATCATGGAGTCTTAATTCAACACAAAAATTACTAGATATTACCACATCAGGACATTACCAAATCTAAACGATGACACATGAAAAACACCTGATACTGTGTGAAGGGTTAATATAAATAAAACGAGAGCTTCTTGAAATGCTCATCAGAATTACAGACAGAAGGTGACCCTTTTTCTGGAGTAAAAATTAGCATGTGTTTAGTTGCCATTAAAGTCTGGGGTTTTAGTTTTTTGAGTGGGGAGGGGACCTCTCCTTTTTTCCTCCTTCAGAAATCAGCAGGGCTGGAGCGAGAGTAAGAGGGGACAGTGATTACGCGGAGCCACTGAGCACGGAGGACGCACAGCCACCAAATCAGTCGGCAGTGGGGGAGAGGCTCCTAATCAGAGGGCAAAATGGCCCACTTGACAATCACACGCGGCACAAAAGCTCCCAATTCTACGCTGATTGCGACGGCCTTGCGATTCCCCCCTCCCCCTCCTGACACTCCCTCCTATTAATGCTCCTTCAGCTCAGCCTGCCAATCAGACGGCACTCCTTTCCCCTCAGATTTAATACGCGGTAATAATTGGACGAGATTTCTAATCACTCCAGTCTATCAGGTGGCTAATTGGTGTTGTTTTAAGATTATCATTAGACGGGGGAGGTGAGAGGGGGAGGGTTGTCTTCTTTTTTTTCTTTTTTTTTCGCTGAATAGTAGGTGCACGGTGATTTGAACCGCCGCGGACACCTTGAAATTTTTGCGAAGGTGGAATATAATAATCAAGACTTCTAAACGCCGGTAAAATGTGGAGAGTTCCGCTGAGGGTCCGTTATTTTTTTTTTTGTATTGTAGCTCTTGATGTTAAATTAAAAACTTAAAAAGCAAAATCGCAAATTAGTCAATCGTTTTTATAGGTCTCCAGGGAGTTCATTCTACAATAGGCCTTCTATAGCCTGCCAATTATTGGCTTTCAATTATTATAAGGTAGTACAATTGTGCTGTTATTTCATAATAATGTGTATTATATAGTAATATGATTAGTGCGCCATTATGTTGTCTGGATAACATGTATATTAAAAATACTTAATAACGTATTAAAACGGGTTATATTAGACCCGAGATTTACAGGAATGATTTTCAGTTACGTATGTATAAACCTTTTAAGAATCTTTATGGGGATTACATTTAGGGTTGCAAATTAGGCATTAAGCGTGAAATGTTCATGAATTTGTCGATGACCTAAACATGACCTGTGATCGTGTTCTCATAGGGTGGCCGGGCAGATCCATGACGCTGCAAATACACAAAAATCGTCAAAATGAAATGTTTTGTGATTACCACGGTTTTATCACGAGTAAGCTATATGATGCAGAATGTAAGACTGACTTATTCGTGCTCTGCATTCTTGCCTATTCATTTTTGCTACGCTGAACATAATGCATACTTTAAAAAAAACCAATCAAATTTAACACAACCCAGTTTCTGTCTAAACACCGAGCTATCGACCGATTTATAATTATCATATAGTTACCAACTATAAATCTTTAGCAACCGAAAAACTGTAGTTCCGTTGTGTTGTAACTAAAGTTGCATTTGTTTTCTAAAGTTGTACAGCGATTCCGAAATGTAACGCAAGTGATGTCGTTGGGGTGAATATGCTGTGTATTTGCAGCGCAGTTTTTCATTTGAAGCGCTATGGGTCTTCCTGGACACCGTACAATTCAATAATAAAAATCGCTTTTTTTAACTTTCCAGCAGACCCAGTTACGATTAACCAATCATGGTGCAACAGTATTTTGTTGCAAGTCAGTCTTGTTACAGACAAAACCGAAAATCAGGAGACAATGTAGTTTAAATGAACTTGCGCGTATGTTTTTATTATGGGTAACAGTGTCGCATAAGCGCTTCCATTTTGTTTGCCCTTACATGCGTCCCCTCACTTTTAAGAACCTTCAAGGGATAGAAAAATGTCTTTGTGAAAGCACCTTATCCCCCTCTAGTGGTGAGTTACTGTACACTTTCATTCACGACCCACATCTTGATGCACGTGAGGTTTCTGCTCAAGTAAATCATTTGAACGCCAGAAGTTAATGTACATGAAAAATCAACTCTGCTTGAACGGAAATGCTATTTTTTGAAATCATGCACGTCCTTACATCTGACAGACACTACTACAGGCTAAAAAGAAATTATCCTTTCATGCAGAGCAAGCTCATCTTACCACACCACACATATGGATTACCAGCCATTACTGCAAATGGTGCATGGCAACATGGAGGCAAAATGTTAGACCCCTGCAGAACTATATAGCCTCAAATTTACCACAATTTGACATGCACAGCATGAAATCTCTTCAAGTGAATGTTGTCACCTTTCTGTTAGGTAAACTAAGAAAGAAGCTGCTCCATGTGGTAAAGGAGGGACTTGCTAAATGAGGCGAATCTCCCAGAGCAGAGCCCAAAAAGTAACAACCTCTAATCCTGAGAGAATGTGCTTCCAAACCACACCCTTGTTTCACTTGAGAGCCTGGCCAACAGCTTGGTAAAGATGAACAATGCGGTCAGCTTCCTCATCGTGCCACCAGTACCCGACATCTACCCTCATTACTGGGAAATGAGCTGCATGCACCCTTCCTGTATACAAGGACTTTCGAAGTGAAGCCAGATTAATTTGAAACACTGATGCACAGAGAAGAAAAAAAGCATGTTTAAGAACACCATGCTCCCTTTCTACCTAAATGGATATTCTCTAAAGTGGTTTTTTTGAGGGTTTGTTAATTATGTGAGGCACTTTAAAACGTGTACATGCAATCTCACAAAAGAAAGGCAAAAAGTATACCGTTGTGTACTTATTACTAAAATAATAAGCAACATGAGTATTAAAAACATGTACATGATGTTTAGTCCTTCAGTGAAGTCACTGGAATTCTTGCACAGGGATTCAGGAGTCCTGTAAAAACAATGGCAGCTGACATTCCAGATCGTCCTCCACATCACTTTCATTCTGTTTCTTTGCGCTACACTCTGTTCCACCACTGTCTTGCATTCTTTTTCGCCTCCGCTTGTATACAGATTTTTGATCCGTCCATCCGTCCTTTAAGTGGCTTTTAACTTCCTTTGGTCCCAAGTCAGACATCAAGCAGTCATACAACCTGCGAAAAGCAGTATCTTGGTTAAGGGGATGAACTTATTTGTGCTAGCAAATAAAAGTATATATAAAAGGATACTTTTATGAGCAAATGACTTAATTTTTAATTCACTCTGGATAAGATCTGCTAAATGTCAAATATAAATTAAAGATATTAATTGTAAGGTAGTTTGAACCTTCCTATTCTTCTGAGATTTTCTTCCATTTTGTTATTAGCAACTGTGACAAGAAAATCAATGTATTCTTCAGAAACCAGAATTTGCCCCTTTTGGCTGAGAGGAACTTCAAGACAGTGGGTACTGCGCACAGCCTGTGTGTTACATCATTAAACAGACAGTATTAGTTTGGCCTCTAATTTCAAGTTCAAAATAGCAAGCATCTTCAAAAATCTTAAATACCACTTTGAATACATGAATGCATGTTCACCGTAATGATTTTGCCTCTCTTTCCAACAGTCACTCCAGAATTCCTAAAACCCGCGTTTACAGCGACAGAGTGCTGTGAGGGGAATAACAATGTCATCTCTAAGAACGCGATCTCAAACACAAAATACCAATTTGCATAAATATTATGCGTGACTGTTACCAGGAGTTGCGCGTCTTCCAAATGTTTGCACTGAACATGAAGAACGCAAGGCTCAAACTTGAAGACAGCGTCTCCAGAAGACCTTTCCAAACTTGCGACCTGTAGAAGAAGGCATGTAAACGTCAGAATCGAAATACAAACTTATCCAAGCAAAGCTAGCACCAATAGATAAGGTAGCTGGTCTTACCACATCATCTTTCTTACACTTATTGTGGGTGACAAATAACCAGGTGCAGTTGCGCTTTTTCACATCACTGCAGTCGGACATCTCCAAGCGCAAGAAAATAAAATCAACTTAGCTTGGGAATTTACACGTTAGCTAAGCGTAAATCGTCACTGGATCACTTCTAGAACAGGTAGGAAATGTTAATCTAGCTAGATGACATTCGTGCAGCCGCCTAGCTGGATATCTAGCTAGCAAACCGAGTCAACAAGCTAGCTAGCTAATTGAAAACAAACGAATGTTTTATACACTTACCCCATCAATAAGGACGATTCGCCCGGAACAAGAACTTGTGGTAAAGTAGTGATCAGAACTATTTATGAACGCTACAATACCAGAAATATCTTCGTCTATGCTCCCCTTTCTACTAAAATCAATTTTGTTTAGGCACTGTTTCTTCCACTGTTTGAATGAGTTTTCTTCTTCCATGTTGAACAGCTGTGATAGCAAGCTAACTGATATATTATCAGACCATTCACTATCTGATCAGTGATCACTTATTATGCAATTATGCTTTCGTATTTTTTTATACAAAGTTCTTGGTATGGTAACTGCTTTCTCTAAGTATCCTAGCTACTTCCTTAACTGGTTAGTGTGTGTCTATGGTGGCCGAATTGCTCCAAATAACTTTAGACACGGAAGTATTTACCACATCGCATAATCACGTCTGTTGCAACCTGCGCTGTGAGTTACTCTGCTTATACCCCAAATGTATTCATTTGTGCCATGTATTTACTTATACTTTCTCAATTCTCATGCTCATTATTATTGTTTTCAGTGTTACTTTAAAGCGTATCATCGTATCATAAGTTTTAGATAGTTGTCTTTTATATGCGTGAATCAGGTGGCGTGAACTGGATTTGGAAAATGCTAAGGTCATGTGACAGCATTTTACATTGCAGGCAAGAAAGTCAAGATGGCCTCATCAAAAGTAATGAAAGCCATAAGAGTATCAGAGTTTGGAGCACCTTCAGTACTGAAACTCTGCTTAGATATACCTGTTCCCACTCCTGGTCAAAAGCAGGTATGCTAATGTCTATATAAAAATTGCGTCAATCTGCAGGAACGGATCAAATCACGATAACAAGTAGCTGTCCACCTACTACTACAGGTACTCATTCGAGTGTATGCCTGTGGAGTGAACCCGGTGGAGACGTATATTCGTTCCGGGTCCTACGCCCGAAAGCCAAGTCTGCCCTATACTCCTGGATCAGATGTAGCTGGAGTGGTGGAGGCTGTAGGAGATGGGGTTCGCTTTCTGCAGGTGCTCTGACGTTTATGTTTGTTTACTTTTTTTTCTGAGTGTTGCACTAAAGTAGTCCTGTTTCATCGATTGGAAATGTACGACCATAAAAGCACTGCTTTGCTGTCCTCAGGTGTACCCTCAGAGCTGGTATTGGTGTTGAGTTTTCAGCAGTATCTATAGTGAGATTAGCCAGGTTTCAATGCTGGAGTCACATTTTTGGCATTTACATTATCCACATGTAGACCAAATCATGAGTTGGTTATATTAAGTAAGTTTACTTGCTGTTAAATTCTATTTTTTATTTAGCTTTTCATCAGAGAGCAACATGAAATGAAATTTAACATTTGAGAGTGGGACTCAAAAATGAAACCTGCAACAAAGAGTAAAAAGATGATATATAGTAAAGAGATGATCTATAAAATTCCTAAATTAACAATGTATTTCAGGTGGGGTCAAGGAACTACTGTTTTTTTTTTTTTAAGTAAACATTTGCTAGGCTATTGTCTCACTGCATAACAAGTCTCTACTTCTTTCTAATGGCTTTTTCTTTCTGGTGCATGTCCATTTAGAAGTGAGCTATTACACTGAGCAGATTATCAATAATGTTAACAGTCTGTCAGCATCTGATGTTTATTTTGACAAAACTGACCTGTTGTTTCAGGCAGGTGACCAAGTGTTCACCACGGCCACCGAGACAGGGGGATATGCTGAGTATACCATCGCTGCCGAAGCATCTGTTCACAGACTTCCTGACTCGCTAGATTATAAACAGGGTGCTGCTATTGGAATCCCTTATTTCACTGCTTACCGGGCCTTGTTTCACAAGTAAGAGCATGAAATACAGAGCTGTCAAATGATCACAAAGCATATGCATTTTAACTTTCATTGATAATCGTTATGATTGAGGAAACTCTTCTGACGTGTGTGCCGTGTCTACGTGGGTTCATGTTTTGTCTTAAAAAGGGCACATGCAAAAGCAGGAGAGACGGTTCTCATTCATGGAGCCAGTGGTGGGGTGAGAGCACCAACTTCTACTTGTGCAGCTCTGCTGTTCTTAATCAGGGCTGTTCTTAAGTGTACATATATCAAAGATTTGACTGGCTCACCATTGCTGCTACAGCTTCGCGTTGCTTGCTCGAATCAGACGACGGCATTCGTGTTGTTAGGTCGGAATCGCAGCCTGTCAGCTGGCCCGGGCGTTCGGCCTGAGGGTTCTGGGCACGGCGGGGACAGCAGAGGGCATGAAGCTGGTGCTTAGTAACGGTGCCCATGAAGCCTTCAATCACAGAGAAAACGACTACCTCGGCAGGATTCAGGTGTGGTTCACACCTAGCGACATTCACTTGAAGGAGAAAGGTATGATGATGCATTAGTGGTGGTGGTATTTTTTTGTTTTGTTTTTAGGCAGCTACCTATGGACAAGGTGTTAACATAATTGTTGAAATGCTGTCAAATGTGAACCTTGGCAATGACCTCAAACTTTTGGCCTCGGGTGGCCGGGTGACTGTGAGTATTGTGATTTTGCCTATAAAACGTCATTTGAATAGTTGTATGTTTGTGTGTTATCCATGTTACACTGTCTGGCCTTTCAGGTTGTAGGATGTAGAGGGTCTGTTGAGATTAACCCAAGAGACACCATGCACAAGGAGACCAGCATTATTGGTGTGGCCTTGTTCAGTGCTACAAAGGTGACATGATCTCTTTCTGCTTTTATTGCTGAATATTAAGCTTTTTTACCATAGAAAAAGATTAGACAATTAAATATATTCGCGTAAGAGATTTGCAGTTGCCTCTTGCAGGTAGAATTCTGGCAGTAGCATGCGGGTGCTCCTTCATGCTGTTCATGTCTCTGAACCCTGAAGGAGGAGATGACAGAAACTGCAGCGGCCCTGTTTGCAGGAATGGAAGCTGGTTGGCTGACGCCTGCAGTTGGTCCACCGTATCCACTCGAGAAAGCAGCTCAAGCCCATGAGGACATCATCAGTAGTCCTGGAGCTTCTGGGAAAATGGTCCTGACCATGTGAATTTAAACCTGTATTGCGTATTTTAAACATGACAATAGAATGAGGTCAAATGCATCCAACGATGTAGGAATGGTTTTCCAGTATCATAAGTTCAGTCGCTACACCTTAACAAGTGCTCTGAAATGTACTCTAAACAAAATGACCACTATGATGAATTACGTATAGTAATTAAGAGTTATTTTAATAACTCAGCCTCAGAAGGCTAGATCACCATCTACGAGGGTGATCTAGCCTTCTGAGTTTGTTTGTTCTGCTAGAGTTCTGCATTCACTTCTGAAGCCACAACTGATTAACCGGTACAGTGCACACCTGAAAAATAACACAATAATGAAGGTGCATATGTGGTTGAATCATCTCCAACCTTGATAACGTGCATTCAGACATGCATGTATTTGAAATATTTAATTGCACTTTGGTGTCAGTTTCAAGTTATGTTCTGGATGAGTATTTCTATAATTGAATCTCTTTGCTTTACTAGCCTACTTAAAACTTATTCATTTATATGATGTAGCCTGTGGCCTCTTGACACCCAGCTAATGATCGGCACTAATCCGATGATCTCACACGATGACACCACAGTAGAACTGCTTTAACTGAGTGTTCTGAGGTGAGGGTGCACCGGCTTCGCTGACTTTGTGCTTGGCATGCCGTTGTTATAGCAACTACAGCATTTTTAAAAGTGCCTTCCTTTGAATAATTTCAACAGGGTGTGTGGACTTTGCAATGAGATCATGTTACCCACGATCGGTCTTGTCAATTTTGAATGCTGTGGTTGAATTACTTGTGTGCTCTGTGTGTGCATGTGTTTCACAATAGCTTGAAGGAGTGGTGTGCTGACGTCACTTTGTATGAAATCTCCTCGGGACCTCCAGGATCCTGTTAATGTAATAGTTATTGCTTAATTTGTCTACCAACTATAGTATGCAGAATTTATAAATAATTCTACATGTATTTTTCTAGGATTGTTTATAAAAAACGTACCTCAAATCAATCTTTGATGCATTTTGTCATTTATTTGTGATGCATTTGTTATAGATCTTTTGTATCAAAATAGGGTTCAGTGTGTTTTTAACTGTCTCTCCAAGCCTCGTGAAAAATATAGCAATTTTAGTGGAATGTTCGTGTGGTAAATAGAAGCAGGTAAGGTGAACTCACGTCTTGCATCTTAGCAGCGGCAATATCAGGTAGCACTTGGGTACGGAGCATGCCCAGTATAGAGTAATAGTACACTTCTAGTACACAGAGCTGGACTGAGAAGTGTACATCACATAGTGTTTGCATGTTAGTGGTTAGCAGTTGTATGTCTTTATTTTAACTGGAACTAATGGATGCCCAGCTGACAACATACTGCTAGTTTGTAGCCAGGATCTGGATTACTGTTACCTCTTGTGAGGTAGGCCATTGGTGGTTTAATTTTAATGTATAGTATGATTTGTTTCAGGAGATGGATCTTTGGGAAGAACTTTTATCTAAACAGAACTGCTATTTGTAATGGGTGTTCTGATCAAATAATCCTAAATGCTAATATGTCTTGTTTATCAATATAAACAAACCAGACTATTTTTTATATAGAATTGTAATTATATGGAACCTTGTCTGTGAAGTCTGACAAGTTATTTTATTGTAATCTTGAATATAATTTACATTACAACTGCCAGTTGTTTTATTGCTGAAATGTGGATAAGAATCCATGTTATTGCTCCCCCCCACTCCTCTTTGCATTGTTAAGCAGATGCCTAGATAGATGTGCTATCTAGGAACAAAGGTGGTTTTGAAACCAGAGAGCATGTTTCTTAACCACATCCTAGCCTTACAAATCTGTCACAGAATATGTGGGTGCTGTCATTGGACTCACCAATGACCTAGAGAGAAGAGAATATGTAGTAAGGGAGGAAACAGGTGGAGCATCATGCATGTTTTATCTCAGTTCCGTCATGTTGTCTGTCTGTCCAGGTTACCAAGCAACAAGGGTCACAGGGGCAGTGTGGGAGATGCAGTTGCCAAAGACAAAATATTTAAAAAAAAAATGAGAGCTCTGGATGTGTCAGTGAATTAATAATGTTACTCCAAATGGCAGTGGTTGATACTGTCATTTTAATTCAATTGTCATTAACAGGGTCAAGGTCAGTCATTGCAAAATGCAAAGGTTTACACAAGGCCACAAAGGCTGTTTGGGTAAAGGAGAAGAAACACCATACAACCCATTCTGTGACAAACCATGATAAGTAAGTATAGTGTTGCTTTTTATGCAGTACTTGATCATCATCATCATCTAGATAAAGTTAAGTACAATGTAGAGAATTACTTGTGGATTGCCAGTAGAAGATGCCTTTATGTCCATCACATACTGGGACAATATCATTCTTTTCTATAGCTTTGTCTGAAATTATACTAGCCTAGTTAATTATGCTGAGCTCTCTTCTAGGTGTCCTCCTAACACTGATGGTGTCACTCACTCAAGTTCTGCTGCCTTTGTCTTGTCCTACCTCCTGTATTGTGTGCTCTGAGGATACCATCATCTGCAATAAGCTCTCCAGCATCATAGGTGATGACACTACAATGTTATCATTGCTAGTATTCCTAAATGTTGTTAAATTTGCATGTGGGTGCTAAGAAAGATGTTTTATTATTCTTTTGTTGCAAAAACAAGTAATAATTCTCTCCTTGTGGTAACTTTAGAGGCTCCAAACTCAACCAAAGCCTTGATTCTCATTGAGGGACAGATAGAAACTGTGGATGGCATTGTGCTCTGTGGTTTATTCAACATGAGTGTTTTGGTGCTCAGCAACAATGTCATCTTCACTATCATGGGTAATGCCTTCCAGAACCTCACAGTCCTTCAAACCTTGTTGTTGGATCATAATCGTATCACCTCCCAGTCATTGGACAGATCCACCTTCTCCTGGCTAAGTAAACTGGAGACACTCCAACTGGGCAATAATGCCCTGAGGGACATTGATGGCTTCTGGTTCCAGAACAACACATCTCTAAAAACCCTCTTCCTGGAGGGGAATCTTCTCACCAGTCTGAACTCAAGTACTTTTGCTTCTTCTGACCTAAGGAACTTAGAGACCTTGAGTTTGTCAGGCAACCTCATCACTTATGTGGGCCGGGACAGCTTCCACAACCTGCCACGTCTCCGTAGCCTGGATCTGTCTCGCAACAGACTGCAAAATGCACCTGATGCTTTTTCCTATCTTTCCTGGCTCTCAATCCTAAATTTGGACCTTAATCGCTGGAACTGCACATGTGAGCTGAGAGAACTGGCTTCATTTACCAACAGTTACATTCAGTCTCCAGGCAAAGTGTTGCACAACGAGCACAGAATGCTGTGCGAGCATTCAGATAACCCAGCAGTACAGACAGTGCTGGAGCTAACTGGAGCTAACTGTGCACCAACTATCAAAAACTTTTCAGTTGTTGCTAAGGGTTCCATCACACCTCAGCGCTACATCAGAGATGTTGCCATCACTTCAGCCTGTTCCATTCTGGGTAAGGGTGCATTGCTCAAGGACCCCTTTATTTACCAACATTTAAATTTTAATCTATTGAATTTGACACTGGATAATTGTGTATTTTGGTATGTTGCAGGTGGTGTTGGGATTATGCTTGGAGTACTAGCATGTGTATACAGGAAACTGAGTAAGAGATTTACAGTTTGGAAGGATAAGAATGGAACTGAGAGCCAGTCTGCACAAGCATCTGCCCAGTGGAATTATTCTGAAAACAAGGAAGCTCTTTCAATGTGTTATGCACTCCATAACAGCAACTACAGAGACCATCAGCCCTTTGCCAAAGACTCTTCATATGATATTCCACCAAGCACAATGAATAACCACTTCATATGTCGCAAGTGCAGTTCAGAAAATCTTGGAACAGGTTACCAGGAGGACAGATGGAGGAGAGAAACTTTACAGCAGAGATCCAGTCCAATGGGAATTCAGCATAAAAGAAAAGATGGTTGGTCAGCCCATGCTCAGAATGACCATTGGAAAGACACTGTAAGACAGTCAAGGATCAAAGGTGACTAAACATTTGCATCTGCGGATTTATTTACTTACTCATTACTCACTTCTTATTCTGAAACATTTTTGTTTTGTTTCGTTTGTTTTATTCACAGATGTTGGACTTCAAAGATTTACTGAAAAAGGCAACTCAAATACCTACCATTTTCAAACTCAAGGAAATGATCCTCAACGTAGAGTGTCACAAGATCTGTCAACCATGAGAGTTCAACAGTCAGCTCTCAGAAGACACATATCAGTTGCCCAACGACAAACATTTAGCCCTAATGAACAAATGCAGAACAACATGAAAATTCACGGGAATCATGTAAATAATCACTCAGTGTTCAAGCATCAGATTGAGGAATATAGTACTTTGCCTGTTTACCAAACCATTAATTGCTTGCACTGTCAACAGACTTATGAATTTAGACAAGCTGGGAATAAAGACCAGGATATTATGTATATAAATCATAAGCAGGGCATGTTTCCTAGAGGAGGTCAAATGTCTGAGACAATTCTGTACAAAGATCCTTTAAACATGGATTGGCAAGGTGATGTACAAGCCCGAGAGCAGAGAAATGTCACCTTTGATTTATCAGGGCCCATGCACAATGTACCCCTCAGTGTACCCAATAAAGAGCCTGAGAGATCATATAGAGTCAGCAGCATAAAACCATCTAAAAAACTGGATCAGAAAGGCCATCCCAGGCAAGGCAAGGCACCGGACAAAGTGAACAGGGGTAGCACACATAGACATTGGAAAAGCCACAAACCCAGATCTCAGTCGATTAAGTCAATAAAGGTGAAGCTAAATCTGAACCCTCTTAGGAAAAGTAAGGTTTATCCTAAGTCCAGTTCCAGCCATGGGAACTATGATACAGATACAATCAAAAAAGACAAACTTGCAAAGCGTAAGGTGAAAAAGGATGGTAATAGTAAATTAAAACAGAAATCCAAGAAGGACAAAACTACAAAGAAATCATCAAAACACTCAGAGAAAAACAACAATGATGATAAAGAAAATTCAAACGCTCATTGTGAAACTGCAGTGAATGAGACCCCATTTCCTGGGGATGCAAACACTGCAATGACGTCGGAAGAGTCCATCAGTCAACAGGATGGGGGGGATCTCTCCAATAACTTCACAACTCCAATGACATCAGGCCCCACTGTGGTACAGGAGTATCTTTCATCAGGTGAAGGTTCACCAAAAAGAAGGATTAGACTGATTATACCTGAGAAAACCTCTAGCAGGCCTCAGACTGCACTTGAAAGGAAAATAAGATAATACGTTTGCTTGCTCTTTTCTACTGTTAGTATTAAAAGACAAAGTTGTTAAATATGTACATGCCAGTATACATGCCCTGTCCGACAGTGTGCTTACATGAAGTTAGTATCCTTAGAAACTGCGTGAAATGTATTTACCAACTACTGCTTGGTGTAATGTTCATTATCAATACCTTTCACCTTAGGAGAAAAAAAATTGTTTCTATTCACTTCAAGGACCAATCATTTGTTTACAAGTCGGATTACAAGAGCACAAAGTGCTGTCTCACTAGAATTACTCTTTATGGTCTATTGATAAGGCATAGCTACATATTAAATACTTGTACTTGAAAAAGTTCATGACACGTACTCGAACTGTGACAGGACAGAGCGTTGCTTTGATACAATACAACAAGCAACATCAAAAGAAAACAAACAAAAAAAATACTTAATGGACAAGGACAAGGAAAAAAAAGAAGAAAATGAAAAACATGAAGAAGATGAAGGAAAAAAAAGGAGGACTATATTTGGACTTTTCACCAAAGAGCAGTTCACCATGTTGTGTGTTGGGGTTAGTCTAGTTGTGCTTCTCCTTATCGTCACAGTAACCTCAGTTGTTGTAACTCTAAATTCAGACACAGGTAACTTTTATCCATGAGAGAATATATTGCATGGCATTAAGTTGAAAAATGTGCTTTTTATGTGCAATCTATGGTGTCTAGCATGACTGGTGCTGTATATTCCCAGGAAGCTCAGAAACCATGGTCCTTTTCCCTACCAATGGAGATATGTTAGAATTTCTTCAACAAAATGGAGAAATAGAGGAGAAAGATGGACTCTATGCCACATGGTATCATTCTGCAAACAGCAAAGCTGAAATGAACAAAGCCCTGCAAAGTAAAGAAAGATAATAGCTTTTAAATTCCTGCCTTGTCAGAAGTGTGATATTTTTGTGTGTCTACTGAGGACTTTTAATTTACAAGCAGCTTAAATTCACTTTGCTTTTTATCATTAACAAAAGCAAAATGTTTAGACTGATGCTTATACAAGATAAGATGGTATTTTCACTACATTGTGATTATTATGAATAAAATAATTATTATAATGTTCTTGTATAAAATATTTGGCATGATAATACAGTACATTAATTCCTCAGGTAGAGCCATGATTCTAGAGGCTGATGTGAACATTCATGGCCATAACACAATCAACGAAACCAACATTCCAATCATGGCCCATCTACCAGATATTTACAGTGACAACACTTTGGAAGAATGGCTTGATGCTGTACTCAAAACTAAGAAAGGTGAAGCATAAAAAATTATTGTAAACCTTAGTGTATCACAACATCAACATTAATTTTCAGTAAGCACCTGCTGCTTTTTTAAAAAAAAATCTGAATAGGAATAAAGCTAGATTTTAAAAGTCTTCAAGCTCTGGAACCTTCACTTGACCTTCTAAGAAACAAGAATGAAACAGGAATCAACCGTCCTGTGTGGCTAAATGCAGATATTCTTCCTGGCCCAAATGTTCCTAATTTCTGGCCTGTCATCAATGCCACCCGGTGAGATCAAAATAAAGAAACAATAACACTATGTACAAATTTACAAAAACTATATGCTAAATATGAAGATCTGTTGCAGCATTGTAGAATTATGTAATATTACTCAAATTGTGAAATTTGGCTTTATGGTCTCTACACTTTCATTTCTTTACCATCCTTCTACTCATCAGGTTCTTTGGCCTCATTCAGACTAAGTTTCCTGATGTCACCATATCACCAGGATGGACGGTTCTTTATCTGCCTGTCTCTCCCAATGCAACTTACACACAGGCCATGGTAGAGAAGATGTATGACCATGTCAGACACCTTCCTCAGAAAATCACGTTTCCTGTTCTAGCAGTGATGGCCAAGAATGGATGGCCACATCTCAGCTGGCTCCTCAGACAGTCTTCCAGGTATCTGACTCAGCAAAGACAAAGATGTGGCATTTCTCATTTGAATTAGCTTGTGATACGCTTTATGTACTTTCTTTTTGGTCCAGGTTTAGTTTGACCTTGTGGCAAGGGGCAGAAAACCCCACTGTTAATGATCTGCTCTTCATCAGAGATAACAGCAACCCTCAGCGCATCTATTATGATGTCTATGAACCTGTGCTATCTCAGTTCAAAGAGGCTGCAAGTAAGTATCACCAGAAGCTATTTCACCACAACCCTTTCTCTTAGATAACCCTACGTTTCTGCATTGTTCAGAGCAGAAAGATAAACCCAGAAGATTCTACCCTGGTGGGGACATAGTTGACTATTTTAAGCCTGCAAACAATGATGGGTTAAACATCCAGTGGGCAACTGTGACTGATAGAAATTCTCTTCTCTCTATACTAAAAGGTTTGGATGATTCAAAGCTACTATCAGTTTCTAATGATCTTCACTGTGAATATAATATCATTGAGAAGCTATGGAGTAGTAACAAAGGCTCTTCTTTGTAGACAGTCCTGGTGGGATGCTTGTGATTCCAGTAATATCTGGAACAAATAAGACAAATATTCCAGTGGTGGGAAACTCTGAGTCAGAGCTGCCTCTCCAGGATTGTCTGGAGTTGATTCTGGCCTCAAAGAAGCCATGGGGTATCTACCTGAGGGTAAAGTCCCAAACCAAACTTGCTGCTTCACTCCAGTTACTTAGGCAGGGCCATGACAGTGGCCTGCTCTTCCACCCCACCTGGCTCAACATGGACATTGCCCATGGAGTCTTTAATGTCCAAGGCTACATGACAGGCCAAGAGCTCCTGAAAACCATTAACCAGATCTTTCCATATGTCACTGTTGCTCCCAGCTGGCCCCAGGAGGCCCTTGACCAGGGTTACACACTCCAGCTGGTAGAGGAAATGATGGAGCTCTTCCAGGGGACCTGGCAAGATGTTTCACTACAGCTGCAAGCTGTTTATCTGGACAAGTCAGAGACTGGATTTAGGAGCCTTCTCCAAAGTCAACCACGATTCTCGCTCACAGTGGAACACATGGCAGGGAAGGAAGGGCTTAGTGGTGCGGCCCTCAGAGTGATATCCGTCTACAAGCGCTATAAAGAACGGACCTTTTACAACATACCAAACACGTATAAGAGTCATTTTGCAAGCACATACTATTCTTTCAACTGACATTTGTGCTATGAAGTGTGACTGGGTATCCATTAGAGGAGACCAAACTCTTGAGTTAACTTCATCATGGAGCATAAAGTAATTTGGGAGTCTAGGAGGAACAGTTTGCATGTGTGGTGTATCTATTAAAAATAATTTAATCCAAAATTCAAAAAAGGGTGGCTGGTGATAGAGAATAACTAAAAACACAAGACTTTTGTATGAGTATTTAATCATCTCTAATAAAAGACACATGTAAACCATGGGGTTAAGTGACTACTTTGTCATTACGAATTTGTCAAATTAGTAATATATTTATTTATAGCAAAAATGTTACTCAAATAAATAAGACAAATATACTAACCGATCGTCTTATTTAAGAAGTTCTTTAATGTCATGGTGAAAATAAAAACAAGAGATATGTAAAGTTTTTTATCCACTGGTACAACAAAACAGTGGCCTATGAATAACGAAATACTTTTAACCCTTTATTCCCCAAAAATGACATGGTCATAAAAACAACTAAATCACACTACCAGTGTTGTCTTTGTAGACGCTATAGTACCGTTTTTAAAAAGTTGTCAGTAAAGTGTTTGTAGGGCAGTAACTGGAGATTAGATTTCACTGTGAGAGATGGCAGGAGGTTTGGCTCTGTTCTCTAGCAGGTACTGGCTGCAGGAATGGAAGGTGTGACAGAAACTGGAGGACAGTCCTGCAATGTCAGTGGAGATGTATGGCAACACCCCTGGATTGGTCTGGTTGTAGTAGGAGATCTGAGAAGAAAAAAATGCTTTTAATAAACATTTCAAAAACAGCTAAATAAAAAAAATCATTTGTTAAAGATTTTGGTTACGCTCACAATAGTTTGGAATATAGTTGACATGTTTGCTATGTGTTCTTTCAATGTTCCTACTGCAATAACCCAAATATAAAAATAATAAGTGTTTTTACGAAATGTGAACACCACTCCTGAAAAGCTAAAAATCATGTTGTATTGCTTTTGTGGTATTCTTGGACCTTGTGGGTCTTCTTGTGTGCTACATATCTGTGGGTAAAAGCACATCGTCAGTTTTCCTTAAGAGGTCATTCAAACTCCTCATCTCCTACCTTAGAAATGCTTTCAGACACCTCATAAATGATGACTCCAGCACAGAGCATCTCGCCTCTGATGAAGTCCTCTGTTGGGGGATGTGTGGGAAGGGTGACTGAGCGTAATGCAATGACATACGGGTCCCTAGACAAACAAATATGCCATATGCTTTTCAGTCAAAAAAAATCCAGAAAACAAACTGCTTTGAAATGTTTGTTTTCCCATGGTTTACTCACCCACTATTACATGGGGGTCTCCTGGACGCCAGAAGGATGAAGTCCTGAACCTTCCCCCCCTCGCTGACAGAAGGAGTGAGGACGCGATAGATTTGATCGTCTTCGTTGACCTCAACTATCAGTTCACATTGCCTGCACAGGACATAAACAGGAGATTCTATTGGTGCATGTTAGTGTATATATATATATATATATATATATATATATATATATATATACACACACAAAAAAATTATATCATAAACATT
>JAOXYF010000004.1:5139377-5149377 GCA_028565775.1 Sternarchorhynchus goeldii
ATATATATATATATATATATACACACACAAATACATGATATCATAAACATTGGCTTGTTTACATGTTTTGCTAGTGATATGTGCACAAGGAAGAAGGAGCATTACCTATACAGTTTGTCCCATTCCGGCCTACGGCGGAGGTCTGAGAGCAGAAGGAACGCTCTCGCTGCTGGAACGTTCACCTCAGACTCGATCCTTAAACAAAGGGTCTGATTCTCCTCCAAAGTGTACAGCCTGACCTGATAATGGAGCAAAGCTAGTAAAAATACTATGGCTTGCTAACACTCCGCTCCCCACGTAAGCTTTTCATGGTCGTAGCTGGTTAGGCAGGGACAATATTTTGCTCACATGGTTCTTTTCAGAGCTGAGGGTCCATTTTTTTCTGGCTGCCAACGTCTTAAGCGCAAATACATTATTGTAGCTGAGATATACCTGTAGGAACAACGGGAATATGTGAACATACTAATCTGATTTAGGCAGCAATATAATCAACAGTCCTTGTTCTTGTCATTTTACCAGAGATTATCAACAGGTGATAACAGGTTATGGCATAAACCATGTGGTCCATAAAGCATGACTGCATATCTGTAGATCCCGAGGTTGTAATGTACACAAGTTCAGTGACATAAGATACCTGGTTACTCTGATCCCACGGGACAGATAAGGGCACTTCAGTTTGTTTACAGGAGATGATGTACTTTCTGGATGGACAAATGAATTCAGATTAGTGAATTCAGACATTTATTTAAGCTAATTGTTTTGTAGTCTGCAACAGCTACTGTCTGCTATGCAAAATTACGCCTGAATTTAGAGAATTTAGATGTCAAAGACATGGCCACACCAGAGTGCCACTGCTGTGTCTTGTGGTTATTCCTGTATGTTGCCACTATGTTATTTGACAGTTATCCATCATGCACTCCACGCCTTGCAGTTTTGCTTTTGCACACTAGGGGGTGAATTCGCGCACATGTGAGCTCACAGAAACAGCAACACGTGATGCTTAGCCTGGTGAAGTTTGTAGCTCTTCCACTTTGTAGCTATGAGCACTCTTGCCTTCATTTTGTTCGTTCTGAACAAATCTTATCAGTCACTAAACTGTCAGGACCTGCTGCAAGAACGTTTGCATGTACATTTAGACCAGTCGACCAGTTGTATTACAGGGTCTGTAAGAGTTGCCTTAATTTCACTGCACCATAGATGAGAAACATAGCCAGTGATGTCATTTGGGAATGTGCTGACTCAAATAAACGTCAGCGGTTATTCGGGCTCTGATCTACAGTTGCTGGTTAGGAGTAACAGGAAGGCTGATTGTGACAGTAAAGCTTGGTTCTCGGATCCTTTTCAAGAAGGGTTCACTACCTGTCCAGACGAATCTTCCTTCTGGCAATTGCCTCTTGGTATCGTCTGCTTCCATCCTGTCAGTAACAAAATTAATGAAACTGAATGAATAGAAAAGATATTATTAACAGTACACTCCTTGCTGGAAGAATGGTTGTTAATTATGGGTTAAGTAACTGCTACAGTTTATTGATAACTTTTCATGGTATTTTATACAACCTTTTCGTATAACTGCTCTTATATTCCCTCCTAATCTTCTGTGGAATTCATTAATAATTACAAAATTCCATTGATACTCTCTTTGAGTTTAGACCTGACTGAGACGTCTGATTCAATATTAACAGTACACAAAGTTTGAAGAGGAAGTTAACTTGGATCTAGGCCTCACCAAGGGTTCAGGACGTATTGAGGGCAGTGGGCGTGGCCTGCCTTCCTCATCCAGCACTTCAAACACCATAAAGGCACTATTAATGTGTCTCGGTGACTCCTCCCCCTGAAACGCCTCCGCACACACGCCTACCTCCATACTGTCTTACCAAAAAACAAACAATACCTGAGGGTTACCACACAGGTATAAGAGACCATATCTATATGGTGCCTGTAGTACAGCTTCACCTGTTCTTGAAGGTATTGTTGACAATGGCTTTTAGGATCAAGCGGTCTCCGACCTGGGAAGGACCTCTGAAATGAAACATGTCTATGGTTCTCAGAGTGGGATGGGCTTTACACAAACGGCTAGGAGGGAAGGAAAAAAAACACCACTCAATAAAAGAGTTTGCACAAACATATTAAACTGATGAATAGAAGATGGCCAAGTTCACTACAGGAGATTATTATTTTTGAAGTTTCAGCACACTAACAGTTTTTTTGTGTCTCTTCACAGGAAATCTGAGCTGAAATTGAGGGCATAGTTTGGGCTTATGTTTTACACTCACAAACTGTTTAGTTACAGAGCTAGTAAATTAGTGTGGAATTAGTGTGGAATTAAAAAGGCAAAACTCCCCAAGCAGAACTTTTTTTGGGTACTGTTAAAGGTGAATGTTCAAACTTTGACCACTGAGTCATTTCAAAGTTGCTACTGTGGGTAAATATTAACTAACAACACGGAGCTGAACTGCAATGATCTTAAAATGCTAAGCATTCGGCTTAATGACGGTTTATGTGGAACTGCATGCAGCATTCAATGAAGAGAAATAGAGAAAGATCTAGAACAAAGTAAAGGGCTGAGCCAGAATGTTAGCGTGACGTTACCTGGCCGCGATGGTGGCAACATTCTCCATCCAGGCCATAATCTGTCCCCCAAATGTATTGACCTGGTGGTTGGCATGAGGAGGGAGAACCAGCTCCACACTCTCCACCCGAGTTTTCTCAGTCGGGATGGCCAGCTTCTCATTTTGACCCTCTGGACCCAAGCGTTCACACACACACACACAAATAAACAAAAACACACAGTCACACCTACGCCTTACTGCCTCCTGCTCATTTCAATGACACATTCAGGGTTTTTTTATGTAATCCACATAATAAGCACATCTTTAGACACTTTTGTGCTGGACGTATGCAACCTGAAGGAAAGTGAGACAGCGTCTTATGCCGCTCACCCTCGCTGAGGCTCCAATGGAAGCTCTTATTATTCAGCAGGTCTTTCATGATGTCAACGTGGAGCAATCTCATCCTCCTCCTCTCTGCCGCCACGCTGTGCTCCAGCTTCTCTCTGTGGGTGTGCGGCTCCAAAGGCTTCAGACAGACCTGCAAAGACATCAACTTCCCAATCAATCAATAACACTTCCCACTACTGACACCTATGGGTGTTCAGAAGAAGCCATTTTAACACTCAATTTAAAATATTTTCACACATACACACACACACATTAAGTTTTTTTATTATTATTCTTAGTGACAGAAATCAGCTCTCTCTTCTGGGTCTCACCTTATTTGACGCTGTGCTTCTTGCCACAAATGTGGCAAATGCGTGACACACCTTCCAGTACTGGTTACTGTACAGATCCTCACAGCTCACTTCTATCCCCACCTGACACACACAACACACACAAACACAAACTCATTTTGCCATCATAATGACAAGGGCCACATGAGTCATCAAATATACAGCAGCAAGTGAAATCCTATATTTCAGCAGCATTTACCGAGGTTGGCTTTACTCATTTTCATTTGCCCTTTGAAACTGTATAGTTTTAGATGAAAAGGTTTTATTTTACTACCTATTTTAATAATAATAAATATTATTATAAATATATAAATATTTGGCTCGGGGGATTTTGGGACTGAACTGTAGGACTGCACTAGCTCACCAGCAAACGGATACCAAACGCTGAAAAACTCAAACTGTATACAAACTGGTCAGCAACATTGTACTGCATAGTTGTGCATTTACACAATATTATCATTTATATATTTAGCAAGTAATTCGGCTCAGTGTAACAGTGTGGAACATGTGTTTAACTGCACTGTAGCTGAAATTCGTGGAGTTTATCTTACCTCCATGCTTGAGTTGAAAGCCCTGTTAACTTTCGCCTTGATGTTAACGACCTGTCCAACACTAAAAACGAATATGTAAAAACAGAAGACAGAAGTCATCTTTGAAGTACTCGCTCTAGTCCTGATTCTCATTTCTAATTTATACAATACAGGAAGCATACACCAAAGTATCTAAACATTCGTTTCTACAGCAACCAGGTCACGTAATACATCAGTTACATTAAGAAATTCATAAGTATACGTTTGTTTTTTTGTTTGTTTTTTTTTTTTTTGCTGATGTAGCACTGGTGCTTCTGTCTGAAAGCACCCACAGTAACACACTAGAGTTACTGACCATTACAGAGCTCAACATACTACCTACAGACCAGCAGCAGTCCCTGGATCAGCTTCACCTGAGCATAGTGTTAAAGCCACTAAATATCCAGTACCATACCCACAATCAGCAGGCCAAATATGTATATTGTATTATTGTGAAACAATCACTAACAAGTCGGCGCGTATTGTCAAATTTGCGTTAGACACATGTAGAAATGTTGTTTACCCAATGGTGTGCTCAAAATGAATGTCATCCACTGAGGCCGTTACACAAGGACACCCAGCATGTCTTTCAGCTGAAATGAGAAAGGAATTCTGGGAGAGATCCTACACACGGCCCAAACAGGCCTCTGGCTGGATCTACTAAAGTAGAACATGAAGAGATGGTTTCCCAGAGCAAAAATTAAATAAATAATATATATGTATAAAATTGCAGCAGAGCACATAATTGTCAAATGTATTTGGTAAGATTTTTGTAGATATTTAGAAAAAACTGGAAAACTTAGTCAAGATTACAAGCCTGACTGGAACAGCCTGCTCAAGCATCATAAACAACTCGTGTCAAAACTTGTATTGCTTGTTCTCTTCATAGGCAAATAATTATTACAAATGCAAAACCCTGAAGCTTCAGCAAGATCGTCGTACCATCCATGAATTAAAATCGACCTGCGTTTGGTGTCCTTCCCCTACAATCATCCTGTCTAAACAATAACAAGCTTGCAATTATGCAGAAGTAAACAAAAATATCATATGCACGTCTGGTTCACTTCATTAGTGGCATACTCACCGGAGAGACAAGCGGTAGAGTCCATCCATTTGAGCAGCTGCCCCACACTCAGTTCTTTGCGGTGATTGGCGTGGCAAGGCAGCACGATCTGACTCATCTTCACCTCGGTAGGGTTGCGATACACGCTGCCGTCATCTGTGAGGAGATCCGGATCACCCTGCTCCGCCTGCGGCTTGTTGTCTGAAGCCATGGTTGAGAAATGGGCTAGAAAAGAACTACATATGAAAAAAGTATGTTCCGCTTACTTATGGTTGAGACCGCAAATCGTTCGCTCGGGTTGCACAGCAGTGCACGACAGTTCGTTTAAATTTAGTGCAACATTAGCGGCTTTACCTCATAGGAGGGTTTTATTAAGGGTTTGAGATGTTGTTAGGCGTTGGAATTAAGTGTTGGAAGAAGACGAAAATGTTTTTGGAAAGAAGTACATGTGTTATTTCCGCAACGAACATAGTAACTAACCTGTAAGAGCGTGGTCCACGAAATCAAACCCGAGTCTATCCTCGCATCTGCACGTTTCAGCTTGTTGTTGCGCTATTTTTGTTGGATCTTTTCATTTCTCTCTCGCTCGCCCTGCTCGCGCTCGCTCAGTCTTGCTCTGTGGTTAGTTATGCAATTCACTGTAAACGTTCATGCACCAATCCAGACAGACTCGAACTGAAAAGTGCTTTGAAAAGTCAAAACACATGACCAAAAATGGGCTATTAGCATATTATTAAAACTCCGATTGATATGGTAAACTCAAATATAACAAAGAATATCTGTGTGTGGTTATCATGATGACATTATTAAGTGAATCGTTAAATTATTAAGTGAACAGTTTACCTTGAGAAGAAGACTGCGCGCCCACCAATCATAATCTTGATAATTCCGTGATAATTGTGTGTTTTACACCTTAGCATTGGAGAGACTCAAATGTTAAGCACGAGCGCAAATAAGACCACGCCCCGTATTTTGTGCGGTCAGTAAGACTTCTGTAATATCGTGGTCAGTCTTTAATGTTGACGTCTCAAAAAGCGCTATGTTAATGTTAATGTCTTTTAAATCGCTATAATAGCAGGTTAACTGTTGTTTAGTGGATTTCCTAGGTGAAATAAGCGTAATTGACATTGCTGTTTCTTCGAACTAGCTACGCTTGTTCAAAGTACCTCTAATTATATTTTTATTAATCACACGAAAACTGAAGTCTGACTGTTGTTTCTAGACCGACAAGCAGGCGGCGCCGTACACCATGAAAATCTTCACACGGCCATGCGCACACATGCGAATAAAATACTATTTGTATAAAACCTACAATTAGGTCTCTATACTGTAAAATAAGATTAACTCTTTACACAATCCTGTCTAATCCAATTAGTCAGACAATAGGAAAAGGTTATGCTTTTGGCTGTCTCTTTGTTTGTTTGTTTGGTTGGTTGGTTAATTGATTTTGTGGGAGGCATTGTTTTATAAAAGCATGAAACCAGAGGTCAGGACATTTTTATAAGTGTGATCCTCAAAAGCATAGCAAAGCAGGAACACACTCACTCACACACACATATACACAGACACACATACACACACAGATACGGCCATGGATAAGACTCATTAAATGGAAAAGACTTCTGCCAGTCCTTAGTACTACACACTCAAGTAAACGCCACCATTAAAACACACACTGTAGCTAAATGCTGTTGCATGTATAACTTAAAACTTTGTTTCAATAGCCACGAGATGCTGTTTTTATTAATGAAAGCCATCAATTCCTGGAACAAATCTTATTGCTGTGTTACTCCGTTATAGCCAGTGCCTCGCCTACGCACAAATTTACGTATATTCAGGCACTCTTAAAAAGTTCTGCTCAAAGAAATTGTGTAACTGTAAAGCATTTCAAATAGTGGATCTGTTGAGCTGAAAATTCTGGATGTTAACCTGTAGGGAAACGCGTTGTATGTGAGGTAATGTGATACACGTTTATTGGAGAATCCAAATGTCAATCATGTGGTTTACAGTAGGTCGCCGCCCATTGTCCACGCTCTGGCTGTGACCAGGGTCGGTTGAACTGCATTATCGCAGTAGGATGGGGTCACGAACGCACTGCACGTTGACAGCTGGAACCTAGGAAACACGTCGTAGGCAAACGGTTTTACTCAGCACAAGTCATGTTCGCTAAAGGGAAAGGCGCAGTGGTGCCGTCGGACGGGCAAGCTCGGGAAAAGTAAGTAGTGAAGCTGTTTCTTTGCTGGTTGTTTTCAGAGACAGTTGATTGTGTTGTCACCGCTGCTTACCCTCTTAGACGAATTATCTTGTCGGGCAGCATTAAGATTTCGTCGGGTCGGAGCGCACTGCTGGAAATTGTGGAAATTGAGTTGAACATGTGAAATTGTGGTGTTTCGATAGTACTGAAACAACTTACCTAGATTTATGTATGTTGGGTCGGCACGAGACATTTCACCTGTGGGTATATATTTTGTCCTCATCTCAGTTCCCAAAACGCTCTTTTATGGTTTGCCCCCTTGTAAATATTATTTGTCTGAATTTTGTTTAAACATTTTAATGGTAAAAGATAATAAATCGGTAAAATATTGCATCTAGTTACTTGTGTACTTCATTAAGAAACGTATGAATCTGTTTATATACAAATTTGACGGCAGGCAAGCAACGATGGTTGTTTCTGCTCATGATAGATTTGACGGAAAAATATAAATTTTGTATTTAACTCCCTGTAGCGTTTAAGATATTTGAATGACATGTCACAAACATTTATCTTGCACATCCCGCGCAGGTTGGCGCTGTACGTCTACGAGTACTTGTTACATGTCGGAGCACAGAAGTCGGCACAGACCTTTCTGTCGGAGGTAGAATGTATTCCATTGTCTGTATATTTACGTTAAATCAATGACCCCGTCCGTTCGGCGGCCTTTGTTCTGTACGTGACCTCCATTTTGACTGTGCTTCAACATCTGTTGCACATTATTGATTACTGGACGGCCTAAACTGCGATCATCCCTGCAAGATGCACGTAGAAAATCACTAAGGTTTCTCATTTCATTTAGATAAGATGGGAGAAGAACATAACGCTCGGAGAGCCTCCAGGCTTTCTACACTCATGGTGGTGGTACGTGATCCATCAAATTTCCCGAAATTATTCGGAGGCATTTTTGTTTGTGATCAGTCATAATTATTATAGCGTTATTATAATTATGGAGTAATTAACTGTATTAAGCGACCGCCATTTATCTACGTGTACATTATAAACGTATATAATGGATGTCATGGCTCAGTGTTTAGACTTTAATTAATATTTGTCAAAATTAGCCTGTCAACTCTCATCATTTAAAAAGGTTAAAAGCTAAGCCACTTTCTGTTTTGAACTTTACTCTCTTTTTTAAGTGTATTTTGGGACCTCTATTGTGCTGCCCCTGAAAGGAGGGACACGTGCGACCACTCCAGTGAGGCCAAGGCGTTTCATGATTACGTGAGTTATGTTGTATGAAATGCGTTCTTCAGTATTAGAATACTTTCTGTTTCCAAATTTGGAAAAAAAAATAACGTTGACAAAAGTGTGGGTGGGGGGACGGTTTGTGTATGTCGCTTTTACTTTATAATAGCATGAAGCACAGATGTCCATATCATGCTGCAACAGAGAGTGCTAGAGGTTCTGGAGATAAGACACGGTTGACCTTACATTTTGGGATAAATGGTCTGTAATAGTGTATATTATAGATGTTCTAGCTGATCTAGGCTGTGAATGTCCACTATGGATATAGATGACTGGAATTACAGCTGTAAAATGTATTTTGTTAATTGCAGTCAACGACAAAAAAAATGTCTAAAATACTTTCTATTTCATTCAGTTTTTGAAAGCATTCACTCAACAAATATAGTTAATTTTATAAAACACTACAAATTTCAGGAGTTTAGCTTTGTGTGTTGTGTATTTAGTTCTTATGTTAAATTATTTATTTCCATTTATATTCATTTTAAAATACCAAATAACATTGGACTTATCTGATATGACACTCCCATTGAACAGGCTAAGTGGTCTCCTTTAGAGTAGCTGGATTTCATATGAACAATATTTAGATCACAGCAATATTGCCTCTATGTGGTAACACCATTAAGTTCAGTGGAGCGAGACAGTGTTCCTTTACACTGTACAGTTTGTTATACTAGACAGGGAGACCGGAAGGAGAGGCGAGTGGAACAGAGTGGGCGGGAGACCATGGTGAAGGAGAGTGCTTGGGGGGTTGGGGAGGTGATGTGCAGGAGATGAACAGGAAGTCTAAACAGCCGGCTGGGACTTTGGCAGGAGAACCCCCGGAGGAAAGTGGGGACCAAAGAGTGTTGCAGACAGGTCGCAAGACTGTGTTTACAGCAGGAGCCACTTCCAGACGCTTGTTCTCGATTTCTCCTAATGAGATTTTCCCCTAAATGTCCGCTGGTGTTGGGCAGTACAGGATGTTGGGGAGATCCTTTCCTCTTGCATTTCCCACAGGTTACTCCCTCTGTTCTGACCTGCCATCAGCAAGGTAGTATTTCACAACAGCTAAAAAGAGCTGGAGATTTAAGCACCAACAAACAACTCACTGCTAAAATTGTGATATGCCGTTTTTTCCGGGGTTCAGAGAATTTACTCATTTGAAGAACCTTTGTAAGCCATTTTGGCATCAGTCTCAAACATGCAGCTTCATTGTGGACAACTTTCTTTTTCCAGAATGACTGCAGAGTATTTAATTTGTAGTGTCATTGATGGAGGGACTTGCGTTATTTGTCATGGAAACCCATCTTAAACAAATCTGCCTAAAATCCCAGAGCTTTAACTGCTGTACATGTTCTTAAACTGGATTAAGTTGAATTACGCTGAAAGAGATGCAAGGTTTTAATTCAGTAATTAAGCATTGAGGAGTGTCTGGCCGTATACACTCATCTTAAATTAGAATTTAACACTTCCTGCAAAGAGTGGCAAAATATTAGTCTTTGTTGTGGAACCTCTGCCTGAACTGGATTCAAATAGGAAATCCCTCTGCCCTGTTTCAAGAGTGGAGGTCCCTTCTCATTAAAGATTGTCACCTAAATCTCCAA
>JAOXYF010000004.1:5154940-5166411 GCA_028565775.1 Sternarchorhynchus goeldii
CACAAACCAGTGTGTCTTAAGAGCTGATGAATGTGCACATTTGCATTCACACACACAAACACACACACACACACACACACACACACACACACACACACACACCCCTGTGATTTTCTCTCTTTCTCTTCACCAGTTCAGACAGCACCCGCCAACCTCTGCGCATCCACACACACACACCTGACACACAAACACACACACACACTGTCCTCAGACTCTCTGTATTATTTGATCACCCTTTAACCTGCAGGCTGTGGTCTCTTGTATGGACTGATGTCATGTATGGTAGTGACGTCAGAGTAAGGGACTTGGTAACCAGGCAGATGGCACATATCCGCTCGCTCTGTGGAGACAGACGAGTGCGATTCCTCACACTTCTGCTGACCCCCCACCCCCCCCCCGGTACAAAGTAAATGTGTGAATAAGCAAACCAATAACACCTGTCCCTTGAGTGACAGCGGAGAAACAGCATGTTCATTCTGAGTGCTAAATGGGTGCTTACTGACAAACGTCTGCTTCTCTGGATTACGAATCCGTTAACAGAAATGGGTATGAAATTATATAATGGCACAACTGTGTACAGTTTGTGATCATTTTTTTTTCATTTCTTCATATGTGTTTGGAAATTAAAGGAGAAACCTCATTCGTCTCGTAGCATGACTGCGTACCATTTTGTTTTTGCAATCTTGCAAACCTCCTCATGGCCATGTTGTTTACCCCCCCAGCAATACTGGCTTTTATCTGAGGGGACTTATCGTTCAGATTTCCCTTTATACCATAAAGTCTCTTAATAATCCATTGCCCACCAGATCACATGAACGTTTGTGCCACCAGACGTCTGCTGATCTTGAGGTCAGGGCTTGACGAGGAGCTTCATCCGTCTGCAAGGTGAAGTAGGCCTTAGGCTCGAGTGTCTATTGCCTGCTCATCAGTGTGTGGGTATATATGTGTGTGTGTGTGTGTGTGTGTGTGTGTGTGTGCTGACCAGGATGTTCAGGCCTTTAAAAGTGCAGATAGGAAGAACTCACACCCCCTCCCTTCCCTCCCTCTTGTTGCTCTGTCTCCGTTGTGGTTGTTTGTCTCCCTCTCTCTCCGTTTAACTCTGGCACTCTTCACTTCCTGCTCTCATCCCCCGTCACTCTGCTCCCACTTCTCTCTCTGGTCTGGCCTTGGAGCGTACTTCCTGCGCCATTTCCATCTGCTAGTGCGCATCTCCGTCCAAAGAACAACAGTCTTTCTCATCATCAAAGACACCCCCCCCCTCCCCACCTCCATTTCTAAGTACGACAAATTGAACCAAGCCTGAACTGAACTGCGACGTGTTCCAAATGTGAAACTGCTTCTGGGGCAGCCTAATTTCGGCAGGCAAACCACAGACGGTGGGCGTGGCTTCAGCAGGAAATGGAGGGAGAGCTGTTGACTGCTTGTTTAGACTGCCTCAGTGGTGCCGAGTGCTCCTGAACTGCTAGCTCGCTTCTCCAGACTCCATAGGGGTTTGTGATGGTCTGATAAGAGTGATTGATTCAGGAAGCAGGAGAGCGCCATAGCCCCACCCCCCCCACCCCCGAAACAGAGGGAGGGTGGTTACTCCTAGCAGAATTGATGTGTGAGCTTGACATTCTAGGGAGAAGGTCTTGTTTAGGTGGTGAATGTACTTTACGGTGGTGGTGGGGGGTTGTTGTAGGGAGAACGGGTGGTTTACTCTTTTGTTCAGTTGTCCATGTTGATTGCAAATCATGCTTTAAACAGGATCTTTTTTTTAGACAGAATGTAGTATGTAAAGTGGGAGTTCTGAAAAGAGCTTGAGAACCTACTGACTCATGAGTAATTATTCCAAAGATAGTCAGTAATATTTAAGAGTTCTGGAGAGTTTAGTGGCTTTATTTAATTTCTTCATTTGTTCTCACCATCGTCTCATGTGCCCAGGTTACCCATGCTGACAGTTTTTGCAGTGACTGGAACATTTAGTTGTCTAATCAGAAGGGAGCTGACATGTTCTGATTGTTAGACAGATGTTGCAGCAGGAAGGTCCACAACACACTATTTAGAAACATATTTATCCAGCAATGGATTTGCTAGAGGCAGCCTTGGGCTGGGTTTAAAACCTAAAATCTTGGATTCAGGAATTTTCTTTCTCATTCATTCTCATTCATTCCTGTTTGTAATTAACTGTTTGCCCAGCAGGTGGTTTGTCTTGTGGAGCCATAAGGTTTTCTGTATTGGCCCCAAGCCAGGTACTGATGTTAGCTAGAATAAGGTAGCCTTGCTAGCCTTGCTTGAACCTATCGTGTGTGGTGTTTGTTTCAGAATCTGGCTGTATTGTTTCAGTGTAGTGTTTGGGGGTTGGAGGGGAGTTAAATGCCCAGTCTGTATCCACACTCTTTTAGATTGTGTTAATCCCACTAACACTCCCTGTTTTCAGTGCTTGGACACAAAGAGGATTTAGTAGGAGTGGCAAGGAAAAGCCGCATAATTTCTCTCTGTGGCCTAATTCACCACTTTGAGAAGGTTAAAAGTGTCTGAATGGACCAGAGCTGGACAAGCATTTTAAGAACGTAAAACACAAGAAAATGTCATTATTCTTGACATGGTCTTTAAATGGAACTAGCACGGGATTATTAGTTTGTGTTTTTACCTTCAGCCCTTGTACCATCCACTGGATTACTTGTGGAGTGTCTGTTAATGTAATCGTGGCATTGATTATTCTGATGGCCGCACATTAAACAAAACGAGAACCTCAGCGGAGTAGCTCGACAGTCACTGTAACACAATGGCATGGACCAAAGACGTGTCATTCACCTCCCACGTCAAATGCGGACAAATTTTTGTTCTTTTGTCCTCCCTTAACCGGAGCAGCTGTAACGAGATGAGCTTCTTACGTGGATTCGAGTTTAAATCCACCGCCCTACCTGTCGTAGGATCCTTAAGTCACGACCTTCCCTAATCCGTATCGTGTGTTCGGATATGTAGGAGCGCAGGAAACTCCGTTCACGCACATCTAGTGACCCATCTAGAGAGATCAACTCTAGAGAAACCATGGGTTTGTGGTCAGGGATCTCAATGGCAGGCCGTGGTTCCAGTTTGTGTGTGTGTGGGTGTGTTGCGGGGGTGGTTCTGGAGAGAAGGAAGAGGTCTCAGGAAGATGCTGTGGTGTTCACACTGACACAGAACTTCAGGCTTTTGAGCAGTGTCTGTTAAGTGTCCCATGGTCCTAGTTCAGTATTCTTATTTATAAATTAATTTATTAATTTATAAATTTATAAAAATTTATAAATTAACCCTAACCTTAACTCTGATTCTACACCTATTATATAGAGATCTATATGGCAGTGATGGGGAACAGAAAACCCATTTGATGGATTCCCACAATAGCCAGTGAGGTTAATACAGAGTTGGGGGGTATCTTTCAGGTTAGGTTTTTTTGCTATATAGAGATGAGAAACCTGTGAACATAGGACCCTGGGAAGATAGCAAAGACCAGTGTCAGGTTCCAGCCTAAAACTGATGTACAAACACAAGACTGGGATATTTCAGCTTCAGTTGAAATTGCACCACAGGAAGGTTTTGTCTCAACGGCAGACGCGTAATAGAGTGATAGATTGATCATTAGTGACTGGAATGCTTGCCATGCATTGTCCAGAAAAATGTATCAAATAAAATGTCTGGACCTAATACCAGGTTATACCCCCTATAATTGACTTTGATTGATTCTCCTAAATCTGCCACTCATTAAAAAGATGGCCTGTCTGTGACGAGTCCTGACACTGCTGTAGGACATATTTCCTGTATTGATTGTGCCGATGCTGACTCTTTCATTTTAACGGCCTACAGAATAATTTGATGGCAGGAGAATTCAGAAGACCCGCTCGACAGTGGAGACTCTAAAAGAAGCGTTTGGCGAGAGTTGGATTTTGAACTGATTTTTTGGTTGATATGAACGTGGTCTTAAAATCAGGACTTTTTAAAATTACACATATATAGCAATATAAAAATACAGTATTAACATAGAGTCCAATTTTTCATGATGGATCAGCTTTGGTAATATAAAATATAAGTGTGTAGGGGTTGCAAATAAATTGTACAAAGCAGGTGGATACTGTTAAACCAACATGGATTGTGTGCCGAAAATGGATTTAGCTTTAATGCTATTTGAAAAGGCTGTTTTTTAATGCTATTTTGCCCTGTGCATGTTGACAGAGTGCGGCTGCTGCTCCCAGCCCGGTCCTGGGGAACATGCCCCCCGGAGACGGCATGGCAGGTGGACCCATACCTCCAGGCTTCTTTCAGGTAAGCCTCTCTGCTTTCCTCCCGCTTACTGACCCTTTAAGCCTGTCCACATAGTCAAACACCAGGACCCCAGGTGCACCATCCCACTGCCACACACACACACACACGCACACAAACACACGCACGTGCCATCAGCTCAGAGGCAGCGCGCACAGTGGGGCCATTATACCTCTGCCTCTGGTCATACGCCAAGCCCACAGTCCACCAGGACTCGCTCTGATTACGCCCATTAGCCACTAATGGAAGCCACTCTCGGTCCACCGGCTAGGGTTACCGCTAGCACGCTGCCGGTAACTGCTGGGGCGCAGCCGCACACGAGTTGCGCAAAGTGCGCTGATGACGGCCGCCTCCAAGAACTTTCTCCTTCCTTTATTACAGCAAAAGATTTGTGTGTCTAGAGTACGTGCAGGGATTCTTGGAACAGCTGGCCCTTTTAAAAACAATTCCGTGAACTGAAATATGTAAATGAGTGTGATTGGAGTGTGATTGTACACTTTAAGTTTTATGTCACAGAAAGTGGAAAGATCTGTGGTTCTGTGGCTTAGAAAACCTTTCTAGGGAAGCCCTACATCATACAAGAGATGGCGTTCTGATCCTCCAGGGCCAGATAACAAAATTACCCACATGCCCGCTAGCCTGTAAGTTTCTCGCTTAGGGCCATTATCCCAGCATTGAGCCACGCATCAGTGGACACAGTGAAAAGCCTGTTGAAGCACCCTGCTGGACTGCTCTGTAGTACCACTGCCCTCTAGTGTTGACTTCGTTAATTGCCTCATAATGAACAAGCATTCCCTCAGATTTAATCCTTCTAAAGGTTTTCACCCTCTACAGAATGTGTTGTGATTTCTTTAAGCTTTTAAAGCTGGACATTTCTGCCAGAGTTAATCAAACCCTTCCTGCAGTCAATGCATGGTTTGAGTCGGAGATCAAACCAGGAAGTCCCAGTGAAGGCAACAGTTTTCTTTGCTAAGTGTTTACTCTGTTCAGACTGCTCCAGAAAATATGAGACATAAATATACAATTTAAATAAACATACAATTTATAAATACTGTTTATTTACATATTTTTAGCTCATTACTTTCCCAAATGTTTTTAGAGTATAGCTGAAAAAGTGATCATCTTGGTCTAAACAACAGTATTAACTATCAACAGCAACTAATTCAATAGTACCATTACATGCTTAGCTCCACAAGAAGCTTCTTTAATGTGAAATTCTTAACTCATTGAGAGGGGCTCCTGCAGTCCTTCTCCCTTGGAGTGTGATTACACCATCACACTCATAAACCATTGAACCTCCCACCTCTAGCTTGTCTGCTCTTCTTTTAGTGACCTCCCTAATTTTCCACTCCTCCCTCTCCCCCTCCTTCACCTCACCTCCCCGACTCCCCACTCCTCCCTCTCGCCACATCTCCACCGCACCTCGCTAATTCTCCGCTCCACCACACCTCCCCCTCTCTCCCCTCTCCTCCGTCTCCTTCGTGGGCCTCACAGGGTCCGGCTGGCTCCCAGGCTTCCCCTCACGCTCAGCCTCCGCCTAACTCTAACATGATGGGAGCTCACGGTCAGGTAATGGAACATACAGCGCACACGCACACATGAACGCTTACGGCACCTGGAGCTTCTCGCTTTGCTTTTCTGAGCTTTTGCATTGACAGCTTTTGTTTGTTTGTTTGTTTGTTTGTTTGAATTCTATCACATCGTCCTGCACGATGTCCTCTCTGAACAGCAAAGTTACAGCCCTCTTCTCTATCTCACTCCCAGCCTTTTATATCACAACGCTATGCTGGAGGACCCCGAGCACCAATCAGAATGGGGAACCAGGTGAGTCCATGCCTGGGTTCACAAGTCTTATTTTTAGTGAATCCACATTAAGTGCAGGCTAAAATGTTTTTAGTGGATCTCATTGATCTGGCATTGCATTTTCAGCTTTCGTCTGTCTGGGATGTGTGATATATGGTCATGGATTGTGAAATATCATGTGTTCTTAATCTAGTTTTGCATCGTTTTGGACTGGATTGTTTTATCTTTATTTCTCTACCAGGCTCCAGGAGGGCAGCCTCTACCACCAAACTTAATGGACCCAACACGGCCTCCAGGTACTGAGCTCAGGTTACTCTAGTGAACTAGTTATAAACATGGCTCTTCATTTTAATAATTCAGAAACCTGAAAATTTAACTTCGATATCAGACTGAAGTCTCCACCATTTGGTTTTTTTCAGGCCATCCCAACCTGGGCCCCATGCAGAGAATGAACATTCCCCGAGGAATGGGTTCCATGGGTCCGGGACCACAGGTCTGTTCCCGAAGTTGAGCTTTAGGAACCGAACTAGTGTTCTACCAGACATTCCACAGAGCATTCTCCATTACAACTCGCTGTCCTTCAGATTCACACTGGTTTCTGTACTCTGAAGCCCAACCACCCTGTACAACATTTCTCGCATTTACTATAACAACATGACATCCACCCACAGTCTATCAGGTTTACAGTTATTGTTGATTAATTGTGATCTCAGCAATTCTCAATTTCCCCCATACTAACCAACGTCTCTCTCTTTTTTTTTCTCTTTCTCCCTGCTCTCTCCCACTCTGCACTCACCGCTGGTCTTACCGTAGTCTGATCCTTGGTTGTCATTGCAGAACTACGGTGGTGGGATGAGACCTCCAAACTCTATGGGTCCAAACATGGCAGGGGTCAACATGTAAGCATCATTCAGCTAATGAGTAAATGGGTTCCACTCCTTCCTCGAGAAGGTGTTGCATAAATTCAGGAACATATCTGTAAATATGTGTGCTTGGGACCTGCTGGACTCTCTGTTATTATGGGATTTATTTCTGCTTATATTGGATTAGTCCAATAAAAGGTTCAAATACTTATTTTGGAGTATAAAAGCAATGTAAAACAGATGAATGGGGTTTTCTGCCTTTGTTAAGGGGTCCAGGCACTGGTAGACCATGGCCGAATCCTAACAACGTTAACACGGTAAGATTGGCTCCAATCTGGGGGCGGGGGGCAGCATCTTATGTTTGGGCACCTCTGATGAGACTCTTGGCTCGATTAAAAGGTCTTATTTTTGTTTGTTTTGCAGATGCCGTATTCATCGTCATCTCCTGGGACATACGTGGTGAGAGATTTGAAAAGCTTGAAACAGACAGGCAGACTTAAAAAGACTTGGCTAAGTGATTATGAAAAGAGGAAACAAAACAACGAAAATAGTCCAGATACTTGAGCTGATATGACAGCCAGTGTGAATTACTATGTTTGACCAATGCTGCTTCAAGGGAAGGAACACCTTAGGCTAGCATGACCAAAGCAAAAGAAAAATGAGAAGTTAAAAGAAATAAATAGTTGACATGAATACGGCCGAACACTCGTGGTGAATTTGAAGTTCTGACTTTTTAAAACTCCCATTTAAGACGAGTTAACGGAACAAGAGTATCTGTGCTGGGTATGTTCTTCTGAAGACCCTCTCTCTTTCTGATGCCTCCAGGGTCCGCCAGGAGGGGCAGGAGGGGGCTGTCCCCCGGGAACACCGATTATGCCAAGTCCAGCAGGTCAGCCAACTGTGTTATACGCGAGGCTGTATTTACTCTCTGAGAGGACGTTTAACTCTGATAAGCACTCCCTGCAGAGGTACTCCTTACCAAGGGCTCCTTCTTCCGCGAGCTCTCATTCACGATTCGTTTACCTCCCCAGATTCGACTAACTCGGGCGAAAACCTCTACACCATGATCAACTCTGTGCCTCCAGGAGCGACCAGGCCCAGCGTGAGTCACCGAGCTCTGCCGTTTCTGCGGCTGCGGTCGCCTTGGCACCAGCGACGCCTCTCCGTTCACTGCTGATCTTTCTTTCACTTTGCCTCTCCTTAGTTCCCAATGGGTCCAGATGGCCCCCTGGGAGGGATGGAGCCTCAACACATGAATGGCTCATTAGGTACAACCTGGCTGCTGTTGCATTAGTATCTCTGCCTACTGCTAACCCTCTGAATCTTGTAAAGCAGAAAACCAGTGCAAAATCAAGTCTTATATGATTTCGCTCCCGTTTTCTCTTAGGGTCGGGTGACATAGACGGGCTTCCCAAGGTAATTAGAACGTTGCAATAAACATGTTGTGCCAGCTAAGAACCGAGTCTGAGCTGTGTTGCCTGCCGAGTCTGAGCTGTGTTGCCTGCCGAGTCTGAGCTGTGTTGCCTTGCTTCGTTTTTTTTTTTCTGCACTTGTAGAACTCTCCAAATAATCTGAGCAGCATGAGCAACCAGCCTGGAACTCCGAGGGATGACGGAGATTTAGGAGGCACCTTCCTTCACACCTTCCAGAACGAGAATGTGGGTACTGCATTGACAATTGCTTGGAAATGGGGGAGGGGGGGGGCTTCAAACTAACTGACCTCATCTTTTTCCTTTTCATGTCTTCAGTACTCGCCCACGATGACCATGAGCGTGTGAGCAGTGGCTGCAGCAGCGCTCCCAAGTGGCCAAGAGGCCACATCGCGAGCTGAGAACATCTGCACAGGGCGACAGACGAGTGGGACTTAAATCTCACGCACCAGTGAGAACTCCATCTGACAGAATCTCCAGGATGCAGTCCAGGCCAACATGGCCAACACCGTCTGCAAGTCAGGGGTGGGCTGCTCAAGTCAGCTGAACACTCCTCTTTTGTACAGAAATTGGTTTGGTTTCAGTCCACCCCCCCACCCCCCTCCCTTTTTTAATGAATATTTTATTTGATATGTCTGCCAAGATGCTGGATCTCTTTGGAAGCCATTATAGTACCAGCATAGTGGACCATATACAAAATAAAGAGAGAGACAGAGAAAACAAACTCATAAAATAGAACTAGATATTCTTCAGAATTTTAACAACATTCCACTAGACTGCCTGAAGATTCCTTGTCACTATCAAAAATGTTTTTGGACTTTGTATGCAACTTTAAAGATCATGCCACATTTTAGAGCTGCCTTGAAATCACATCTTTACAGCTGGGTTGGGAACATTCGTCCTTACTTAAAATGGTCTCATTCTGCAGAGGACTGTCACCGACCAAGGGAATATCTGAAAGATGGAGGTACCCATAGAAAAGATTACCTCTTCTGTTATCCAAAATGTATAGTCAATTTTCAAATTTAAGCTATGAGCTATAAGCTTGTTCTTTGAAATGTAGGTGGTCATCTCATTTTAGATTTGTTTAACAATAAATTTTATAGTCTTCTTTTATCGTATGCCATTGGTCTGACCATTTATATGTGCACCTACAGACAGTTCCTACAGTAAAGTATAAAAACCAGACCTGGTCCTGAAGGGCATCAGATGTGCTAGTACTAGCAAAACAAAAACAAAAAAAACCTACTTTAGAAGTTGCTGTTTGTTGGTAAATCAGGGAAGAGGAGGTACTAGCCTCCGATAGCCTGTGGCAGAACAGGTTTGATTTTGTGCCCTGCTGTTCCTCTAACGTTATTTGTGGAAAACTGAGTTTAATGAATGGCATGCAGCAGTAATGGAGACCAGGGAGGGCCGGTAAACCTGACTGGTCTACAGCTACATCTGAAAAACTTTGGAATAACTTTGTTGAACTCCATTGCAGGAAATCCACCCATAGGTGAATCACTTGTTTTCTTTGCTTTTCCTGTGTAATCCCAAAACCTTTGTCCAAATATTGTCTTCTCAGGAGACTGATTATTTTCCTTTTGTTGCAATCTGCTTTTACATGTCAGTAAGTGCTTTCTTTCGCTTATTAGCATTTAAAAAGTGCACCAGACAAGAGGACTACAGATTATTAAACCTAATCTATTTTGATATGTTTGTTCACTTTGAGGCTTTCCTATTTCCCCCCCAAGCTTGTTTAAATGGCTAAACACAAACACACACACACACACACACACACACTCTGGACCTGTAATGTTGGCTGTATTATACTTTTCTGCCATCAGAATGTATATTGTTTACATTGTTCACCTGAAACAAAGCTAAACAAGAACCAAGAATAGCTGGTGAAATTTCACTGATTAAATTATTTTACTGTCCGTATAAAACCGATAACGAATGCAACCCTTATTTTCTGTCTCTCCTTGTTCTCTCAAAAATAAACATATACACAAATAGATTTTGGTGTTTAGTCCATCATCATGAGCTCTGATATAGCTGCAGAAAGACGGGTTGAGGGTTTTAAGCTTTATTTTTAAATTGTGAGTCTGGCAATGCTGGTTTTGGGCGTTCATGCTGCTCCGTTGAGGAAGAGTGCCAAGAATTTGCTGAAGGTGTCGGGCTGATATCCTGACAAACCAGCAGGAACCTGAGGAACAAGGGAAGAATATGGCCAGCTTGCTCCTACATCCAGTCATGCATGCTAAGATGGAATGGAAGAGGACTGAATGTACTTTTAAGCACCTACCTGCACCTCCTTCTTCTTGATGAGGGGGCGGACCTTGGCGAACTCGTACAGCGGCTGGTCGGCGTCCACCCAGGCCAGGTTCTTCACGCCGCTATCCGACTCCAGGTCTGTGGTGTTGAGCTGGAAAACCACAAAGTGGAAGAGGCGGCCATTGGTGCCGACGCTCTGCACCACGATGGGTCTCTCCAGAACCTTGGGCTCCTTCTGCAAGAAGCAAAAACGGGTTGTATTCTTCACCCAATGTGTATACTTCACCCAAAAATGCAAATACAGTATTAGAATGCATGAAACTTCTCCAACACCCCCCCCCCGTTAGCAACATTAGCATTAGCATAGCCAGGTCAAGTTCAATCTTGATGGTCCATAACATGCTAGGCTAAGCAAGTGTCTATCCTGTCATGGGTGGAGTGGAGGATCTTACTCCATAAAGAGCATGTGCACGAGCCAGCGCGTTCCCAAAGGCAAAAACGATCATCTTGGCCCGGAGCTGGTCAGGGTGAAGCTTAGGGGTGTCCCCTGCCTCCATCAAGAACAGTGTGTGCGCATGAGGAAAAGGATAGTCCTCTCTGAAACCTAAACAAGAAGACACAAGGCTTTCACTCATGGTGCGTAGGACCCTTCTGATACAGAGAAGTGTTATTATACAAAATTCCACATTAAAACACTTATTAGTATTGTAACTGCAAGGCAGGAAGTGTCAAACTCCACTATTAAAGTTTTTCCATCTCTGTGCTTTTTTCTATAAACGCTCTTAGTTCTACTCGTTACGGATGAGCACAAGTACTGCAGGACTGAGGCAGTGCT
>JAOXYF010000004.1:5166511-5178992 GCA_028565775.1 Sternarchorhynchus goeldii
CTGTGCTTTTTTCTATAAACGCTCTTAGTTCTACTCGTTACGGATGAGCACAAGTACTGCAGGACTGAGGCAGTGCTGAGGGTTGCGGTGAGTGGAGTTTGACACCACCAGGCTCCGAAGAACACAGGACAACTTGCCCGTGTGGCTCTTCTGCTCGTAGACGTGGGCAATCTGCAGGTCGATGGTGGGGGAGATGGGGTAGAAGGTCTCCAGGACGTGGTCGGCCGTGGCCCGGACCTCCTCCTCTCCGGCCAGCACTGGGAGCGGCGTCGATCCGCACATCAAGAGGCCGTTCTGGCCTCTGACCTGGAACAGATCCTCGCCTGAGAGCAGAGAGACGATCATTTCATAAGGCCAGTCAGTAGCATAATCTGATTTTTAGTGAAACAATGCACAATGAAACAATGAAGCTATTTTAAGTGTGTGTGTGTGTGTGAGAGATATCTTCTTTGTTTCGTTTGTGTAAATAGTGCAAATAAAACATTATCATTATTATGCCAAAATTAGCACTAGATATGCGATGTCTGGTTATAATAAAGGCAATATTCAGAAGTGCACCATTCATTCAATAAGATCTTCAAGACATTCACAAAAGCAAATCTCATGCATGCAATTCACAACCAAAACAAAATGATGTCTCCCTCTCCCACCAACCTCTAGTCCAGCTGGCTGCAAGGCTGTATTTGTCGGCCAGCATCCTCCTGGCCAGGGCGGGATGAGTGGCCTGCAGACCCCTGCACAGGTGGATCAAGTTGTGCAAGAGAGTCGGGCTGCAGAGGAAAACGAAAGGCGTGGGTCAGAGAACCGGTCACGAGTGCCCGTCAAAAATGGGACGAGCCTAGCTTAATCCAGTCTCTTTTGTACTTTTTGTGCGTTTCACACTTAACGAAGCCCGTTGGGAAATGACAGCTGGTTTTCGGTTCAAGACCTGGCCTTTATGGGGCCACGGTTCAGAGAGAAGCCGGGACGAGACAGCCGAGACGGGAAGATCAAACGGCCTCCAAAGGGCAGTTCTCCAGAGGGGCGAGAAGGGGGGGGTGAGGCCTATCAAAGCCTTGGCGAAGAGTCTCCCATAAATGGCAGGCCTCCCAGGGGCAGGATTAATTAATAAAGGCTTTTCTGTGCGGCCCCCTGCCCATCAGGCAGACTGCTCCGGGTTTAATGATGGTCATTAAATTCAACACCCTGTCACAACAGCGCCAGGCCAAATGCCACTCTCCACACTCAAGGTGCTGAGCCAATTACGAAGTGCTGGACGGTGGGCCGCGTGGGACAATATGGGAGTGAAGGAGTGGCCCTGCCTTGTGACAAAGATGGCAAATTATCTCCATTCCATATTTACCCATGTCCTTTTAGAACACATGACAGATTTACTTTCATGATAGAAAAGTATAACTGAGTCACTAGCTCTGCCAATGAAAGAGCCAATTCATGCAGTTCTGAGAATGTCCACTAAGATTGCGCATCTAGAATCAAATCGGTGAGCCTCTAAAATCGTACGTTAGATGTCACATTTTTACATTGATTGTTTAAGGTGAAACAAAAATGCAAGTTAGGCTCCTCAAACCTGACAAGAAATAAGAACTTCTGTGCTGCAATAGAATTTTTTTAATCCTAAGAAAACATTGTGTTAATATGTTGAATATGTTGCTGAGAACAGATAAGCATCAACAGAATAGGATACACACCAGAATCTTTCTCGGGGAGGTCGATTTTCTGTCGTGTCCCAAAATCTCGCGTTGTTGATGGCATTCTGTACTCTCTCATCCTGATTCTCGAGCTGATTTACCGGGTCCTTCACTAATGACAGAAGCTGAGCAGGAAACTCCTGAATGATTTTGGACTTTGTAAGCCACAAAGCCTGTCTCACACCTGAATAGAGACATCATTGGTGGCATTTATTATTCTTTTTACACACACACACATACACACATCAATTCTAATTAAAATGTGCAAGTATCTAGCTACCTTCCAGCGCGTTTGTCCTTTGATTAAATATATAGCATGGTTTTTCTTTGTACAGAGGCATATTTTCTGCTTTCGGCGAGCGATACTGTCTGGGGTCCTTCCATCCTCGCTCCCAGTCGGGGAATTTTGGTTTTGCCAAACCGGGAACGTAGTACATTCGATCTGCATAAGTAACCCGTTCCAGTCCGGAGATCTCGGGTACGTCTCGAGGCTTTTTCCTTGGAAGAATTTTTCCAGATACACAAGGACTTGTAGACAAGCAACGATGTGCGTTCTCTCGGAGCAGACAGAGGACAAACCTAACTTCTTTCGGTGCACATTGCTTTGTGATCCCTGATACCCCTAAACTATGCAAAGATGCGTTAAACATTTTTTTAATTCAGTGCCACAAATGTCGAAAGACGGAACGTTTATAATAGTATACTCTATTGCGTAGAGCTCGTTTGGAGTTGTATCATTTTCCTTTAGGAGGCAGCCATATTCGCACGCAAAGACATGTGGGTAGAAGCGTTTCTTCTTCTAAGACTAGTTTCAAATACATTCAATGGCTTGCTTTTTACTGCCATCTTCTGGTTATAATTTTTTTAAAAATATAAGTTTTAAGAGCCACTGTTAAACATTTTTAGTGATTTTCACTAATAGTCAATGAAAACCATGATACGTAAAATATGATTTACTGATCTGTAAGCTGAAAAAACAGACAGACAATCGTTGTAATCAAAAATTAAAAAAATATCACTCATTTGTACCACTGTACATCATGAGTACCACTGTACATCATCATTGCTACTTTGGCAAAAAATCGTGGTGGCATCGTGACATAACTCCTCTTGGGAGTAATTTCCGGCTCAGGCACCCACCCAGTACAGCCACAATGCTTTACAGCATCAGTGTTTTATAGCAGGATATCTTTCTGTGAATGTGCCAGTGGATAAAGGTGCACACGAGAACGTCGTGTTTTGACATCGTTAGTCAAGTAACCGGCGATAACGACTGAAGGCTCAGTCATGTTCTTGTTGTCATCCGCGTGTTTCCTTATCTTACTACTGTCAGTTCAATAAAAGGGCGGCATATGTATATGGCAGGGACATTAACATTTCATGCCGACTCTCTAAACAGTGTCATGACAAGCTACCCTTGTGTATTTGATAGCGCTCATTAAAATTTATAGTAGTAGGTAAGGGGTGGCCCTCATCAAATTCCACATTCATCCTGGGAATGGAGCTCTAAGTATCTTGTTACGTCTGCCGTTACCTCGAGCTTCCTTTCACAGCTCTGACATAATTCCTGTTCTTTCTCACTTGCGCCTTGTCCGCGGTGCATGAAGTCTGACACAGACTGAAACGAGTGTCACAGCATGGGTTTAAGGATTGCTATTTACCTTAATCTATTGTGTGCTTTTGGGAAGGCCGCATCCAGAAAAGGTAAGGCTATTTGTAAAAGATGGATATAAGGAAAGTCACTGAAATTATTATTGTATCACAGGTCTATTTACTGTAGATGAATGTTAAATCATAATTCCATTGACAGTGCCTATTTGCTCTATAACATTAAAAATAAATGCTCTTTTGAGAAGTATTACCCATGTATGACACCCCTGCATTTTCGTTTAGGTGTTAAATGTGGAGGAATCCTCTCTGCGACCAGTGGCAACATATCAAGTCCTAATTTCCCAGGCCTGTACCCATATAACGTTGAATGTGTCTGGTTGATAGTGGTCTCTGAGGGCTCATCCGTGCTGCTGACATTCCACCATTTTGAGCTGGAGTACCATGCAAACTGTGCGTATGACTACATAAAAATCTACAACGGCATCTCGGAGGACGAGGGCAACCTGCTGGGGACATTCTGCGGGGACGCTTCCCCTCCCCAGTTCAGCTCCTCGTGGAACATTATGTCCATCATCTTCCATTCCGATCGCCATGTGGCACATAAGGGGTTCTCTGTGGGATACAGGAAAGGTGATGTTCTGCTTTTTGTTTAAGAGGACCAAACTGCTTTCCTGTATCCCTCATTTAGAGATGAAAGCACCTCAGTAGCTTTTGGGCAGGAGGGCATAGGTATCAGCACCAGAAAGCAAACAGACCCAAATAAGCAAAACCTGTGTCACTCAACAAAAACTAAACTGAAACGTTGGCATAAAGAGGAATGGCCGAGAAAACGCACACATCTGTGTGCAGAATTCACAAGGGTAGAGGTACACTTTATACCTCAAAATGATAAAAATAAAATAAATAAACATCACAAAATGATATTAACAAATGCAGCATTATGCTAGGGTTAGCATAACCCTAACGCTATCTACTGTATGCCTACCAGGTTCTGTTTCTGAAAATATGACAAAAGCCAGTCCAAGTCAAACAGGACTGGAAGATACTGCAGGTTAACAACGCAGTAAATGTATGTTAAATTCCACAAGTGCAATGCAATTGCAGATGATTACAGTTTACAGTGTCTTTTGCCTACTGTTTTTTGATGTTGTTGTTGTTTGTTTGTTTTTTGCCCCTAATGGAGTGGAAGGTCTATTGGGAATCTTTAAAACCATCTGTGGTGCAGTGGATTGTTCTGATGCTTCTTCCTCTTTGTCTCTCGGACAGACATGTGTGGTGGTGTCTTGACGGGTCTCTCAGGGGTAATATCTAGCCCAGGCTACCCACTTGAGTACAGCAACAATGCTGACTGTTCATGGACGGTACATGTCTCCAACCGCAGTGTGGTTAGCCTGGTCTTCCTGGACTTCCAATTAGAAAACAACGAAGGATGCAATTTTGACTACATTGCACTCTTTGACGGGCCCACCATTAAACACCGTCACCTTGGGAATTACTGCGGCAATGATCGGCCTCCCAACACAGTAACCACGTCAAATCAGTTACTAGTTGTTTTTAAGTCTGACTTCAACATTGGAGGAAAAGGTTTTAAAGCCTACTACTTTTCAGGTGAGCTCATACACTGCCCCAAAAAGATCTTTAAACACACCAACTTGTTATAAATTTGGAAAAACAAAACTGAGGTTTTCTTTATTTTTGGAAGGTGAATGTCAGCAAGTGCTCAAAGCTATCAGTGGGAACTTCACCAGCCCTAATTATCCAAACATCTACCCCAACAACATCAACTGCCACTGGCTCGTCGCACTGTCGCCTGGATACAGGATCAAGCTTTTCTTCCCTGTCATGGAGCTGGAAGACCAGAACAGTCTGACCGACAGGTGCGATTATGACTCAGTGGCTGTCTACGATGGAGACAGCGAAACACACCCTTTGCTGGGATGCTGGTGCGGAACAGAACGGCCTCCTTTTTTGACCTCAACGGCAAACAAGCTTTTAGTCGTCCTTAGCACTGATCGGAACTCGGCTTTTAAGGGCTTCGTCGCTTCCTACACAGGAGGTGGGGTGTCCACAACGTGCAACCATTCAAACATCTTAGGGAATTAATACAACTCTGGACAGAAGGCAGCTGCCCTGAGGGTGGTTTACTTTCACTCAGATAGTGTTGAGAAAATAGGAGCTGGTTTAACATGAGTCTTCTCTTACTGAGAGGCTCATGCTATTTAATATTTAAACAAACCTCTGTGAAATCTGATGTACGTACTGTATGCAATTAACTATGTTTTCTCATTTCAGTCAGGAAGTAGCATTTGTGCATCTTTGTCCATTTAACATGTTCTTATGTTGCACTTGTGTCCTAGTGGTCCCGGTCAATGTAAGCTGCACCAGAACGGAGTTTCAAATTCAGATCTCCCAGCAGTCTCTGCCCCAGCTGGACCGTGACAGTGTGTATCTGGGAAATCCATCCTGCTCAGCCCAGATGACAGCAACAATCTACAAGATCCTGGCTCGCTTTGTTAACTGTGGAACAGCTGGTCAGGTATAGTTCTGGTGCAGATCGTGAAGTTCACATATGTACCAGCCACTAAACGTTATGATACTTACTTGCCAGTGTGCTCAGAGTGTCACTGTCCTTAATATTCTGTGTGTTTATTGTATCGTATTTATGGTATTTCCTGCTTCTTCCAAACTCTTGCACTGTTGGGTTGTGCATGTGCACTTTGTAGTCCTGTGTACTTTGCTGATGTTGTTGTGGTTCACCATCAACCGGAAGAAATTATTTCTCATTCCACTGGATACCGTTTACATGGAAGAGGAAAAAAACCTGAACTTTGGCTGGATATGCACAAAACACTTCCTGCAGTTAGTGGTTATTTGAAGCTCTATGGGAATCTAAACTGTCCCTATGCACTGGAACTGTATGTTAAGCAGGGCCTTCTCATTTCTACATAAACCTTTTTTTTTTTCCGTTTTCTGCAGAAACGGCAGAACATCACTATGCTGGTGAACACCCTCTATATCGACTTCTCCGACGGAAAGCAGGAGCACATTCAGGAGTACGAGGTGCAGTGCGATGCCCAGAGGAAGGTGGCCATGATCAGCATCATCTCAGAGGAGGAGCGTATCCGGATGAACGAAACCGCTCGCCTGGCCGAGGCGGCCAGGAGTCAGGTCACCGCTGAGAGCCCGGAGGCCGAGCCCCACGAGACCAGCGACATCGTCTTTATCAGTGTGTGTGTGCTGGCTGTTATTCTCATGTTGATTGCCATTGTGTGGCTAGTTCTTCTGTAGAGACTGGACACTCAGCTATTGGCTCACAGCTTCTATGTTAGCATTTATATCATCCTTTATGAACAGCATATGGGACCAAAAAATGCACTTTGTACTATTACAGTTGATTTTGTTTTGTTCTGTTTATTTGCATATGCAAATTGGGAAGTTCAAGGTCATAGTGAGCAATAATATTGGCATTATCAAAATCCAACCATATAAAGATCATCAAATGGTCCATTTTGCGGCTTTATATGTGCAGAGTCAAATGTAATATTAAGATGTTACAGTTAAAATTTGTTAAAATTTACTAACAAATAGCCAGAAAGTATTTATAAAAATGTTTTATAAAACATGAAACCAAATAAATTACTATATAAAATTCCATATTCATCAAGCACCAGTGAATGTTAAAAATCTATTTGTTGAGGTTTCAAGTTTGTTTGGTCACAATCTTCTTACTGCTTCTTTTTGTGACTGCTCACAAATATGTTCACAGGAATTTTGCCATCTTTAACTTGGGCTTTAACATCAGGCTTGTGTTTGAGAACAAAGACAATAGCTCGCACAGTCCTTCTGTATGATCCACTAACAAGCCGAGAACACTGGTGAAACACCTCTCTCTCGATGTTTTCAACCAGTCCATGATCAGCCTGGAGAAACGGGGGAAAAAAATGTTTAAATGGAATTCCATGATCTTTGTTTACTGCTTACTTGGAAATTTATAGACCGTTTCTGTTTACTGTGGAGACTCACAGGTTGTTTTGTGTGGTTATCTCCCTTAAGTTCAATATGTTTCAATATGTTACACTTTTACTATTTCACTTTGCCCTGAGGTCATATTATCTACAGAATAACAGGTTTCTTTTTAAATATACTGCATACATTCCAAGAACAAATGTTAATACTTGTTAACAAATGATAACGAATGCCTACGTTTTCACTTATAAAAGAATAAAAAAAGTACCTCCAAACCAATGCTGTCAGAGATGAGTTTTATTGCATTGCTTCTGAGTCCCTCAGTCTGCTTATCACAGCGAACCTCTATGCATGGTTTGTTTGCATTTTGCTCAATGAATGTTCTCCAGTGCGTGTAGACCTCCCGTGCTAAAGACTTTATGTCAGCATCTGGATGCTCTTTGCGCAGTTTGTTAACTGTATGGCCTAAGGGAGTAAAGATACTTTTTAAAAGCGCTCTGAATCTGTGAATGTATAATGTTATGTTTGTATTATGTGCCCTGGTTTGGATAAGTTCTTACCAATTCTGGTTGACTTTAGTACCTCCTGCGATGGTACCTTCTTGTTAAGCTCTTTCAATGCCATTACCATATTTTCCTTGGTCTGTCCAGGCAATTCCAGGATGGACTTGAACCTTTCAATATCCTCGATCACGACTACTCTCTGAAAAGATACAAAACAGTTCACACACTGATGAAGCCAAGCAAGTGAGTCATACGAAATAGCTAGCTAGCTAGCTAATAGGTACAGCGCTTGCCTTTAAAGACTCCAGTGTTGCCTGACGGTATGTTCTCTCTTGATGCTTTTGTCCCTGTTTTCCATTATCTTCCTTTGGAATACGCACAACAAACTTGTCCATTTTGTTTAATCTTGTCTTTCTTGTCTACTCCCGTGTAGCTAGCTAGTTAGGTTTATGATGGATGCATATGTAGACCCACATTGAAAGCAACACTAGCACTGTTTCACAAAAATGTTTTCCAAACTCATTATCAGTTCTGGTACATATACATCCTAAAAAACCTTAGAACTATAACCGAGTCTTTCGACGGACGAATGTGCTTGGATTTACAGAGCTGGGAACACCGAAGCCGACTTTCTATTTACATCCTTCCTTACAATCATTGCAAATATCATAATAAAAGTTATTGCTATAAAAATTTTGTTCGGTTGTCAAGTTGATTTTTATACATATATACTAGCAAAATACATATAATATATTTAAAAATAAGCAAATAAAAATAGTTGACCGACACACCGCCAACAACAATAAACAAAATACTTTTCATTTGAAAATCTCCGAAACACATCGACTATTCCTCACGTGACCAAGACCTCAGTTTAAGCGCGAGTTTTTAGACAAACTAGCTGGTTTCACACAAGTGTTGTCTTTTATAAAAGTAAGCTCCGTTGGCATCTTATTTATTTACATTTACAAGTAACACAGCTAAATAGCGGGCGGACGTTTTGCTAGCTATATATTTTTGGGAGTGTGTATGGTTTTAAAGGTTAGCTAGCTAGCAAGCTATATATAGTTAGCTATGTAGTTTAATATTGGCTAGCTAGCTAGCTAATATGGGATGCTCAGTTTGTCTTTTCCAGTGAAAAGACTCTACTCACGTTATGTTTAAAATGTACCCATGAACTCGTTTACAGGCTGGATACTCTACTCTACCGACTCATTTAACGTTAACGCGGAATGGAAGTGGCACAGTCGATTCAAACAAGCCCTGCGCAAAGTCTTGAATATTGCAAACAACAAGAAGACAACAGTAAAGTTAAACGTAAAGTTCCCCGTAAGTCCATAGCCTCTGCGTTCTGTTGTTGTTTATGCTAATATAATTATATGGGAAGGTTATGTGTTGTCTTTTAAGCTGTCGAAAGTTATATTTTATCCATCATTGCGGTTAAACAGTTATTTATTTTTTTCTCCAGGGGACGTTGAAATGGACATCGAATACCTGTATGACGTTGTGCCACAGCTGTCGCGAGTTTTCCGAATTACTGACAAAATTGGAGAAGGTTTGGACGAGTTCTGTTTTTTCATGCTCAAAAATGGATGAACATTTAAATCCCATCGGCTGATTGAGCGCCTTTTCTAAACGTAGTCTTTATAAGCATATTCATTTTGTATGCTCTAATCATTCTTATAAAGCTGGAACGTTGCCTAAATTTGTATGAACATGCCATGCCTGCTATTTTATGCATTATACATTCAGGTACTTTCAGTTCAGTCTACCTTGGAGAGGCTCAGTTAAGCAGTGGTAAGAGAGAGAAGTTTGCCCTGAAACATCTTATTCCCACAAGCCACCCGATGCGGATAGCTGCAGAATTGCAGTGTCTGACTGTTGCTGGGTAAGTGCTGCGCGTCGTAGCGGGATCTAGTAAAAATATGAAGTTTAATTAAAAATTGCTTAAATGTTGCTGTCTGTCCTGCAGTGGTAAAGAAAATGTGATGGGAGTCACTTACTGCTTTAGGAAGCACCATCACGTGGTGATCGTCATGCCCTATGTAGAACACCAAGCCTTTGTGGTATTATGGAATTCTTCCTATAACTTTGATTCCCGTAATTGCTTGCACATGTAATGTGATCCAAGATCTAATATGATCTCATTTTTTTTTAGGATATTGTTGGCACTCTGAGTTATGAGGACGTGCGGCAGTATATATATCATTTACTCAAAGCCCTGGCGCACATACACAAGTTTGGAATTATCCACCGTGACATCAAGCCAACAAATTTTTTGTACAACAGGCGGGAAAAGCAGTATGTATCTCTTTCACCGTTGGTTATCACGGTTGCATGTCAGTCTCCTACTATTTAGTGTCTCATAAATCCTCGTCTACAGTGTAATCAATTGTACATATGTGGAAAAAAAGTAGGCCATAAAATACTTGGCAAGTCAAATACTATTGTTTTAACCTTAAAATGAAACATTTAAACAACAAGGCTAACCAATTTTTCATCTGACCAGGTATGCACTGGTGGATTTTGGGCTTGCGCAGGGGACTCCTGACACTCAGATAGAACTGCTAAAGGTGGTGAAAGCTAAGGCTCAGAGAGGTGGTGGGTCTGCGGGCAAATGTGAGCCCTCACTGGGTAAACAGACACTAGTACCCTTACCACCCAACAGGAGAAGTCCTGTACCACATTCATCCACAAAAACTGCAGCAAAAAAGCCATGTCAGCCCACACGCTTGAAGCACAGCAAGGTGTCTGCACCTCCTGGCATGCACTTCTCACACATTCTGATCTATTGGGGATGGGTGTTGGTGTGGAGTTTGATCACATTTCTGTTTATGCCTGTGTTTTTGCTGACTATTTGTTTGTTTTTATTCTTCATTAGGAGTTGATGGGACTTTGTAAGACATCTCGTTCTGTATTTGGAGAGAGAAACCTCAACAGTATTAACCATAATAAGCATTCCATGGATAAAATCGAGGTTAGGATCTTCTTATTCAAATTTTGCTCAGTTGGTTTTGATACCATGTCAACAAAAAAAAACTTGCACAGAGCTTCACATTCAATCTTTTCAATTTAGGGACACCTGGACAAACCATCCAAGGCAGATGATCTCGCTGCACGCAAGCTTGCATCCACTAAACGCCGCACACTTCCCGCGAGAGGCCCAGCGACCAGCCAGAGGCCCAAAAGTGTGGCACTTAACCCACCCCTCACCTGCAGCTGCTACATGTCTGACCGCATCTGTAACATCTGCCTGTCCAGGTAAGACCATGCAGACCATCACTTTCCCAGTACATTTAAGCTTCGTTTGTACCATGGAACATAATGGCATGAAATCTTTAGATTTAGAATTAACGGCAGTATGGAACTTGTACATTTTTATAGGAAACAGCAGGTGGCTCCGAGAGCTGGCACCCCAGGCTTCAGGGCTCCTGAAGTTCTGACCAAGTGCCCTAATCAAGGAACAGGTATAATGTCATCCATGGTTCCATGTCTTTTGTCAAACTATACCAAGAGCTAGTTCATTGTGTGTTGAAATTATTTATCTCTGCAGTAAAGTTTTTTGATCTTCCCCACAGCCATTGACATGTGGTCTGCTGGTGTCATTCTACTCTCACTTCTGAGTGGCAGGTATCCATTCTTCAAAGCCAACGACGACCTGGTGGCCTTAACTCAAATCATGACTATTCGTGGTTCTAGGGAAACGATACAGGCTGCAAAAAAGTTTGGTATGTGTGCATTTTCTCTAGGTTAAAACTGGCTGTTTGTGTTGATGGTTAAGCTGATTTTAAGCGTTGTGGTAATGCAGGCAAGGCCGTGGTGTGCAGCCGTGAGCTCCCTCGCCTGGACTTGCGGGTTCTCTGCGAAACCCTCAGAGGTGTCCACCCCTGCGGAGAAGGATCCCTGCCAGCCGAGTTCCGACCATCCCGGCATCCTGCGGATATCAAACGGGACCTCGCTGACTCTGCTGAGACGCAGAGCTGCCAGCCTCGGGCTGACCCTAGCAAAAGTGCAGGACAGTCACGGGACGGAGGATGGGACGGCGTTTCTGATGATATGTACGACCTGTTGGACAAACTTCTGGATCTGAATCCTGCAACAAGGATAACTGCTGCTGTGGCTTTGCGCCATCCGGTCTTTAAGGACGTCAGTGATATGTGAATGGGCTCGGATAAACGTCTGTCCAAAGAACAGGATCAGAATACTCAGGTTTGAGAGATATTTACTGCCCTCCAGCCACTTCTTTTTGAGTCCAACTCATTGGATTTGCTACTTGAGCTTTATCGAATATATGAAATTGTACATGAGGTGCATTAATTATGTATTTATTTTTGTGTTTTTCTGATTGATTTCATGAATAAAGCAAACACCCTCAAACATACTTGAAATCTGTTTGTTGGACACAAAACTGACTAGATTGCCACTAGGTGAAAATCCTACATCATAAATGGGCGTTCATGAACTGTGTGGCACTGGATTTAACAACTTTCAGAACATCTCTTTTTGCTTTTCTTCCCTGTAATAGGGATATAGTGGTGAAATTAAAACAATTGAGTTTGACATTGTAAAATGTAATTTATTAAATGTCTCAATGCCTATTTACAGGTAAACATCCTTCACAAAGGCATTTTTGAGCACTGGGACCAGTGTCCTCCCACATGATTCTTATTTATGACAGCCTTATTTTATCCTGTGGGATGCAACCCTCCACCC
>JAOXYF010000004.1:5179092-5201725 GCA_028565775.1 Sternarchorhynchus goeldii
TGCAACCCTCCCCCCCCCACCCCCCCCCCAAGTCTGTTGTAATTTTCCTTAATGCCTCATTTCGGTTCCATCTTAGAATGAGTGATGGCCTATATATTTACAACTTTACAAATACTTTAAGAACTCATACATTCTACAAAAGTACTTGCCTTGCATAAATGTTTATTGAAGGAATACAACTGTCCTTAGATTGTAAATGTGGTTGTAGTTGAGGGTTTTCTGTTGCAAGTAATGTGTAGATTACCCCCCCCTCCCCCCTGTAATTGGCAGAAGCAGTAGATAAGGTTGGATAGAAAGACTGGGATATTGTGACAATGCAGTTGACTACCTACTGATACCTGAAATTCTCCATACAGTACAAGGGTTCTGGAGATCATAGGCACATACTGTACAACATTACTACAGGAGCTTCTTAAGGGAAGGGAAGACATTGACAAACCACATAACAAGATTTTAGGTGGTAGCCCCTTTTCACCAGACCAGATCTACATCAAGAGTTTGTGCTGATCCTTACTGGATGGCCTCCCATTATACTGTCATAGAGTTGGAACTGTGGGATATTGTTGGTAGAGAGGGCAGGTTGCTGGATTTTTTGCTACAAGGTCTGACCCCATGCCTACAGCCTGCCTTTATCCTCTGCAATCTCCTCGATTCTCACCAGGACGCTCTCGATCAAATCAAACGTGAAGAGGGCGGACTGCAGGACCTGAAGGCAAAACGTCTGCGTTACATCGTTTGTACTGTGACTGTACTAAAACAGTGAGATTCAAATAAGCTGTACAAGAGAAGCTTCGTTGAACTGAGTAACATCAACGAGGGTGTTTGTAACAATGTGTGATGGCCATACACAAAGCAAACCTTTACCTGGGTCTGCATTTCAGGAGTCATGTTGGGTATTTTCTCACTGCCTACTGAAACTGTACAAACTGGTGACTTAGATTCTACAAAAACACACAGGTGATAAAATTCATGATGGTGAACTGAAGCAACTTGTAATTTAAAAAAAATACCTCGTATGTTATTAAACCTTGCATGAAAACAAATATCATAAAAACAAACGCAATGTGTTGCACTGATTCAAAAGTGATACAGAAACCCCTCACCAGTTGTGTTCTTGTTCTCTTTAGCCCTCTTCAGTTCTGCTTCATAATGCGCTCTGGACATGTTCAGGCCTGTCCGTAGTGGCTTCAGGTAGTTGTCCTCTATCTTGTACAGCTCAGTCCATATCCCTGTCTGAGGGTGCGGGTCAAACCATCAAGACCGTCGGCACTGTGCACTCTGGGAAATGTAGTGCATTGCATATTTTTGTTCAGAACAGCTATGGAGAGCTGCTGTAAAAAGGCTTCACCTCATTCTCCCATGCTTTGTCTCTGATCAGCAGATAGCGCAGGAGGTTCAACGACTCCATGATCCTACATCGGCACAAAAGCATGTTGGTTTGGTTTTGTTTTTTAATTACTTTTCTGAAAAGCTCAGAAAAAAGAGAAAGGCTAAATGAGTGCAAGTCTATTTAATCACATTGGTTTATGGGGAGCTTCACCTATCTAAATTGTGTAAAAGGTCAGTTTCCGGTCCTTGAGGAAGACACAGGACTTGCCGCAGCAAAGGAAGTAGATGTTTACCCAGGAACCAATCATTCCCATTATCTGACTAGGGAGAAGAACACAGCAACAATCTCCACACTGCACACATCACTCCAAAACTGGTGGATACATTATCGCCTCTCTAAATATACCTTCAAGGCAAAGTCAATCTGGTTTTTGATGTTCTTAATAACGTATCCTTCCACTCCAGCATGGCCACTTGTTTTAAGCATGCATCTGGAATAAGGAAACACAGTGCTAATTCTGCACCAAGCCAAGCCAAAGCTAACGGAATTATGTCAGATGTTTTTCACAGTATACGACAAAATTATCACTTGGGAAGTCTGTATACATTAGATTTTTTTTTAAGTGGGGCTCTATTTGCTTCGGCAGAGTCGCTCACCTGAAAAACTTGTACTTAGCTTCTGCGTTCAGTTTGTCGATGCTCAACTGGAACACCGATAGCCCTTTAGTTCTCTGTGAATAAACACAGACCACTTTGAGTGCACAAATGTATGGTGCCTTCATTTATGACACGTGTAACTTGTTTATAATCCACCAAATCATTTGTGCGGACTGCAGGCAATGTAATCAACATCTCAACACACCAGCTTTATGTTTGCAACCGTGTGTCAAATAGACAATTACCAAACATGTTATAGAGTTTGATATTACAGATATAATAAATGAACAATTTTTGATTTACCAGATTCTGAACTGGAGATAATGTCATCACTTTTACCACATGCTGAAAGAAGATACACAGCAAAGGAAAACACGTTAGTTTCAATACAAACATCACAAAAAGGACAAAAGATATCAGAGACCAATTTAACATTTTGCCTTCATTACCTGTGGAACACTAAAAAATGTTTTTAAATCCAAGAGGTCTACGGGTAGACTGTTGTTCTCAATTCTCACCAGAGTTTTCTCATACAGTTCCTGTGCAGACAAATTTGCACATGATAAATCACAGAAATTATTCAAAACAAAAACATGCATGATGAAGCCTATGCAGATATCTTTGTGTTTCTAGTATATATTTGCAGTGCTATTCTTCTTACCAGTCCTTTCTGTAACCGTGATTCTTCAGTTCTGTTACAAGTAAATTATAATTTAATTAAAACAATTAAATAAAACCAGGTCCAATGAACACAAAGGTGATTATGATCAGATTTGGGTATAATTTGAATGGCACACACCTGCTTAGCAAAACCTCAACATATTCCATGTTGCACTGCATGACAAAAACTGGACTGTAGAAAGAAAAAAAAAGTCATACAAGACAAATGATCAAAGTCCTGCAGTCTGTATCTTCTGTGTCATTCCGTAACACTTTACCTCAGAACTGCAGGGAAGCTGTCCATGGCAATGTGTTGCACAAAGAGTAAATGGGCCATGCTGGCCAAAGACTCTTTAGGGTACCTAACTTCCTCCTCAAGAAAGCCAGGCACCTCTCTTTTCCGCAAAATGCTGCGGCAGAGCAGGTCAGGGAGGGACTCGCCAATACTGTTCAGAATGACCTGGAGACAGAGAGATGACATCTCAGCGGGATGGCGTCTCATATGCTTCCCCAGCGCTATGCCTAGAATCAAGCCAGAGTCAAGGCTGTTTGGTTTTACCAGGATCTCTGTGGCAAAATCCCTGAGTGGGGATTTCTGTAATGTGTCTGCATCTTTCAACTGCACCTCCAAAAGCGGTTCGCATAAACTCTTCATACAGCTGCAAAGGGAGCAAAAACCATCCCTGCTTGGTTATAACAACAATAGTTAATGCTGTATTGACAAGTGTGTAAAAACATCTATAAGATGGATCTACAAGGACTTCATTCAGTACTGCAAGCTGATCCAACAAAGAGTCGGGAACCTACAATTTCAGGATCTCCACCCTAAGCTCGTCCTCCTTAACGCCGCAACCGTCTCTGGCTTTCGCCTTGATCTCGTCCACAAAGGGCCTAACAAAGTCCAGCAGCTCCACGGAGCAGCGGCACAAGCCGAACACATCGTCCTCCTCCTGCTCTTTACTCAGGGGCACTGGGAGCCTGGCCATCTGGCTGAGAAGGGTGGACAGGGCCATTCCCACCGAGGAAGCTTTCTTCCTGCCCAGCTTCAGAAGCACTGCATGGTGGTACAGCGTGCAGTTGTAACCATGATCACATAGGTGTTGCTGGGTTCTAATTGAATACTGAAGCTAACATACAAAGGGAATACTGACAGCTCTTTTAGGTTAGTGGTCAGGATTATTAAGAAGGTTATTAAGCAGTGGTTCACCTTAGAATTTGTATAACTGCTCCAGAAGCAATTTTCCAAACCACAAGAGCAATCAATATTTACATGACTGTAAGTAATCACAATGATGAATTTAGCAAATAAGGATGGTCATATCACTACTTAGGTTCTGGGAAACTGGGCTACAGGTGGACATGGGAATTCTACACACTAGAAACGATTGACCACATGCATGTTAACCTGTCTGCAAAGGCTTCAGTAGCAGGATGATGGTCTCTGCAACAACATCTGATTCTGGTTCTTCAACCTGCTCCAGCAGACCAACCAGGAGCTCTTTAGGGCTACAGACCTGATACAGAAATGCATGATTGGGTGACCATTGTGGAGGAAATAGGCTGGCCTATCAACTCGTCACAGTTGAGGAGATGGCAGAACAAACCTCTAATAGGTGTGTGAGGATGACATGGCAGTGAGGGAGATTCCGGTCTTCCTTCTTCAGAAGTACTTTCACCAGAGGTTCTAACAGGTTCCATCCCATAGACCTAACAATATTCTTCAATGAAAACAGAAAAAGACTGCTTTCTAAATCTGGCCTACATAATCATGTCGTACATTGTACCACTGGATATTTAACACATTTAATCATAAGTAACCTTATTTTTCTCATCAATGATGATACTCAGAACTTGAGCACTGTCGCCTTGTTCTATGCAAGTTCGCCCAGCAGTCTGGAACAGGTCAAAGTCAGCTGAAGAGAAACTTCCATCCTGAGAAGCTTGCTAAAGAGAGTAAAGCAAGAGAAATTATTCATACAAAAACAAGCCATAGATGCCAAATATGAATCTAGTTTAAATCGATGCTTCAAGACTGATCCTCTAACTCACACATCTCTGGACGACATCACTGAACTGCTCCAATGCCATTCTTAATGCATTCTTGGCTTCTTTAACACAGGCTGCCTGTAGATTAATGACAAATAATAATCATTTTATGCGCAGTGTTACCATAAATTTAAAGTCAGTAACTGGTTTAGTAAGAAATCTAGCTCGCTGCATCAGTCTGTGAAGTGAGCATATTACTTAACCTACGTGGCGTGCAGAGTTGTGGCAATTTCAATCTTGTTGAAAGGTATATGTCAAGAGCATCGCTTCCTTATGAGTTCAGAAATAAAACGAGACCTGTAAGCATAATTTCGGGGCATATTTGTGAAGCAATTACACGACCTATGACAATAGAACCACACAATTAGGATAATTCGAAACTACCTTTAATCAACAGCTTGATGTAAAAGCTAAAAATATTGCATAGTTTACTGCAGTCTGTTAGATATTAAAACATATATAAATTGGCATTTTCAGCTAAAGAGATAACGTTTGCGACTTTCAGAGGCAGCTAGCTAGGTTAACTAGCACTAGCACTCTACGTACCTAGCTAGCCATCTTAGCTAGATATCTCACAAATTGATGGCGAACATAAAAATAGTAATACTTTTCACGAATGAGATCGGTATAAGAGTGCATAACTGAAAGCATAATGCAGACCAACGTACTTTTGGCGAAAGCTGCTGAAAAGTGGAAAAGCCAGTTCAGTTCCACAGCTAGTGAGTTACACGCCTCTTTCCATGCGTTTTGGACCAAACATGTCACCTTGTGCTTGCCGTAGTGCGGTGACGAAAACGGAAACAACAGACCAGATTATTTTGATAGAAGTAAGCATGGAAGCGAAGGAAAGGAGACAAGTCCGCTCATCTAAAACCAATAATAAAGGTCGCTTAACGCAACTTAATTGGGTTTTACACATGTAGATATCTATCTGGCTATCTGACCCATTTGAACTAGGCAGTGCGCGGCGAGCTGTATGGCTAACGTTAGCTAATTAGCTAGCTCAGTCCGCAACACTCAAGAGCTAGCTAGATCACTTGGTGTCTTACAAGGTGTTTTGCTTTAGCTAAATGTAAAGTTATTACACACATACGCGCGTATATAAAATTGTTAAGTTAGGTTTTATGTGTATTACAGGTGGGAAAAAAACTCACGCGAGGTCAGCTGTAGAAGAGGCTAAAAGGTATGATAGTTGAAAACCACAAATTAAAATTTTAAAATAAAAAAATAATTTACTTGCGAGTACCTAGCTAGCTAGTTAGAGAGCTCCTTGTCATACAAGGTATGTGTTGTCTATAGGTAAAAAAAAAAAGTCCAGGTATCTTGTTCCAACCTTTTCCGCAGGAGAGAGTTTTTGAAGGAGACCCTGAGGGAGAAACTCGAATTAGAGCGTAGGGCTCTTCAAGTTGTGGAGCGGTTGCTGGATGATAATGTGACGGAAGATTTTCTTATTGACTGTGTAAGCACGCTAGCTCACTGGTTTCTAATAAGGGTCGACTCTAAAACAAACAGCATCTTTCTGACTAAAGAAATTGTGTGTATCATCTGCTTCAGGCAAGACTGATCACTCCAGCCAACTACAGAGATGTGGTGGAAGAACGCTCCATTGTTAAACTCTGTGGATATCCTATATGCCCAAACAAACTCACCAGTGTAAGAATATTTTAGCTGTTCCATGAAATTACAGAAGCACCTAAGAGGTTCATTATGATCTGTATGCAGATGGTTTAAAAATGTTTTTGTTTTTTTATTTGAATGTGTCGATGTTTAGTGTTATGGTCTTGTTAATATTGTTTGTGTGTGTTGAATATTGCAGGTTCCTACTCAACAATATAAAATTTCCACCAGGACAAACAAGGTTTATGATCTCACCGAACGTAAGGTATTGAAATGTTTAGAAAGAAGATTTGAGCTTGATGACTTTTTTTTTTTTTACTTCAATAGTGCTTGTTTATCTGTTTCAGTATTTTTGTAGCAATTTCTGCTATAAAGCCTCAAAATACTATGAGGTCCAGATATCAAAATCGCCACTGTGGCTGAGAAAAGAGGAGAGGTAGTATGATGTTCTTACTGTGTTCATACATATCATTCTTTTTAAGAGTTCTTATAAGAGTTTGTTAACACTATGAACAGTGCATGTGATTTTGTTTTATATATAGACCTGCTGATGTCAAACTCATGCAGAAGGAAGATGGGTATGTGCACACCATTTTCTTTTTATTGTCTTAAATGAATCCAAAGGTAGATTGTAGTTCAAATTCCCTTGTTCTGTTCCCCCATGCTCAGGGGCAGCTCAGGGCTGGAGGTGAAGCTGATGGACAGAGCAGTGAGTGCAGCAGAAATCGAGAATCCCATCTCTGAACCGGCTGAGCAGCTTGGGGATTCAACCAGTGAGAGAAGTAGCAGCGATGAGGAGCGGGACTTCGTGTCGAGTGTGGTTGGTGGGCAGAGGCCACGGGTACACTGGGGAGAGTTACCCAAGCGCCATGGAGGTAGTGAGAAGGACCGGTTACATGAAGGTGACGCGAAGGACACGCAGACCCCATTTCTGAGGCCAGAGAAAGGAAATGACAGGCCTTCGGAGTTTTTGCCACCACAGGGTGACCCATACAGCTGTCCAGCCCTGACAAGTAAAGTCACACCGGTGGAATATGTTGTAGAAGAATCTAGGGAGCTTTTAGACAGGTGTATATTGTCAGACAGCCATACCTCAGTGGTCACACCACAGGACGCTGTTACCGGTGCACATGAAAAAGTTAGTGATGTGAACATCGATGCCAAGGAGTCTCCTGACTCTGGCCTTAACATCAGCCAAGTGGGCATGAGTAAGAGAGGGGCTGCTGGACTCAAAAGCCTCATGAAGAACCACATGAGAGCAAAGGCAGAACCTCCATCAATCAAGAAGGGCTTGCTGGAATGCCTCAGGCGAACTCTGATGGAATGGAGAACTGAGGAGACTATGAGGTTCCTCTACGGACATGCATACTGCTCTCGGACTGAGGCTACACCACCCAGCGAGGAGGAGGAGGAGGAGGAGCTCGATGAGGACGATCTAGAAGAACTGGAGGAAGGATCGGAAAAGGCTAAGAGGTGTGGGGGACGGCAGGCCAGACCCAGCGCAGCGGCGCCAGGTTATGACGCCTTGCAGAAAGAGGCTGAGCTGCAGGGTCTCAGGGTGCAGGAGTTCTATAAAGGAGTGCGTGCTCAACCTGAGGAGGCGATTGCTATGGAAGAGGATAAAGACAATGAGGTAAGCAGTTCCACTTCATTCATCTCTCACACAGCATGTCCCACCCAGGGCTCCTTTGAGCTCACTTCAAACAAATCACTGTGTAGTTGTTGGCATTCGGATATGGTTAACACTGTGCTTTTTATATAAGAATGCACTATAACATGCTTCTCTGAGCACTTGATAATATCACAAAGTAACATCATATTGTTTATTATTTTTCAGTGATACATGTGACAAGAAAGTCTGTAAAATCACTTCATGAAAATATGTGCCAATACACATGCTTGTGTCAAGATATTTGAAACATGCAGTTGCTTCCAGAGGCCCATTGGGGGCACTGCACACAAGTGTTGATTCACAAGCTCACCTGAAACTTGCCACAGTTCTTCCACGTTTTTGTGGCCCATATGATTGACTCCATGGTTCTGCAGGATGGTGATGAGGGCCCTGCACTGCCACTGGTGGATTCTCATGCACAGCGTGTAATCCAGAAACGCATTGCTGTGGAGAAGCTCAGCAGAAGGTCTGGATTCCACATGGATTATTTGTTTGTTTGTTTGTTTTTCTGTTTTGCTTTTTTTATGTCCTTCACTATCTGCATAGAACCAAAATATTATCACGGACTGGATATTACAGGAAATTGTTATAAACTTCAGCAAATTGGATTTTGCAAATATTGCAGTCCCCGTTGTATTCCTTCCATTGTTGACATGCATGCATGTTTGTTTGTTTGTTTGTTTTTCAGTTTAACAGACATTGTAGGACCCCTTCGTATAACCATGAGCGAAATTATTAATGACATCAACAACTTGGTCAGGACTTTCCGGTGAGCTGCGTAACCCACTGAATCATTTTATTTACTTTTATATTTTTACTTATTTGTGTTTGAAACATAATTCCATGCGTGGTAAAGCCATGACATGTTGTTGTTAAATCTCACGCATTCAATATACAATCAGAATAGAATGCAGCAAACACCTATGAACACCATCAGTGGGACCTTGAACTGTGAGATTATTTCGATCTTCACACAGCTCAGAGTAGTGATTGGTCATAGAGGTGGTGTCAACAGGAAGTTGTGGCTTACACATTGTAGATGATTTACCATGGGCTCCGAAGGACCCTTCATGCTTAGATTGAAGCAGCTTCCAGGAATTCTACTGCTGCCTAGGGGTCACTAAATCTGAACCTGGTATACAAAGGTACCGCACCGATTAAAGGTGTTACAATTTGCTGGGTTTGGTAATCTTCAGCATGGCTTTTACTATAACGATTCACATCCTATATCTTAAGTCATAGCGCTTAAGATATATTTTGACTCACTGCTGCACTGTTTACTGAATTCCTCTTATTAGTGAGATTACAAATTGTCATGTTTTAACAGATTCACCAGCGTTAACATTATTCTCAAGCCTCCCGAGTGGACCCTGATTGCAGTAGTACTTCTGTCAGTGTAAGTACCCCCCCCCCCCCCAGTGTTCACACATACCGATTATGATTTAATTAAGTTAATATTGTTAGTCTACCATGTCTACATCTGAGAGATTCCCAAATCGCATTCTCTGTTCAATTCAAAATGGGTGGAGATGTTACAGAATTTATTTTTTCTGTAGTAAAAGCAACAGGTAAGACGTATGGGACCAGAAGTTGAAGCATTTGCAAATTTGTTCCCAGTACTGACTTAACGAAAGTTCCCTATCACCCGACGTCCTCTGGTATCTATATAACCTCACACGGGAAAGTGCTGTGTGTTGGCATTCAGATGAATGGAAACGGGTCCAACTGTTGGCCCGGAGATGGTGTTTTTGACCGTATCTGAAGCGGCCCACTGATTGTAGGTTTATTGCGGGATGGGCCCGACAGCTGGAGTGCAGGGCTTTAAGAGAACCTGGCTGAGGAAATCAGGGAGCATTGTTTTCCCTGCAGGAACACCCACTCAGTAAAGCCATTTAGACCCGAGTGATTTGTGTGAAATGCGTTGCAGTGTGTGTGTGTAATGTGTGTACGTTGGAGGGGGAGACTGAGAAACGTGGTGGTTGTCTTCTAGTACTCCTAAGCATAATTACATGTACACAAGCCTTTGAAATCTCTTCAGTATTTGTAGCTGTAGTGCACTTTAAGGGTTTTTGATATTGTCAAATACCTGAATTAGAGATGGACATGGGTGATTGCTGTTACTTGCTTGCTAATTGTCCACAGACCTGTATCTGTCGGTGTGTGAGGGGGAGAGAGAGAGAGTATGTGGGAGGGGTGTCATATAAAATACAGAAAACACTGATTTAATGTATTCATATTTCATAAAAATGTCAGTCCCTAATGTGAACTATGTTAACCCTAATCTGCACTAAGAATCATCTCTGAAGGTGTAGTGTAGGTATGTTTCTCAGAAGAACAATGGGACGGTGACTTGCGTGCGTGCGTGAGTGCGTGCGTGCGCACATTCAGGTGTGTCCCAGGCGGCTCCAGGATGCTGTTTGCACAGCGACAGGTGGTGCGTGCCACTTCCCCAGGTTTTATGAAGGCTGTGCAGAGCTCCGGTGCCCGTAGGCTATTCCCGCAGTTCCGTGCTCCCCCTCCCCCTCCCCCTCCCCCTCCCGGCATTATCAACACAGCCGCCACCACCAGCGTCCAGATCCCGGACTCCAGGCGTCATGAGAAACATTCCAGCTGAGGAGTTGCTCCAGCCACTCCGGCCCCAAACCCTTGCACAGCTGTTCGAAACCCAGACTCTGATTTGCGGTTTACCAGCACGGTGGACAAAGTCCACGCCGATGATTTAATACACTCAGTTGAGCTGAAGGATGCCGTTTTATTTTCGCTGTTTTGAAAAGGTGCAAGATGGTACCTTGGTGTTTCCCTCCACTTCTCAGTTTTCCCATCGTGATTACGATAGGGATGTGTCTGTGTGGTTTTCCTTCTGTAGGCTGCAACACATTTTTAGTTGTGTTGCTGGTTAACAGGCAACCATCAGTTAGCCCTTTTGTTTTAATATTGTTCAGAGAAATTGTGAAAATCTTTTAGGTTCAGTTTAAAAAAAAAAAGAACCAAAAAAACCACACACATGTTGGTATGGTCTCAGTTTGTGGCACATATAACGAGCGCATTTTGTGCGGCTGTAGCCAAGCCTTCTCTTTCCGTTCATGAATAATTTGGTTCGCGTGCCTCTCGCTGCCTGATGTCAGGCGCGTTGTTCACTTGTGCTGTTTTGTCCGTGCTTGCTGAATAATGGATAGAGCTCCCGAAACGCTAGAGCAGGTGGAAACTGAGCCGTCGCGGTCCTCTTTACGCCGAGAGAGAGAGAGAGAGGGAGGGATGGTTTTCATCGACCTGCACACTCGCTGCGGTAGCGTCTGGAGCTCAGTGATTTTAAACGGCGGGGGGTGGAGACTGCTTCTGATCTCACTCGTCCCGATGGTGGAGTTTGCTTTGCTCAGAAAGGGCTCATATTTCCAAATGAATTTAGAAAGGCGTGAACTGTTTTAGGTTTATTGCTTGTTTAGGGCCTAATTAGCACCTCCTGGCACCTCATTGATTCTGACAGTCTGCTTCCTGGTTGTTGCTTTTTTTTCTACCCATTATATTGCGGGTGTCCTGCTATGTGCTGATATTATCAGAAGCTTTTATTCCGGGTATGAAAGTGAGAAACTCTTGTAGGAATTAATAATAATAATAATAATGACGTTTTCTTTGTTTTTATTTTTTGTGCAAGTGTGACTAACACAAAGTGTTGCTTTGGTTATTATTTTCACTGGCTGCTGCAACCCAGATTAGAATGGGTTCCCTAATTTGAGTCCTGGTTAGTTGGTAATGTTTGCTGCATGTTTTTGCAGAAAAAGAACCTGTTGAGCGTGTTTATTTTTAACTGGTTGTCAACAAACACGTTAGCAGTATCAAACAAGCCAGGTGTACCCCCAACTCCACCCCCCACCCCCACGTGGCACTGCAGAGCTTAAGGCTCCGTGTCCCCACGCCGCTCTGTCTGTCTCCTGTGTCATGTGACTGGCCAACCTGGTGGGCTCAGTGTTCTCCTTTGAGCACGCCGAGGCGCTTTACGGCTTCGCGTGAGCACTTCTTTGATCGCAGCGATGTTCATCACGTATCACAGCAAGGAGGATGCACACAGCCATCCAGCTGCAGGGTGGAGCTTCTGAAGCGCTGTAGTTGGGAGATCTATGGCAGATCGATGAGACCTATGGAGTTTTGCTACCAATCTCGGGCAGAAATAGAAATGTCCTCAACCGGCCCCCTCTTCCTGTTTTTCATTAAAGGTCATGTTTTCGTTGAAATTGTTAAAATATGGCAATTCTTCTACTGATATCTCCAAAGATCAATATACTGTGGCTGTGAGACAAATTCACTTCTTCACATAAATCTGGCATGTGTTGTGAATGTCTGAAAGTGCTTTGTCTGTTGATCAGGTTAACGGAAGTGTCACCATTGCTGAAAGAGGCCATGGCGAAACCCTCTTCAGTGGAACACATCTCTTCACTCATGAAGGCACTTAGTCTGAAAGACCAGGATCTGCAAAATCTGGTGATACTTTTCAGGCCTAACAGACACGCATAGTCACCTAATTGGATTTGCTATGAACTGTGATATATTGAGGGGTAAAATCTGAATAAAAACATTCACTGGTATAATGTGTCCTCTGTTCACTGTTTTTGTCATTATTGTTTGTCTGTAAGTAAAGACTTGCCACCTGAAGAAAGATGAATGCAGTTCGTGTGAAATGCAAACACTCTTCTGGCTAACTTGGGCGTGGGAATTTGAACAAAAATATACATGTTCATGATTTCTTGTGTAGAATTTCTTCAGGGACCTCTCTCCTCTAACCGTTTTTTAAAGAGGATTTAGGCAGTTTATTGATGGATTTAGGTCAACTTCTAAGTCATAACTGCATAAAGCAATTGTACATTTGGTTAACTTGACGTTAGACGCAACTATATTTTAATGTCTAAAAGTTAATATTCGAAACGCCATTTGCTTGTATGGTTATGTGAATTTTCCTTAAGAAAATGACTAGTGGGGGGGAGAGGTGATGGTTTCTTAAATCTGATGGAGGTTTTTGATGTGTTTTTTTGTTTGTTTTTAACGAAAGAATGTAAGAAGATTCAATATAAAGGCTCATTCTTGTATTGAAGGCTGAAAATGGTTTATTGAATAAATTTCTATTCGAGGACAACTATGAGAAAAGAAATGTACTTTGCGATCTGCAATCGACAAAATTTGTTCATGACGGTTGGCAGCTAAATTATCTTACTCTGCTCAGAGATCTGAAAGATACGAATGAAGGATTTACATTGCACGGCATTCGACACGATCTGTTGTAACGTATATTTCAGGAAGCATTTGATCCAGGTTTCGAATAATGTTTTACAATTGATTAATAGGTTTATTTCCACGTTTACATATTTAGAAAACAGTAACTCGTTTTTACAACAGTCATTTGAATAAACATTCAAGCAATTTTATATAAATAACCTAAACGCTGATATCAGGAATATAGCCACTGATCGCCTATATAACGGTTTGTTAGGTCTGTACTCTAATAGTGTTTTACATGTCAATAGTGTGCAGTTACTAAACTGTCTACTTTTAATTTGAGTTCCTCTTTATTTTAGACCATGCTGTGTTTCTTTATGTCTCCTCAAATCTACTTTGCGCTGAAAGCCTTTTCCGCACAAGTCGCATCCAAATGGCTTGAATCCCGTGTGTTTACGGCTATGCGTGATGAGGTTGGAACTCTGGCTGAAGGCCTTCCCACACACTTGACATTTGTGCGGCTTTTCGCCTGGAATAAAACGAAGAAAGAAATGTATTAAACCTCACTATAAAAATATGCCTATTCTAACCAAACTGGTTGTATCAATATGATACAACGACTGCAATCCTCTAAACTGAAGATGTTCATTGGTGGGCCATGGTATTTCCGTTTAAGATATACTTCTTCAGAGCGGTCATATTGTACCTGTGTGGATGAATGTATGTTTCTTCATATCTGACTTCTGATGAAATCTCTTTCCACAGTACTGGCACGGGTATGGTCGCGTGTCAGAGTGTATAAGCAGGTGCGTAGACAGAGTAGACGACCTCTTGAAGCTTTTCCCACATATTTTGCAGCTGAAAATCCTCTCCTGTAACAATATAGTCATATTTTTTTTTTATTACACAAACAGATACGACGCACCAAGGTACCGGGGAGATGGACTCAAAAACAGACGTACTTGCGAGTGAACTGCTTTGTGCTGTTCCAGACTAACTGCGTGACCAAAAGTTTTTCCGCACATTTCGCAGGCAAAAGGCCTCGTGCCACTGTGCGACCGCCGAACGTGAACCTCTAAGCCATGGGGAGTTGAAAACACCTGTTTAAAATTTAAAAGAGTCAGTGTGTCAGATTACCCATAAATCTTCCACTCTTACCACCAGTACTCTCATTAGAGTACAAACACCACACACAGTAGAAACTGTACAATAAATCAGTGATTACAAACATACCTTGGTACATTTTACACACTTGAATGAGCTGTTTAGCTGAAGTCGACTGCACAAAAAATCAGACTGTGATTCAATGTCAGAGGCCTCAGTGATGGTCTTGAAACTAGTGTACAGTCCCCCGCCGACTGTCAAGGGGTTATACTCCTGGCAATATTCCCTGGAGGAGGTCTGCTCACTGAAGAGCGCCTGGTTATTCCTCTCCGTGGTACTATACATGCCAGTCGGTGTTTCTGGTCCCATTGGGATGGGAATCCGGTGAAAGGGTTGAACGAGACGCCTGAGCTCGGATCTCGCATGTGCCCAAGTGCACGGACGGAAAGACATGTCAAAAGGTCGGCTGTCATCAGGGGACGATACGGGGTATTCTTCAACATCTGTTCAGAAAAAATTATTTAACAAACTATTCGTTTAATGCACACAACACCTGCGCTAAGCTACAAAAGAAACAAATCAAAACCACAATGTCCCATGGAAGTAACGGACAGTATGCAAATAGCAATACCTGGAGAAGCTGACGGTGACCGGGGTCTCCAGGAATCCTCATAGTCCGAGGGTCGGTCACACACGCTACCCTCGCAGCTAAGTGGAGACTGCTGAGCAGAGTGGTCCGCCGTACACACCACACTTCCCTCGGGCGAACGCCTGCCAGGACTTTTTCCTACATCCTCGCAGTACTCTGACGCTTTTTCCGTTTGGATGTCTACACGGGGGGCAAAAGAATATTTTTTCGACATGTTGAAATACTACGGACAGCCGCTTCAATACCACACAAAAATATATGTATAAAATAGATGTAAAATATATGCATATTTTAGTGTAGTAAATGCAGGATGTATTCACATAGAATACCTGTGCATGCATGCGTTTGAAGAGAAGCAAGTCGAGAGTGGTCTTCCTCCAGGTAGCGTGGCTGGTGATAGCTGTGTGCCCGTTTGCTCTTCACTAAAAATGACCTCGGCATGTTCACTCTCGGGGGTCAAGGGTCGTTATCACAGCAGCACAATCCTTCGGTCAGGCGCGCTGTTTAACTAAAGAGATTTAAAATCCACAGTTTATAACGCAGTGCCATGTACACGTAGAAGCATCACGTGTGCAAAGTTTCTTCACGTCCATAGAAACTTACTGGCCCACAGAATTTTCGAATGCCGACATAAGAACAAACACGTGTTTTGCATGTATCCAGATTTTTGCTGAAATTAAAGAAGCGAAATATCTAAAATAAAGTGTCGTGATCACACAGTAGATTTTAGGTCCTCCGTCTGGTAACCTGGTCGAAAAGCCTGTGCTCTATCCAGGTCTCCTGGAGCATCAGTGAAACATTATCTCTTTCGGTGACGCAGACTGCCAGCCAATACTGCACGCAACAGCCTGCAAGTGGGACTATAATCAGGCTGTTACCGTGCACCTAATTGTTTCTTACTGCATGCATGTCAGTATAGACCTGATGTCAAAAGCATCCTAATGTTCATCTATTTTCTACGAAACAAAAAAAAATATGTGCATTGTGTACATCGCACTCAAAGCGAACTAAAATACACAATATTATTACTCATATATATGCATATACATTTTAGAGGTTTTTTTTCGCGTATATACTTTTTGGGTTTTTAAACAGTTAAAAAATGTAAACTACTATATGTAATCTGTTTCCAGTTTGTTGCTTAGGATTTCTATTTTACCAATAGAAATAATTAATTATATTATACATTGGTTATACAAGAAATACTTTTTACATTTGACATGAATACCTTTTGCCTTTACGGCAGCATATCAGTATAGGTTCGTCATTATTTGTAAACTGGAATATATCTTACTTCATACTAAGCACAATTCTTTTGATAAAAAATAGAGGCGTGACTTTACTGTAGGCTATTCGTCAGATGCAGCGGTTTTTAACCACTATAAAATTATTGCTTGTTTCGCGAGCTCGAGGTCTGACAGCAAGATAGAAAGGATTTCAATAAATGTGGGAAAAACTCTGGCGAACCAGCTGTGATGCACTGACCGCTGAAACACATGTCGCACACCCATATGAACTCCACTATCTCAAATGCTACGTACTGAGTCGCCTTTAAAAATCATTAAGGTTCTAAGGTTCTTACCAAATTAAAACAAATGTACTTATTGTTGCTACTCTGGATTTTTTTTCGTATGTCATGGCAAATTATTTGTGTACGTTTAATCACTCAAGTAAATTATCTGATGGTCTTCCCTTTAGCATAATACACGGTCAGTGATTTCCTTGAAGATTTATAATATTGCGTCGTAACTGCCATCTCTTTTTAGACAATAAATGTAGTTGTGAATATCGTTATGTCTAATAATGACCGAATTGGTTAAACGACAAACGCTAAGCTTTACAATGAAATACAGGACCAACCTGTTGCTCCGTAAGAGATGTGAAGTGGCGCTCGAGCTGTCTCGTCTGAAAGTGCAACTGCTGAAACACGCGCCTTAAATAACAACTTGAACTTCCTGAAGGTTACTAGTGCTCCGTTTAAAGCCAAAACAGGTAACAGGTACGACTGCATAATTTGATAAGATGCATGGATTGGTGGGTGGTGATTTTGTTACTATAAATTGCGTCCTGGATGGAATAAGCGTCCATTTATAGATGTGTCTGGGAGACGCCTATAATGATCTAAATCAGATCAGGATTTTTGCCTGTTTGAGGAAGATTTCATATTTGGCGTTCTCTTGATTATATACAATTATTCTCCCAGAAATAAAAAAACACGTCAGATTGTCGAGTTATGTATCTTATAAGTTGCTGCATTTCAAGTATTTTTAAATCATAGCATGTTTAAGTGTTTGTTTGTGTTTGGCTGTAGTCACGTGGTAGAGGTAGAACGTAGAAAGAGATAGTAAAAAAAAAACCATTCAGACTAACCACCTCTTCAAAATTGTGCAGTCGTAAATGTGTTCACAGGAATACGCCTAGTGTGGGATAAATAAATGCAGCCTGTGAGAGCTGTAAAAATATTGTCTGTTAGATTCAATTAGTGGTAAATAAGACTTTTTTGGAGGGTGTGGGAGGGGGGAGGCTGTAGGGTTTATATGAGTTATATCTGATGAGGTAATCAAGAAGCTAACCTAATATTCAGTCGATTAAATTAATTAATCACAAACAACACATTAGAATATATTCGCTTTAATGAATTACTTATCGCTTCCAAAACATAATTCCAATCATCTTTGCAAGAATACGATCTTCCTACAGCCCTAAGTACGTTTAGAAAAGTTTTTTTACAAACCATAATTAACAAAAACCTATTCTGTTTATCTGCGCTGCAAATATCGGTATTAAGGAATATTTTCCGGAAGCCCGGACTCAGTACCAGTACTACAGACCGTATATGCCAATTTTGTACACCAGTCCATCGCAGCTCAGTTATGTGGATATGGGCCTTATTTCATGAACATAAATAACTCAAGCGAAGTTCATGCATGGTAACATTTAATGGCAAGTTGTGTCTATACGTAGCGTATCACAGTGAAGAATACATGTGTGATCACCGGAACATCTGAAGGTGAATGTTGCTAAAATGCCGCGTTACTCCTCACAGGTGCGGCGAGCAGCCTGTCTGGGTGCACGTGTTAGCCCCGTGCTGTCCGGTTAGTAGGCTACTGTCCACGTCCCTCGTCTATTCGGATGATCTTGGAGACACGCGGGCTAGTCGGCAGGGAAGCCGCCCACTCTCAAGACTCATTACGCTGCAGCGTGGTGGCTGGCGACGAGAACCGCGGCGGAGACGGGCTGACTGCTTCCTTGTGCCGGGAAAGACTCCGAATCTGGACGACAGAAAGGCCCACCCATATGTTACAGTACCATAACTATGTGGGATTGCAGAATAACAGAGTTAAGTTCAGGTGCAGAAAAAAAAGAATAATTTAAGATTGAATTTCGGAGTGGAACATAATCGCAAACTACATCACACTGGAGCACACAACGTTATTTTTTTCAAGGTGTTACTATATGGTTCCGTCCCGGATGGATGCTAATTTCACACCCGTGGCGCACGCTTCTTCCAAACACAGTGCCTAGTGTAGGAAAAGTCGAATTGCGCGTGCCCCACCCCCCTAAGTCACGCTGCAGTTCTCCCACAGCGCGGCAGAGAATGTAAACGTGACAAAAACTCTCATCAGAACAGGAAACCAAAGGCATCGCCGAACTGACGCTATCACTGCACGTACAGGTCAGCCCCCCCCCCCCCAAAGTCTGTGAAATGTGGTTTATCTCTCGCACTTGTTCACTCACTCAAGTTTTAACGGTAACTCCTCAGTTCTTCAGAAAATGAGATTGAAATAGCAGCACTGAATATCTGTGATAAAACACTTTCATCCACCCCCTCCCACACCCCTTTTGGTATGGCCGGAGTAGTGCTGTAAGAAATAAATGTCAAGACCTAGATAACTACATGTATGTGTCCCGCTGAGCCATTTCTGCTGTTCAGTCAGTCATCACGTGACAGAGGGGTACATTCAAAGAACATGCAACCTTTGCTACTACTTTCAGCTCACATTTCACCACACACATGTGAATTAAAGGCAAGATCACATACCTTTTCAAACACAGCATCCTCAAACCGTTAGAAGTATAACCTATTTTGGCTGTTACACTCGGTCCGTGTGGACTGCTTTGACCATTTTGAACACAGTGCCTTTAAAGCTATTTACACATGCAGAACGTTTAGGTTTTTTTTCCTGCCTTCTGTTGTAAATAGCCTCCACCAGGTTACATACACAAACAGGGAGTATATGACAGAATATGAGAACCGGATGAAGCACCTGAGCTGATTTAAGCAAAGATGAAAATGAGAGAACCACAAGACCAGTCATGTTATCTGATAGGTTCCTTGGTCTCAGAAGCCACAGGTCTTGAGACAGAAAGTGATTATGTTTACATTTTAATGTAAATCATTCATCAGAGGCTTTTCCAGATCATCCAAAGAATAGAATTAAAATACAAAACCATTTCAGGAAAAGGTCAACCAATAATCTTAAAGGAACCAAAATCTGAATGATTATAGTTTTATCCTATTCTTGATTAAGTGAAGTTGGACAAAACCGTTTAAAAATCGAAATATTATAAACAAACAAAAAATATAAACAAATGTAAAATCAGGCAAAGATTTAGGCTACTGAACAAAGCATGTTCTTGGGTTAAACTAGAGCCAATGTCAAATCAAACACAGTTTTTTTTGTCTATAGGTTTATTTAGGCTTAATTAGGCTGGAAGCTGGGCCTATGAGCAAAATATTATTTACAAAAAAATTATTTACTTACGCCCAGCACAACTTATCTAATATATCGTTCCTAGGTAATCTATTTAACAAGCTTGGTGACGGAACAATCTCGAGAACAGTCTTGAGTCTCGAGTTCATATGGGGCAGTACCATACCAGGGACAAATACTACAACTTATCCCACTCGGCTTAACGTTTTTTTTTTTCTTTGTTTGTTTAATACAACAACTTTGATAAACGTTGCAGCTAAATAAAGCGTTTTCTTTCTTTCGAGAGTGTCACGGCTAACAGTCTAAAGAAGTGAAATGAGATGAAGTGAGAGCTATTGACTGCGTTGAACGTGAGACGAGGCCGGCAATGAACACTATGCGACAACGGGAGTTTCGCCGTAATCCTGTCTTTCCCGCTGCGCGAGACGAGGAGCGCCGGCAACATATTTCAGTGTCTCTTTACCTCAGCTGGCGAACCCTAGTGCTCACGCGAGATAGGGAAGGGGGTGGGAAAAGGTGGGTGTCATGGACCACAATTTACAGCACTGGAGTCAAAAACCGCAAGACCGTTATCCCTCTTATCGTTGGTACGGTTTTAAAACTGACTGTAGTAAATCATTGAGAGAATAAAGGCCTAGTTGAGAAATATTACTGCATTTATATTAAACACGTTTAGAAAACAATGTAAATAACTGAGGTGTCTGATTTAATAAGTATGGTATTATTGTGATTTGTAATTTAAAAAAAAAGAAAATGGAAAACTTAAAAATTTGTTGTTTCATAATTGATGTAGGCTACACCTGAGACTCTTCTTAAATCACTTTTTTAAAAAAACAAGCCAAAACACTTTGCAGCTTCATAAAAACCAAGCATGATGGGGATTTAATAGTGTTTCTCCCAAAAACACAATCTCTCTTTATATTTCACAAGATTAGTCTGAGGCAAGAATTATTTACATTTTTCATTAACAAAATCATAAGACTACACAGCAAAAACACCTACAATGTTCATGTGTGTCCAGTATAAGCACTGGTTATTCAACATGTTAGGTGTTAATTCAACAGTGGGGATTTCACTAGGTCTAAAGAATGGCAGGCACCTCCTAGCTGATTGCTGAAAGGTGACAGAGCATGAGGTGGCAATAAAGCAAGCAACACATTCAACTGCTTTGGGTGGTGGGGTGGTGGGGGGGGATCTTCTCTTATCTTTGAAATCCGCTATGCTCATCGTGACCCTACAAACAAAAGCTTCTTGTTGTAAATCTAAGGAGCTGCACAAATCATACAGAGCCAGACATGTTGAGAGACTTCCCTGACCATTGTGTGGCTCTTCCAGACAATGTTCGTTCTTTTTCAGGAGTGCCTTTCGTTTCTGAGGGTTTGGATTTTGGTGATGTATCTGTCAGTAATTCCGCCTCACCATCCAAACCTTTGCTAGGAAAACGTTGCACCTTATTAATGTTGTGTGCCAGTAATCGCATGATTTGTTCATTAGCAAAAAATATTTCTTATACGCCACACTTATAAACCACGGTTACATACAGGAAATTTTGCCTCTGGTGTTGAAAGAGTCTTTTGAGAGGGAAAAATAATAGGTTTTGGCTTCGATGTCATAAAAAAAGGGAATCAAAAATGGAATAATTTTTTTAACTGCCAGAAGAACACGAATAATTTGATAAAGACATACTCGTAAAAGCAAGCATTGGTAGTCACAAACAGAAACTAGCGGAGAAACAAAGTTACGTGGCCAATGATTACTAGCTCTAAAAGTCAAGAGAGCTGGTGGAAATTACAGAGGTTCAGATTAGAATGCATGTGGGGAAAATCTTCAAACTAAATCTGTGATCTGATCATGAAAGTTCTGAGCATTTGCTTGGACTAGCAAAAAGCGTGAAACGTGGCCAGTGGGTGCAAATTTATTCAGTGCGTCAGAGATGTCTAGTTCCAGCTATGGCAGCAGCTACGTTGTTCTGTTATTTGCAACCAAGATCCTTGTAAAATATGCTGTACATAAAAGAGGAAGATGCATAGTTGTAATCATATGTGGCCTCCCCAAACAAACAAATCCAGATAATCTAAATTCTGTTATACAAATGTCTACAGTATTAAAGACATTTGTTCCCACTGAACACTACTGCACACAAACATTTGCTCTTACTTTTGAAAGCGAATCATGTATAACTGTCATATCAAACACACCTGGACCTGCAACTGATGGATACGGTCCTGCAGCTGGGTGACGGTGCTCTCATTATTGGCCCTCCCTTGCCACTCTTCTTCTGGATTCTGCAATGGGCAAAATCACAGATGCTAAAGGGTGCTAGCAATCAGCCAAAGCCAATGGACATGATTTAGCATAATCTTACTTCCTTGGTGTTATCTGGCTCCAGCACTTGTTTTCATTCAATATTAGCCCTAGATGATGTTAGCATTAACGCATCGCTAGGATTCGAACATGGGAATGATAAATATTTCAACAACCACCATTAAGTGAGGCCTAAAAGTTAAGAAGCAAGTTCTGTTGCTTCTTTTTGGCCCATATTGTATTGGCACATCTGGCCCAGTTTGATTAGAGGGCATGATGACTCCAGTCTTCCGACATCTGCCATGGGCAACCAGGCATATTCCACATTTATCTTCTGTGTAAAGAACAACGTTTGTGCACTTGGCCGTTTTCTTGCGAAATCACTTCTTCACAGAGGATCTGGAGGTGGATGCTGCTTCAGACCCTCTGGTCTAAATGCGCGTACACCAACCCGCTCAGTGAGAAAGATGCTATCGGCCGTGCACACTCAGAGCAGAAAGCAGAAGACATCGGTTCCTTTTTGGCAAAGCTGGTGATCGGCAGATAGATTTCATTTCAAAATTATTGTGCAAAACAGAAATATGTTACTCACCTATCAACCAGGGCAATCAAAGCACAGACTCGTCGTTTCTCAACTCCAATTCTGTTGGGGGGGGGGGGGGGGGTATTTTTTTT
>JAOXYF010000004.1:5201982-5232631 GCA_028565775.1 Sternarchorhynchus goeldii
TTGGGGGGGGGGGGGTGTAGTTTGTTTGCTCTAACCAAACCCTATGACAGTGGCTGTGAATTGTATTACTGTCATGGGAAAGGGGGGGGGCAGGAGGTTCTGAGGATGTTTTACAGAAGACATTCCTCTTTAGTCAAAGGCCGATGTTCTCGTTCAGACCTCAGAATGCAAAATAGTGTCTTATTCTGTCAGCAGACTCAGTGTTCAGTCTTTCAAGGGTGAAAGAGCTGTGCGCTCAAACATATTAATCAAGACGGCATGAAAATACTTTGTGTGTGTATCCAGCTGCTGTTGGTGACACTTCTGTACAAATAGCTTTGGGTTCAACACACACATACACACACATACACACATGCTCACATAAACGAGTTAAGTGATGATGTATCCATCACAGTGGTGAGCGGCACATACGTAGAGTGGTGTGCTTAACGCTTAGTCTTTGTCCACTTCCTTTGGGCTACCAGCCTACAAACCGAGCAGAAGCGAACTGCACACTGCAAGGGTTGAGCCAAACCAGTGGGGTTTAATAATGCACACGGACCAGGCCTGAATTTAGCCCTCGGGAAGAATTGAGGAGGACAAATGACATGGTAATTAGCCACCTCTGCTGAACCAAATAGGGAATTATGTCACCATGGGCTGTGCTGTTACCTTGTGCTGCTCTTCCTTTGTGGTCCGTTGTGGCAAATTCCACAGACCTCGGTTTTGCATCTCCAGCGACTGCAGATGTTCCCTCTGGCTGCGCGTGAGCTCTGCGATGTGCTTCAGCCGGTTACCATGGATTTGGTTCTAGCGGTTAAAAGTAGGCCCTTTATTAGTATGTGCTGACGCTACTGTCACGCAACGTGGTAATGTTTTGGATTATGCAGTAACTAAAACTGATTCAGATTCACGCGCCTTGCAGTTTAAATGGTGGGGCCACCTGTGAAACTCACTTAAACTCACAATAACTCACTAACCGGGTGTGACTGACTTCTAGTCATCACCATTTGGGTGGATCTGATTTAGGAGAGATTTCACAGCCATGCATCCTTTACTTGATATTAATGTCATGCTTACTGGCTTTTGCAACGTTAGTGTCAAGATCAGACAGAACAGGGATTTCAACATTAATGTCAAATACACATGCGTGTCATCATGCCGCATGAGCAGTGACGCATGAATTTCAACACACAATAGACACGTTAAGCGCAGCAATAATAATCAGTGGAGTAGTCTACATTACACAGGATGTGCAATCAAAACTGAGAAAAAGGCCAATGTGCTTCAGTATGAAAGTATACAGTATGCTAAACTATATAGATGCTGAAGTGGATAGTGGATAAGTAAAATGTCGCCATCTACTGGACCTTCCATTGCAGTGCATGATAGCGGGAGGGAGGGGGAGAGAGAGAGATTTTAACCTTTTTGTTCCCAAAGCAGCCTATTTAAGTCATACTGCTTTGCCCCAAATTGTCGTATATTTTGTTAACGTGTTCTTTATAAATAAAAACTTTGCAGTTATGTAATAGGCACACAGCTAGAATTAGGCCAAGTCATTAATGTTGTTGAATGTGTTCTCATTGAAACTCTTTTCTATTAATCAGATGTCCATAAAACAAAAAATTGGACATTTCTTATGAATTTCTTCTGAAATATTAAGTCACTATTGCATTTCTCAGTGTTATAATTCTGCAAAACTATACACACAAATACATACAATGAATCTATAATACAAAAAGTTCACGTAATCGTCACAGACTACTCTTCAACACTGTCTGACCTGTGTGATCTGTGGCTGACCCGTCTCTGACCTGTGTCTGAAGCTGCAGCAATTTGTGGCGGCTCTGTACGATCTGAACTCGAGCGTGCGCTTCTCTCAATCTCACGTTCATCACCTCCTCCTGCAGGTCATTTAAGGTACTGCTTCCTTTCTGTTGCTATAAAGAAAGTGTGTAGCTCTTAAAAAAATACTTGGGGGAAATTTTTTTTTTTTTTTTTTTTTTTTTTTAAATAGAAAATATTTGGTTGAATCATGTTGAATAATGCAGTAAGATGTTGCAAATGTAACCATCATACATTTTTGCATACACACCTTCCATTTCTCCTCAAGGTCTTTAATCCGATGTTTAAGCTCTCTGAATCCATTCAGTGCTTCTGCTTCTCTCAGTCTACCACTGAGCAGCTGCTCCTGCAGATGCTGCAGTCTGCTCTCATCAGGAATGGAGCTTCTCTAAAACCACACACACACACACACACACACACACACACACACATCTAGCCATACAAGGCAGTAGAATAAGTGAGAGGCAAATGAAGATAAGGTACGACTCACTTCCTCCTCGAACAGAAGTTTAATCTGCATCTGCTTTAGAGCATGCCGGCATTCCACCTCTCTGAGCCTGCTCTGGGTTAGCTCCTGCCCCAGCTGCCAAACCAGGTCTTCAGAGTACCTCTGTGTAAGAGAGACAGAGCTAGCCAACCAGCGAGAGAGAGGGAGGGTACATAATTCAGGAGTTTCCCAGTCCTGCTTATATTTCAGTGTTTTCTGCTACTCACAAATCTAACCCATTAGCTAATTACCATGCCAGGCGCGAGATTAAAATCCAGTGCATTGTGGCAGACCACACTGCCGTATTTTGCAGAGCGATTAATACAAGACGGTCAAAACTAGCTTTCTCCTCCACCATGTTGGTAAGGTTTACTCACTTTTTCCAGGAAGTCTATCCTCTTTCGCAGACCTTTATTTTCTGCATGCAACTTCTAAAAAGAAGGAATGAAAGCCCGCACCAGAAGGTCCAGCTTCATATCAGTGGAATTATTTTCCACTGAACAAAACAATAAACAAAAAACCTTAGTCTACAGTGGCTTGCAGGAAAGGGAAATGTGCTCACTTTGATCTCTTCTTCCTCCTCCATCTCTTTCATTTTTATGGCCATGTATTCTTTTTCAAGCCTGCAAAAGATGATCAAGAAAAAGCATGTGAGCCCCGTTATAACCGAATGGTTATGTGGTTTTACTGAATTTTGAGGTGCATTTCAAAACAATGAATCACCTTTCCTACTTGATCTAAAACAGAGAGTTTCAATTAACTTCCCAACCGACCCATGCCATCTGATCAAGTGATCGGTTTTTCTACTCATTGTTCGTAGCAGTGGTTTGTGTACATAATCGACTCAAAGCCATCAATCCATAGCCGGAGATGCTGTTTAAAAGAGCAGAGAATGCACACTCACTTCTTCATTTTCTTGGAGCTGTACTTTATTTGATACGCCAGTGCAATCATCTTGTCGGGGTCTCTGGCCATCCGTTGTGGGGCCGTCTTCTCCAGGAACTAAAATGACAGGGTCACCATGTGAGATTCAGTATGTGGAAGAAGTTCAGCAATGATTATGGAGACACAGGATCTGCCCACACGGAGACTCATCTTCCAAATGCAGATTAAAACCTAGTTCAAGACTAAAAATACTTCTTATGGTGACATGGTAATTTATCACAAGCCTAAGATGAACAGATGTCTGAGAACACAACCCAAAGCGTCTGGCCAGGAAGATGACAAAAATAGATAAAGTCTTGCATGAGCTTAAAATTTCTTTCATTAACAGTTATTCCACCATTTCCATTGTCACTTAGAGACCAAGGGTTGGTTCCCTGGATCAGGGTAATCTTACCCTTTATCTACTGCTGATCTTTTAGCTTAACTAATAGTAGCATAACTAATTCATTAATTTTTACCTGCACCATGCCTTCCATATCGAGGTTCATGAGTTCTGTCTGGGTCATCTGAAGAATGGCTATTCCTACACGGAACACAATCTCCACTCCCTGAGCACACACCCACACACACACAGAGTAGTTTAAGTCTCGTTTAGCAGCATCTTCACTCTGTTCCAGCCTCACACACTCCCAGATACGTCCTGATCTTGCCCTCACTTAGCACAAGGTTTCAAAATGAATGCATGCTTAGGTCATCTCAGTCTTTTGTACTAAACTCGAACCGAGTTTGAACGGAATTAAACAGAATCTGATGGCATGTCTCACCTCACACATGAACACGTCAAAGACCCTACAGGCTGCAGGCAAGGGCAGGCAGGACAAAAAGACAGTAAGGAACCAGGATGAGGAGAACATGGAGATGTGTAGGGCGTGGGTGCGGAAGTGAGAATGAAGCTCTGGGAGATACTCCTGGAAAAGGGATTCAAAGATAACATTAAACAGCACAGGAAGCTTTTCTAGAAGATTCCCTCCTATACTTCATTGCTTGCAACTGCGAGGGGCAGAATGGGGCGTCCAACCTGGATCAGACCTTCCAGCTGGTAGACGCAGCAGTCCAGTCCTGCCACGCGGAGCCTGTAGAGTTCCCGCAGCCTGAAGTCCTGCATCAGCCTCACAAACACGCAGAACGCCTCCTCTTCAGGCATCTAGGGTGAAAGGGTTTGTATTGGTCCGCAGTTACATTAACAGTCAAGTGTGATGCACGTCCATGCAGGGGAGCTGGAAAAAGGTTCATAAACGCTTGGAGGGGAACAAAGTACTACTGGACCAGTAACTACAACATAAATACATTTCATGGGATTTTTTTCTGGCATGGATAATTAACTGAAGTCTGCTTAAAAATGTATTTGCTACCTGCATGAGTAGCAATCCAACTATGAATGCAGATCCCTGGCTGTAACCGGCTTCTTGGTCTAGAACCGAATAAGCCTATAATCAAAATAAAAGAATTACTCATTTGAGATTTTCCAGAATTAAATACACTACTAAAATGACCCATACAGTGGGAAAATGACCTTTAGAACGTTGAAGAGCTGTTCTTTGATGCTGGCGTCCTGCCCCTGGAACAGCTGATGCATGGTGAAGAGTCGATCCAGATCTCTTTGGATCCTCTTCTCGCAGGGGCAAGACTTCTGGAGCAGCTGGGCATACCTTACCTCTATGGGTATGCTGTGGGCACCACACAGCAGCTGCCACACCGTGGCCCGATATTGAGGATGAATCCCCTTTTGGATCATCTCCTGGTTGGGTTAGCAACCAGAAAGCTTGTAAGGGCGCGCGACATAGCGGCTGGAAAAAGGTGGCTGTACATTAACAAGAAAGCTTTCCTGAAGTATAGGGAGGGAAGCTGCCTATGGAAAATAAAAAATTACAGGTCAGGAATATTAATACCCATAAATGCAACGACAAATAAATAATTAATAATTAAAATATAAAATAAATTTATATATAAAAAAATAAAAATAAATCATAGTCTAAAGTAACAGGTTCCCATCAAATGCATTCATTATTAGAGATATTTTAATAAAAAAATATCCCCTTTAACAGGTGGAACTGCATTTATGTTGGGTTTTATGGTGCTACCAACACATGGATTACTGTAAATAAAGTTTAAACAGTTTGAAAAGAGGAAAATAATCTCTGTGTGGGTATTCAATAATTTTACACCTACGCCTTCCAGTGCCAACATTTCTGAATGCTCAGAAACTATAATAAAAATGACTTATAGAACCACTACAGCTTTGCTATGGAAATAAATGTGCTGTTAGATAATTGGTGAAAAGCCAATTTGTTTATTTCATGTAAACATCTGGATATAAACAACAATAATTCATTTAAGTAATATAATTAGTATAATTTGGATAATAACATTCATTTTAAATATAAAGTGCTTTTCATTTAAAAAAAGAAAAGAAATGGCATGTATGTTATAGTACATCTCATTATTTCTCAGTCACTTTTATGTATAGAGAGAAGCAACATCTGATAGGCCTTTACCTTCAGATGTTTGACTTTCTTTGTGCTCCATTCTTCCCAGTTCTCAACAACGAAGCCCCATGTGTTCGAAGGGTCCTCTCCAAAAAGGGTCCTCTCACTTTGCGCTGCCCCGCTTATAGAGTATAAAGACTTGCTGTCAGTTTCCAGCAGCCTGTGATGAAAGAAATAACTCCATCATTCATGTGGCGGTGTGAAGGAAATTCCCTGACCTGTAAATGAAGTACTCATCAAAGTGTTGTTTTTCCTGAGGTAATAACTCAAAGGAAACTCAGGCAGTACTCCAACTTGAACAAACCAAATACTACCATCAAACTGGATAGGGATTCTCTGAGAAATTTAAGTTAATTTGGGTTGAGATAGGTGGAAGTAGGGTGGAGGTAAACGGACCTGTTCTGCGCCTCTAGCTTAGCCAGTAGCTGCTCCTCATCAGGGCTGAGTTTAGATGCATGATGGGAAGTGTGAGGATCCACAGATAGAAAATCCATTGTCTCTGCAAGAGAGAAAGCAGGCATTCGGGAAAACTCACCCACAGCGCACCTGCACTACACCTGAGACCTGCTCTACTGCTCACTAAAGTCAACCACAGATCACATGAAAAAAGGACTAGACATCTGTTACAAATATCGTTCTACTTTTTGCAAAAAATATACAAAATTCCAAATTATACAGTGGGTCATTGATGCTACAGGCTTCATAAGTGAGAAAAGTGGATAAATATTTGCTGCTTACCATTGCATGATACTGAGCTCACAGACATTGGGACTACTGAGATCTTTGGGACCTCTCCTTTGCTAAATCTTCTCCCGTGGTCAATACTGTAAGTCTGGAACCACATTAACTTTGACAACCATTTCTGCCATTGGCAAAAAGATCACCCAACAGTCACATGCTCTTATTTTAGCATCACAGCCTGGTCAAAGTTCTTTTGCAAGACGGGCTCAGCCAATGACTAAAGTGGCTGATTATTGACCTGACTAAGCAACTTCCTCTTGCAGTTTAAGCAGTTTCCCATAGACTTTAGGGTGTGAAAAGGGTCTTGAAGATAATGTTTATCTAGAATAAAGTCAGACTCCCTGCAAAGAGGAGCCTAAGGCTTAGTGCCAGTGAAATAATAACCTAAAAACCAACAATGTAGTTGTGAGGAGGAATGTGAGGTGACATCATTTACTTTGCTTGTTGGTGCAGATAAGGAAGCATCACTGCACTGTTGGTACAACAGCAACAGGGTGGAACTGTTCATATCTGCATGCAAAGTTACAAAAGGTTTTAGAGAAGTGAAAAGCATTGCAGTCGCGAGAGGCATTTGCAGCCTGTGGCTGCAGTACAGTCGTATAAAACACCACAGGTTATCAAAGTCAACTAGAGAGTTTCAACTATTACAATGATCACGGGTGCACAGAGTCTGCTTCGGATAACCAAATTACAGCACATTATTAAAACAAACTTTATTTAAAGAGCAAATATTAAACATGGCCTTCTGGGACAGGGAACGACGACTGTAGTTTACTTTTACAGCAGCAGTACGCAAAACTGTTTTGTTAAATTTCAGTCTAAATGAAACAGGTACTTTTAGTAGGTAACGTTAACCATACAGGCTCCGTTAGACAGGATGAATGACCGCCCTTATAACTATACACATTTAGTGCTCGTGAAACAGGAATATTCATTCGCTCTTCTTTACAGATTTTAGTCTGAACTCTGATGACCAACGAAGTAAGCATAAATATATACTTCTGCAATACCTCCTCCGTAACGCTTGGGGCATACTTACAAGCTTTCACGAGCGGTTGTATTTCCTGCAGCTACACCGCTCTAACTTCCTTTTCTCAGTGCAGCGGGAGCAGTATCGGAGTCTGAAGACTTCATCTCCTGACATAAGGAGAATTAACGATTACGAAATGGTCAGTAATAAACACATAATATGATGTCCTAGTAAAAATGTGACCTCACATGCAGGCAAAGTACATTTTCCATCCACGATGGCCGCATATATTAGATGGATGATGTTAGATTTAATTCGGGTAGCTAGGTGTGCTGGCTAAGCCTAGTGGAGCAGTGTACGTATTGTGCAATTTATCCGAGTCCCTATATTTTCATAATATGACACGTTACATATTAGATCGAATGGCCACACGACCGTCCCCGCACGCGTGGGTAAGACTCTGCTCTTAACCGGCACGTGCCCGGAGTTTAAAGTCTAGCCGCCAACTACGTCATTGAATACGCGTGCTAGTGACAGCTCTAGCTATTTAACTACCTGCGCTCAGGTAGTTGATAATCTGAGCTCTGAAATGTTAATGATAATGACAGTGTGGTCTTAAGGATCCGTCTCAGCAGTGTTAGGTTATGTTGCGTTATAGCAGTCATGTTGTTTTATGATTGTCCTGCGCGTTAAGAGTTATTTACCGTTTGTTTGTTTCAGGGGTTTGTCAAAGTGGTCAAGAACAAGGCGTATTTCAAGAGATACCAGGTCAAATTCAGGAGGAGACGAGGTAATTGGATTTTTCCCCCACTGCAAATAATACATGAATTGCTACTGAAAACTTTATTGTTCTGGGAAAAGCAATGGCTTACCAGTGGACTGCATTTACCATAAATACACCATGTAGGTCATTGTCCTTTGTGGATCTTTGTTAAACCAGTCTTTGTGCTTTGCTGCATCCAGAGGGAAAGACCGACTACTTTGCCCGTAAACGTCTTGTTATCCAGGACAAGAACAAGTACAACACACCCAAGTACAGGATGATCGTTAGATTCTCCAACAGGGATATTGTTTGCCAGGTAATTTCAAGTGATGTGCTGACTTGCAAGGAAATTTCTTTCCCTCTTTGAACCACACAGTGTGACCTCTCACTCCTACTAGTCTTGATGTTTGATAATGTTTGTAAGTTCATTGTATTTTGGTTTATACACTTACCTGGGTGCTAGGAGAATTTTAGTCCCTGTGGAATTTGGCATTGCAGACGGCCTGTATCCACAGAGTTCCCCTATGATTCCTTGCAGATCGCATATGCCAAGATAGAGGGCGATGTGATCGTCTGCGCTGCTTACTCTCATGAGCTGCCCAAATACGGCGTTCCGGTGGGGCTCACGAACTACGCCGCCGCTTACTGCACCGGCTTGCTGTTGGCTCGGCGGGTAAGAGCTTGTGTCCTGATACACAGTTGAGACAAGAAGAACCTGGATCAACCCTGTGCCCCTGCCCCCCCTTTATCTCCTTAATTGACACCGTCATTCTGCTTCTCCTGCAGCTGCTGAGCAAGTTCGGCCTGGATAAGGTGTACGAGGGCCAGGTGGAGGTGACTGGTGACGAGTTCAACGTGGAGAGCGTCGACGGCCAGCCCGGAGCCTTCACCTGCTACCTGGACGCCGGCCTCGCCCGAACCACCACCGGGAATAAAGTTTTCGGCGCCCTCAAAGGTGCCGTGGACGGCGGGCTGTCCATTCCTCACAGGTGAGGGCACGCAGTACTAGATGTGCACAGTCTTCTCCTTCGTGACCCCTTCCAGTCGCATAATTGGTCTCGACTGTGAGAAATACAGCATTTTGAGCAATGCAGCGTTCTAGCTAAGAGTTTTAACAGCTTATTTGCAGGACATATAGTGGATACAGGCATTGTAGGGATTACAGAACACCATTCAGTGTGGGGTTTTTGCACATTTCATGGAGCATAATACTAACTAGCATCCCTTGATGTGAAATTGATAAGAAGTCTGGCTAGTCATGCAGCTAGATATGACTCATTATCTCAGGAGTTTTGTCCATGTAATTCATTGTGATTTCCTGCCGTTGTGCAGTCGAAGCACGTGCGAGGGCTTGACCTGCTTGTTTACTGCAGCACTAAGCGGTTCCCTGGCTACGACTCCGAGAGCAAAGAGTTCAACGCCGAGGTCCACCGGAAGCACATCCTGGGCCTGAACATAGCCGAGTACATGAGGTACCTGATGGAGGAGGACGAAGAAGCCTACAAGAAGCAGTTCTCGCGCTTCGTCAAGAGCGGCGTCACCCCCGACTCGGTAAGGGCAGCCTTGGCGCTGTGCAGGTTCCTCGTCTCTGGAACGCCCACATCGACCCGATTTGTAGAGACGTTTCCTGATTGTTAGTACAGCCGCGCGGTGTTGAAATGTTGTATTCTTGACAGAGACTTTATTTCTATACTCAGAATAAGGTTCTTCCCACCAGCTTTAGCATTAGAGGACCACGTGGAATGAGTTTGTTTCTGAAAGATGGTTTAGTTTGGTCAGCTTCTCAATGATGAGCCTCCTTGGACTGAGCATTTTCACGGTTGATGTAACGCATCGATTTCAAGACGGGACTGAGAGAAGCTTTGTTTTACACAAAGAAAAAGCAGATTCACGTTAATGATCTAACGCACTTTGGCATCACTGTGATGATCGGTGCGCATCGTCACCTTGTTGAAATTTTCCTTAAGCTTCAAATTTTTCACTTTAGATTGAGATCAGAGGAAAAAAAAAAAATATATATCCAAAATCCATTTTCATTAAGCACTAAGAAAAGAATTACAAACCTTACTTTACATAGTTTTAAGAATATTATATTTGACATCAAACTCTATGCAGTGACCACTGTGCACCTCAAATGCAGGTCACTTTTTAATTGGACTGTCATAAGGATGTTTGTAAACAAAGTTTCCCCATCTTAGCTGTTTTGAGAATTACTGGATCTTTAAATCCTTGCAGTTCTTTTTCCTTGTGGGGGGTTTTATAGAATATATCACACAGCACATATGTGCATTTTGTTTCATAAAAGTCATGTCGTGTTTTTTTTGAAGCCTTTTTCATTTGGGTGTTCAAGTGCTGCTTGTTTTAATGACGTGTTTTGATGTGTGGATCTCAGGTGGAGGACATGTACAAAAAGGCTCATGCTTCCATTCGTGAGAACCCACTCCATGAGAAGAAGCCCAAGAAGGACGTGAAGAAGAAGAGGTGGGGTTTTTTTTGTGCTTCATCCTTCCTTTGTTCAAGGTGATGTGACTGACGAACTGCTTGTGTAAAGCAGCGAGTTGCTGTCCTCTTGTGGAGATGACGTAGTAAAACAAGTGTACGTATGCTGAATAGGTGGTTATTCAAGTTGGACAAAAACTGTAGGTCGGATTATAGATGCTGGTCGTTGAATCGGTACTGACTGCTGATTTGTCAGTAGTTGAATGGATGTGTCTGATATAGGCAAAATACAGCAATGCATATACCGGATGTTTACGAAAGGCAACGGGTTAGGTTAAAAGTTCAAAGCTTTCTCAGATCTTTACTGTTTCTAGATTAGCATGACTGGTTTGGATAAAATCTACAGAGCTTCCTACATCCTCAGAATCAGAATTTTGAAAGCAGTCCGAGTTTTGCAATACGGGTGAGACTTTAAAATGACCAACTACGGACCCATAGCAGTTGAATAGAACAGGGTTACATTAGGGACTGGCATGGTTTAGCTGCAGGATTTTATGTGATCTCCCAGACAAATCATTAGGGATTGTCAATATGAAATTTTGAGCCAAGTACTAGAACTACATTAGATGGGTCAGTGGCCTAATTTTGTCAATAGGCTCATGATCTGATGGTGTGTACTGGTGTATAGTGACAGATCTATAATAAACCCTCATGATCTGATGGTGCGTACTGGTGTATAGTGACAGATCTATAATAAACCCTCAAGTCAGTGTGCAGGTCACTTGCTTTAACCACCAGTAAAATTAATGTGAGGTTTTTTGACCAGAGTTGAAGTTCCACAAGTAGTTTCATTCAGGAGATCTGCTCAATATTATTAAAAGCCTCATGAAACAACAGCCTCTATGCCCTCCTCTTAGTTTTGTGCTCAGAGCCATTAACCGTAAGCCGAGCATCAGTTTTCCATTCAAAGGGCCACCTATAACATCCAAGCTTTTGCGGCACACGGGGGAGTCCAGGGGCCTTCAGACCTTGAGACACCATCACTGTACGCTTGCTTTGAACTAACGGTCCATTTTGCAGGTGGAACCGTGCAAAACTAACACTTGGCCAGAGGAAGGACCGCGTGGCTCAGAAGAAGGCCAGCTTCCTCCGCGCTCAGGAGGCCGCCGACGACGACTGAAGGGATGGACCCGGCCCTCCTGCTCCAAAGAAACCATGAGCCTTGTCCAAATAAAGCATTTGGAAAGAACAGTTTCCGCCTTCCTCTTTGACATTTACAGGAGTAAATTTTCAGTGATGGGTGTTTAGACATTTGGTAAAGATTTTATGTTCTCTTTAGAAGTATCGTGCTAAAAGAAACATTAACTCCATCATGGATCAAGAGGGTGAATGAGGTTTTCTTAGAGCACTGTTTATGGTGTTAGTATGCAAAAAGCAAACTAGGCTTCTAAAAATGTTCTTCCGGTTTATGAGGCCCGGATCCCCCACCCAGGGGTCTTTGTTACCAAAGCATGCAACATGCATCCTTTAATGTAGCTGGATTATTCAAAAAAAAAAAAAGGGGGGGGGGTTTGTGTGAAGCCATATACACTCACCGGCCACTTTATTAGGTACACATGTCCAACTGCTCATTAACGCAAATGTCAAATCAGCCAATCACATGGCAGCAACTCAATGGATTTAGGCATGTAGACATGGACAAGACGATCTGCTGCAGTTCAAACCGAGTGTTAGAATGGGGAAGAAAGGTGATTTAAGTGACTTTGAAAGTGGCATGATTCGTCTGAGTATTTCAGAAACTGCCGACCTACTGAGATTTTCACGCACAACCATCTCTAGGGTTTACAGTGAATGGTCCAAAAAAGAACATATCCAGTGAGCGGCAGTTCTGTGGGCCCAAATGCCTTGTTGATGTCAGGAGAATGGCCAGACTGGTTCAGTAACTCAAATAACCAGTCGTTAAACCGAGGCATGCAGAAGAGCACCTTGTTGAATCTACACCATGAAGGATTGAGGCAGTTCTGAAGGCAAAAGGGGTTCCAACCCGGTACTAGCAAGGTGGACCTAATAAAGTGGCCGGTGAGTGTATATTTCACCAAGTGCATCAATCTAAAGTGGATGCATGTTGAGTTGATTTGCACATTTTAACGGCATCTAAAACATTAAAATTGAAGGTGGTACTGGGTTAGTAATCGCTGATATGAGACAACTGGAGTGCAATGAAACATTTTAATGTGCAAAGTCATGCATTTACTTCAAAATAAAAGTTTCATCCTCACACAGCAGCATTGACCTTCAGCAATGGTTTGTTGATATAATTGCACACGATTTAAAGTTGATAAATCAACCGAACCTTAAAAATACAAAGTGCCCAGTCATGAAACTGAACATACTCAAACCGTCCATCATTCCAGCTGAGTGATCAGCCAATATGGGGAGGGGGTGTCTTTAACGTGGGTAGTCTGTACAGTTGTAAAGACTTCAGCTCCAGCAATCCGATATACCGATTTCAGTACCAGAACATGTCCTGCAAACAAAGTGAAATGCATATAACCTGCTACCTCGTTTTACACATTTGGTCCCACTGTTCTGAGATCATATTGGCGCCGTTGTCTGTAGGGGGCAAATAAAAACCTGGCGATTCACATGCATACCACAGCATACGACACTTTGATGGCAAGGTCGCTGTGAATGCTCCAGCTGCCAGATGGCACATAAACAGTACAGACCCTGCAGAGTTGCAGGCTGTTAGCACAAACTTCAGCGTCTTGTACTTCATGTTCTCATCCTACAATGGATGCAAAAAGCTTCATTTTTCCCCTTCATTAGAAATGAAGGACGTGTTAAAATAAGTGCACAATCAGTGATCACTTGGGTATTGGCATTCGGTCCAAGAACATCAAACGGCAAATACAAACGAATGGCAATTTGCGTTAGATGAAGTGATGCAGGGTGTCCTCAACACACTCCTCAGAAACATCTTCGTTGTGCTCCGTTTTCTGACGGGGGTCATCAGTGTTCTACAGCCACCGTTTACTGGAGGGTCTGAGGTGTGACTGTAGCTGGAATAGATGGAATATGGACGCTGGGCTTCCAAAACAGTTGAAACACCTTGTGAGAAAACATCCTTTGAATTCTCTGAACATCCCCCTTTTCTGCTGTACGAAAGCTGTAGAGTTGTACCACAGTACCATGAAGGCCACACACATAAGGATGCTTATAGCTTGCCATTCATTTCCCGTTCTTTCAAAGCACCAGGAAGCCGAGCTCAGTTTCAACCCGTCTTGACTCTAGCCGTGCTGGTGTTCACTTACCAAACAGTCATTTAGGAGTCCTTAGTGTGCGAGATCTGTTTCCACAGCAGGGTTTTCAGGTTGTTGAGGATCAACGCGTGCTCCATCTCCATGTGTTCAGCCGAGCCCTGGAGCGCCATGCACGAGTACAGCTGCTTCTCCAGCTCCTCCTGCATGAGCACCGGAACACCCCGCAGAAGGTAGTCCTTTATCGCCCTGCACGCCCGGGCCAGGTTGGGCTGGCTCACCTGACCGGCGCAGCGGTGCTCGATGCGGTCGCACGCGGCCCGGCAGTCGGCGCCGTACGCGCAGTCATCGTCGTCGGTGCAACGGCGGAGGCGCATGGCGCGGCGGAAGGCCTCCTCGGGCACCACCCGACGCCCGTCCACCAGTCGTAGGTCGTGCCGCTCCGTGTACCCGAAGCTTCCCGGCCGCATGTCGCACACCAGGAAGCTGCCGAACGGCCCGTGGAACACGTCCTCCACCAGCTCCAGTAGGCCGATGGCGATCTTGGCCTTGCGAGGCCACGAGGGCGTGAACCACTGGTCCAGGCGGCGGCGCAGGCCCTCCGGCACCCACGGCTCCAGCGGCCAGGGCAGGCTCAGGCCGTACAGCGGAGTGTAGGGCACGCGCTCCACCACGTAGAGGTCGCCGCAGAAGCCCAGGACCTTGGGCGTGTGCTCGCGACCCTGGAGGACCACGGCCAGCAGCACTTCGTTCAGCTGCAGCAGCGCCCAGGCTGACTTGGCCTCCGCCAGGGACACGTGGCCGTCCCGGTTGCTGTCGGCGAACGACAGGATCAGGGTGACCAGGCCGGCTAGGTTGGCCTGTTCGCCGACCTTCGCCTAAAGGTCAAAGTGAGAGACAATGGAGCAATGGTCACCGCACGAAGTAGGAGCTGAGCTGCAGAATGGCTTTGACGGACACGTTTCTGATTCAGTGGCCGTACCTTCAGGTGGCTGGAGACCATCTCTTTGAACTTCTCCACTGAGGTGCCCCGGGTGGGTTTGTCGAACAACACCGTCTCCTTCCTGGGTTCCAGCTCTTCTCCCAGCTCATAGTGCACCACATCACCCAGCTGACACTTGATCACCCCGTCCACATCGCCCCAGCTACCTGTATATACCTGACACCACACAGGGGCCATACACAAGTTCTCATATCTTCACAGGTATCCCCAATCAAACCATGGAATTAACTCTTAAATTTACACTCACAAAATTAATGTTCACTATTTTACAGAACATATTTAAAACTGTTTATCATCATGCATAGTCTAATTACTGCATAACTTGCCAGTGGCTTTAACACTGAGGATCTGAGAAAAGGAGAAGTTTCTCAATGCCATCAGTCATGCGCATATGGAAAACCAACTCATTTAACTTTCAGAAATCAATTAAATGTACATTTCCAAATTATGCAATTCCAAATTGTGTTATACTCGGCCAGTGAAAGTATTACGGAAGTTCAACCGTACCGGATCACTTCTCCTCTTTTTTAACTTGGACCTCCACAAGGCCGACGATGTGCCGTCACACGGAGACGTAGTTGTGAATTCTCACCTGATTGTTGGGCTTGCTGGACAGGCACCTCCCAAAGTAAAGCGACCCTCCCTCACACAGGCTACTACAGGCAGAGCCGTCGATCACCCCCTTTCTGTACTTGTCACACTGGAAGGGAGAGAGGGAGTGGTCAAGGAGTTCCAATTTGTGCACTCCATATCTGGAAATGTCAGTGTGAACACAATCCTATGCAGTACTCACAACAACAGGTGGTGCTGTGGAATTGCAAAAATATACTCTACAAGCATATTCATACTGATAAATATAGCAATCGTGAGATTTATTTGATGGGGGGGGAAAAAAAAACCCACTCACAATTGTTCTCTGGCATTCTCGCCCTCTGCAAAGATCTGTGTAAGAGGAATACTGAACGTACACCACCCAACTCCCCACGAACACCGCCAGCCAGGTGAGGAACAGGTACTTCACCCGGATGTGCGACAGGCGAGCCTGCAGGAACATCAGCACAGGAGTCCCCGTGATCAACGCGTTCCAACACTGATGTAGAGTCACATGTCTGCTACTGCTCGATTTGGCTTCTTAAAAGCCATCAACCCTAAATAAGCAGCACTCCATTTAAGAGCCTTGATCTCTGGTGAGTCACGAGCGAACAATTTTTAAACGGAGTAACTTCACACTTCCCAAGTTACAGTAGCAACATCCTTCAGTAACTTGTTTGCAACTCTCCAGTCAGCAAAGACATTGGTTTGATAAAAATTCCCACTTCTGTCTTGAAAATGTTCTAGCAGATATTTTTGACTTTGGCATTGGGACCGATTTAATATTCGTCTAATATTAATAACAATGTTACAAATGATAAAAGAACATGAAGCTCCAACATGAAGTCAGTGTAAGAGTTTATGCACTCATCAGTCCCTTTGTACAATCCATCTATTGCCATGGTTTGCGTTAGATATTGTCCAGTCTTTCATTAACAGTCATTTTTCTGACTACACGAATGCTGTTAGCTGGATATTTTTGGTCCTGTGGTCAGACAGTGACTGGTGAACAGGAGAGTGGCCAAAGTATAAAATGGCCGAGTGTGTGTGTGTGTGTGTGACGGATATATAAATGTAACTTCACCTAATAACTGCTTAAATTACATATATAATGTATTATTAGGCACATTTTATAGGTGCCTTTATTTATTGTAGAACTGTACATTATCTTGTAATGTACAAATGATGCACCAAGATAAACATGGGCTCAATTTGTTGTTGTTCTATAGCCAAAATTCCAATCCTGACATGATATCCGTTTTCATCCGCAAATGTATTGTGGACCTGCAATTTGCATGCATGGTTCATCTGCCATCCACTGTCCTGTCCATCAATGGTTAGTTTCTGCCCACAGAAAAACTGATGAGATACTATTTGGATTCCACAGCATTGACATGGTAGTGGTGTGGCAGAAGTTGCTGAACTAAAACAGGTTTATCAGGCCCAATGTTACTGGGTTCCCCCACCTACTTTTTTCCGCCCCTCCCCGAGACTGCATCAGTGCTGTTTTGAGCCCAGTCTTTCACTTAAAAATATCTAGCTTTTTGTTTCCTCAAAAATATACAGAAGTAGTTCCAATTTCTCTTTTTTACTGTTCCTCTTTTAAATGGTGCGCTGTGTTTAAGTAAATCACTGGTTATCTACTTCCAAAGGCCACCATTGTCGATGGCCTGAAACTGGACATCTTAAAGATGGTTCAGTTATCCTTTACCAGACTGCATGATCAAGACTGGCATGGGTTTGCAAAAGTCCCTTCACATTCAACACGGCAAATGTCTTGTTTAACGTCACACCCAAACCTGCATTGCAGTACTGGTTTCCATGGCCTTAGTTTGGAGGAACTTGGCGAGATCACGTTCCTCTATAGCTGGGAGACAAGTCGACACTGTAAGCGTGCCGAAATGTGCATGTTGACGTAAAGAGACGACAGTAACCATCCAAGTTATCCAATCACTAAATACTATTCTAACAGTGCGTAGTTAGCTATGTAGCAGAAGCACACGTGAACGTTTGCCATCATGTCGGCTGTGTTGAAGTACTTCGGCATGAAGGAACAAAAAAGCTGAACAGTAGACTACAATGCCTATGGAATTTATCGAGAAGTGGTTAAACCATGGTTTAAGGTTTAACCCTAACCCTACTTTGATTCAGCTGAGAAACTGAACATCTTCCTCGCTGCTGCAACCAGGTATGACTGCACACCCTACTCTCCCATTAACTATACTGTGTGTGCGCATGTGCATAGATCAAGTTGTAGATTTACATTAGTGCTTCATATAAAAAAGGAGCATATTTATGCATTCCTGTTTAGTATGTAAAATTTGAATGTTAGTTGTTTTTTATATATATAATTGTTGCAGGTACTTTTCAGCTGTGGATGCTTATAGCCTTGGAACCCATGAACAACAACAACCATCACAAGCATGAATAGCCTCCGTAGCATATTTGTTAAAACCCTGGAGGCAAGCACAGCAATACCAGGTCCAAGTCTTTTTCCGAGTGCACACCTTCCTTAGCAAGCCAACTATTTCCTGGCCAGAGAATCCCTTGACCTGGTGGAATGTTGACAAACCTCGACTCCCTGTCTGGCTGCCCAGACAGGGCAGCTAAATTTGTCTGTGCACCCTCCAAGTGTGGAGAATGAGAGGCTTTTCTGCACAACCTCTAATTTCGTTGATTAAAGAAGGAGCAGGCTGATTGCTGAGAAAGCTGAAATGCTGATTTTTTTTGTGTGCATTATGATACAGTGGGCACAGAGGGCTCTGCAGAAAATGATCCATTTAGCTCTGATTATTGTTTGCAGAATTGTGAAAGGTCAGGCAGCTAATAAATAAAATGTTGTTATAAAAATGTCTTCTCACTGCAATTACTGTAATTGTATACTTTCTGTTTCTTGTCTATTTTCACATGGATGTCCTGTATTCTATATTGAAAGTGATTTATGTACCTAATAAAGATAGGGCCATTTATTTTAACTTTTTTTAATGTTTACATGGAGATTTCTGTTAAAAATGATGTACTGTATTTGGCACAAATAAGCATGAAGCTGAAATTGCTGTTTACGTTTTAAAAGTCTAATTCTGGAAATGCATGTACTGTGATATATTTTCTATGAATGTTTATTTGAATTTAAAAATTGTATGCGTTATGTTGATGGCTGTGTATTTCTTACTGTTTGAGCAATTTCTGCAAACTTTATATGAGTAACTTTAGATAAGTAAACTTCAACTACAAATAACATTTTAAATCTTAGGAACTGAAAAAACACTGGACGCATACAAGCGGATACTTAAGGTTTTAGCATTGGCACCAGTTCCATGCCATCTTAAATGAAAGAAGGAAGCCAATATTTGTACCCAGAAAACTCCTTAGGAAACATTCATATCTGGCAGCCATTCTTGGTCCAACTCTGGGCTTGGTTAGTAAGTCCCTTTTCGGTAATCTCTAGTATTCAGCAGTGACAGGCTGCAGGCTTCAAGTGCCAATATGCATTGTTTGGGCTTTACCACCGTCTAATCTCTTTGGATATGATTATGCCCCAATTCTGTATGGTAATAACCGTGTAACAAATCACTCCAACAAGTTATACTTTCATGGGCTTTGGAGTAAGGGAATGTGGAACTAATCCAATTGGCTAACAGATGACAGAACCAGTTTTTATTTGGAGAACCGAGGAGATCCATTTGCACGTTCAAAAGACAACACATCTTTACTCCAAAGGTCTTGAAGGAACTCCAGAATCATCAAAATGCAGTGCAGAGACTAACCTCTAAACCTACACTTTCCTCTCCACAGGAATGTCTGATGCTAGATCATTTTTGTTTGACATGCGTTGTCCTTCACTCCCAAGTGAGCTCCATGAGATATTTTGGCCATTAGGTCCAGCGTTATTCAAAGCCTGTCAGCAATCTGGCTGGGCAGCATCAACACTGTAGTTAGTGGTAATACTCAGTAATACTCACTATACTCCACTCAGGCTCAAAGCCACTGCATAAGCAGCATACCAATGCTAACTAAGAGTAATGGCTGTGTTCTGAAGTACGGCTGCAAAGCCTGGGGGCAACTCAGTGGCAAACACAGTGATCCCGTCACTCTGGAAGTCATTTGATCAGTGTAGGCTGACTCAATCGAACAACAGAAATTAAATAAAGCAAATGAATGCCAAATCTTTAACCTGACTGAATTCCTAAAGCTAGAACACTGCACAGATGTTGAAACAATTTCTCTCTGCGGGACAATAAGAAAGAAACATTTGGGTCAAACTAGAAGACAGGTTAATGGATTGATATTTACTACATTTACCAGTAGTGGTAATACCATATTGCAATGACCTCTGGTGATAAAACCTTTGTGCTTGGACTGCAATTGTGAATGCTGCAGTGTTACATTTGGGAGATTATTCTATCAGCTCTATAAACCAAACATGGTAAAATGACATACTCTGGATTCACAAAAGGAAAAAGTGAAAATTAATTTAAATCTCTTAGGTCACATATGCAGAGATGTTTATCTGTGTCAACATAATGTTTTGTAGCATTAATATTTAAGAAAACAAAACACCAACACCAAATTCACCACAATGCCAGTCAAATACAGCTAGAGAAACTTAGCCTTGAAGGACTGCACCAGAATGTTGATTTAAAAGGTAATTCTTAGGTCTGCTAAAACCAAAATGGACAGACAGACAGACGGACAATATCAAATTATGCGTTTTAAGGTACTCGAATTAATTTGTGAGCCAACGTTGGGCGTCACTCGGACCAGTATACACCCACTGGCATTAAGTCGCAGGACTCAAAACCTGCTTGTCGGGCATTGAATAACCTATTCTATCGACTAATGGTTGCTAACGTAGCTAGCTAGCTATCGATCTATCAAGTTTACACCAAGGACGCGTAAGAAAAAGTTGTTGGTTTACGCGTTTTAAATAAAAGACTGGCTCTTAAGTATATCTTACTTTGGTTATTCTGATCTAGTTCATGAATGTCATGCATCCAACTGAGGTTGTAAACTGAAGTAAAAAAAAAAAAATGTCAAGACGTTAATTAGTAGAAGTTCTTCGCATGACCTGTCGCAAACCTAACAGGAGATCTCGGCAAGTTTAGTAACCTCTCAGACTATTTCGCCATCCATCACCAGCCACGAATTTACTAAGAAGTGTTTCGCACCGTGGTACCTCTGTTGCGCTTAGATCAAGTTAGATATTCAAAAATGTACAGCCAAAGTCTTGTGACCGTCCAGTTAGTCGACAGACGTAGCTATCAATTGGAGGCACAACCTGAATTGCCTAGTTAGCCATCCCAGCTAGCTAGCTACCTGTTCTGCCAAGACAGACAATATTTTAGTTAGATAACCTAGCTAGAACAGCAAGGGAAAAACTCGATACCCCAATCACTGCATCCATTCATCAAAAATTAATAAGAAGCCATTGGTCAGTAACCAAAATTCAGCAAAATTAGCTACCCACCTGAAAGTGGTAAGACTTTGTCATCCAGGCCCGTGAAAACAGACCTCTCGCCATAGCAGATATAGATCATTTCAAAGACGGTCGACCTGCAAAAGGGAATCCCACAGCGGAAACAGTCAAGAAAAGCAACGTCGACTGATGCAGCTAGGCTAGCTAACGTATCCTGCGTCCACACTTTGTATTATTGTGCCTACCACTAAATTATAACGTAAAAACAGTGTCGTTTTACTCATAACGGTCGACGTTACGGAAAGAGTAATTTTGCAGCCCGAACACTGTTAGGGTTCCCTGTAGACCTCTCAGTTTCAACTGCAGCTATTAAGAAAACACTTTAGCCGAAGCATTTTTTTTGCCATGAATTATCACAATGCAATGCGCTTTAAATGAGCAGATAGAGGCAGATTTACTCGTCATATACACACGCGTAATTTTTAATTAAAGCTAGTCGTAAACTGGATATACTAAGGTAGCGTTTTATTGCAGGTTTATACTGCCCTCTACTGTCCGCGTGCTGGTAATATACAATTTATTGATTAATTTAAATGAATCTATCAATTATTAGTAATTATAAATATTGTATAAATCCGCATTATAGTATAATTTGGTAAAATGCCGTGTAATTAAAAATGGCAGTGGTGCAGACATGGTGTGAAAGAAGCATTAGAGCTACATAAAATGCACACTTAAAAAACATAGTTTCTACCTGAATAAAATGAACACTGTTAAAATACATAAGATTTGTTATAGGCTACTATACTAAGTATCAGACACATCAGCAAGAAGGTCAGGAAACATCTCCACCTATTATTGTGTTCAAATTTGTGAGGGAAAATTCAAGTGCAGTGTGGTTGCTTCCCAGAATGCACTCGCAGCTCAGCGGGAAACCAAAATGGCGAGGGTAACGGGGAAAAAATATTTGTTTGCCATATTTTGAAAACTCTCGCTTTTGTGCTGCTAGAGAACAACTGGTATTCCAGCAGCTCAGCGGGAACGCAACACCTGCTATAATTTCGACATTACTTTTTTTTCTGCATATGCATAATTTTAAACGAGGGAAGTGACCGAATGAGGTAAGGGATCTAGCTAATCACAACATATCCATGTTGAATAGGGGGTGTGGGGGGTTATTTCCGATATTTCTGAAACCTTCTCAATTACCAGCAACCAACGTGGGGGGGAAATATTGATTTTATCGACCCCCTGAATGGCTGAATTTGCTTCAGGCTGTCATTCAGCAGCGAAATTTGTTTTTCGCGTTATTGTTTGCAATCAATGAACTCTGGTTTGTTATTTTGCTAGCTCGTAAGCTAACGCTACACTGCTAACAAAAGGGGACTTGACTGTCAGTTCTGCAGTCAGAGTTTGTACGAACGCGAAACACGCCTGTTAGGAGAGCTAGCTACGCTAAGATAGTTGGTTACCTTATTTATTCCAGAAGGATCTGGAAACGGCTAGGTTAGTTTACTTAATAAATGCCCTTTGTTTGATATAAGACTTTTCATATTAACTATAGATGGTGTACTTTGCAAAGGGATTTAATATCCTTTGTTAGCTAGCTAGCTAACTACATAAAGTTTCGTAGGCAAAAATTTGCCTGCGGGTAATTCTGTATTAGCTAAAGTTACTTTTATCGCCATGTGTTTGCTTGGACGTTACTTACCTGGTCATGATTTATAAATCTGTCAAAACCGTTTATTTGTTGGTTGTTGAATTGATTGGGTGTGTTTATTAGAATTAAAGAACGGCTCCATATACTGTATAGGCATTTACTAAAGCTGTACTCGCATGCAACAGAGACTCAACGGTCGCAAACCATTTGGGCTCCCATCAGAAGTCTCCATCCCATCGTCACGACCGGTCACCTGTGTCCTTGTCCAAACTCTCCCTCAAAGATGGGCAGAGTGACACAGCCAAACGCGCCAGCAAGTTTGAGGAGGGGCAAGACGTGTTAGCTCGATGGTCAGATGGCCTGTTTTACCTGGGGACAATCACAAAGGTGAGCCACCCACTTTATGACGATGTCCGTGTGTGTGTTTTTAGTCGTCTAAGGGTACGTGTATTCGTCCATAACCGTCACGGTATGTCCATAATCCTTCGTTGCATGCAGTCCCTCAGAGAGTCCACTCAAACTATGGTGAATGATGTTATCCAGAGCATGTAAACAGAGTCATAGATGTTGCATTTTGCTACATGTTGAATTTGAACATGTGGAACAAGTTGCATTTTATTTAATTTGTACTTTGAGATCTCTTTCAGTTTAGCAGCTGATAGTGACCCTTTGCCTTAAAAAAAAAAACACCCTTATATAAAATGATTATTACAGTGCATGTTCATTGTTTACATTTTACTGATGGATACATTCCAGGCTTTGCAAACTAGCTCAGAGGTTATTATACAACACTAGGTGGAGCATACTATAGACTCTAATACTGTCTGTTCAAATTGAATAAACAGATAGAGCCTTATGAGTTTAGGAATTTGGGGTTGTTGCTTTTTTTCCCTTTCCGTTGTACCGAACTGTGATGTTCAAACTGGTGTGAACCAAACCATGACTTCTGTGTTCTATTGCACTCCTAACATGCATGCAATCATGTATTTTTAGTGTCGCTTTCAACTACAAAACAGTGGGATGACATTTTACATTTCCCTCCCACATTATAGATAAACAAACAAAAGCATAGTTGTTTTGTGGTTTTTGAAGATCAGTCCAAATCGTGGGTTCTTTGGAAGGACATTCAGACAGGCAAGTACTCCTTCCTTTTTTCTGACCTTAGATGACTTCATTTGTATCAGTTTTATTAAACATTAATGCTGCATTCTGTGACCAAGAAAATGAGGATGCCGCATTCGTTCTCAGAATTGTTTCCAAGATGACTTGATTTAGTTTGCATGTTGTTTGCAGGGGAGTTTAGCTTTAGCAGATATTTAGAGAAGATTTATCAGATATTTAAATCAGAGTTTTATTTCACGTGGACGTTAGTACAGCTCTCCCTACGTGCAAAAGCATTAAAAATCACTGTTGAGCTGGATTTGGTGTTACTGAATTGATGGCAATAGTCATAACAGAATGACAGGGTTCTATAGTAGCGTTCATCACAAACAGTCTGTTTCTCAAGAGGAGTTCCAACAAACCTCCAACAAAGACTGTAGATCTAGATCTTGCTGTGTGGTGTAGCAAATGCACACCTGCAGTTTTTTTTTTGTTTGTTTGTTTCTGCCTTATCCCCACAAAAGCAGCTTCCAGTTTATATGCAGTATTTTAAATCCCCTCCCTTTACTCGGTTACTAATGATGTGTGCACATTATGAGCTTCAGGTAAACTGTCAGGCCTGTTTGCCTAAGTTGCTGAACACTACACCCAGCTTTATTCCTGTCACTTATTATTGTGATGCGTTAGCACCAGGTTATCTTCCATGTGTATTTATTCATTAGCACCAGGTTATCTTCCATGTGTATTCATTCATTTCTTAGTGGTGCTAAGCCAGATATTTATTTGTCAAGTTTCAGGGATCAAATGTGCAACATTTGTTCCCTGTTTAAAATGCCTAAAGTAAAAATTAAAAATGCTTATTTAGGTATTTTATATGAATTATCATATGTGAACACAATACATCATATTCCAGTTTCAGTTTCAAATAAGGGGAAGACCTAATGTTTATGCAGAGTTCAGATAAAGGGAAATTTCAACACCTGCAAATATTCGTTGAAGTTTGGTTAGAAAGAAACCGCCACTTGATTGCAGTCAGAATTGCACTGAAGTTAAAAACGTAAACACCGGCAGATCGTCCCTTGATAGCCTCGTAACACATGTCATTTGAAGTGAAACCGCTAGGATTGAACAGTGGCAGATGTCATCTGTTATATCCATCTGTTACAGGGGACAGTGGAGGGGAGATGCTTTGTACCATTTGCCAGAATGAAAGCTCAGAACCACCTAATGAAATGGTCATCTGTGATAAGTGTGGACAAGGTAGATATGCTGTCCTCATTGCACTGTTTAATGTACTGTATTATGAGCTGGAAAGGCTGCAGTCTTACTCATTCCCTATCTCACGTATTGATGATCATTTCTTCATAGGTTTTCTCAGAATTTTTTTTGTTTGTTTATATTTTTAGGATACCATCAGCTCTGCCATGCTCCCATCATTGACTCCAGTGTCATTGCTTCTGATGATATATGGCTCTGCCGGCAATGTGTGTTTGCCACTACGACAAAGGTTTGCTGAAATACAAGTTTAGGATGTGTGTTTCACATAGATGGGACAAGGTTAGAGGCACAGCTGTGTAGTTACCCGTTAAACAAATGAAAGGAAGATGTGAAAATACAGCCGTATGGTGCTGTTTCACCCAGAAGCTTTGTTAGGTGCTTTTCAGTGCAAGTGACTTTGAACCATTGCATGAACCAACCCCAGTTAAAGCAGTGCTTTCACTAACCGCCTTTAGGCAAGAGTGGGCCGACTGAGCGAACGAGGCGCACGGAATAGTAGAAAATAAAACGACTCGTTACACTTTAGGAAAGCCGTAGCTATTACTGTGGGCTTTATTTACTCTGCCGAGTTGGCTTTGCTGATGAGGTGCTAGCTGTGTGCGCACGTTGTCCTCGTTTCAGAGGGGTGGCGCCCTCAAGAAAGGGCCGAATGCCAGAGCCTTGCAGGAGATGAAGCAGTCGCTGCCCTACGCCCTCGAGGAGCTTGTGTGGGACCAGGGCCACAAGACCAACACCCAGCAGTGCTACTGCTATTGCGGAGGGCCGGGAGAGTGAGTGGACTGCACATATACACAGACCTCTTTCTATTGCAGTCTTTTAGCTGACTAGTATGGGCACACAGCACTATTGACCAAAACAAATTTATACAAAAGAGTTGTTCATAAGGCCACGGAGTTGTATGTGGTATATTTTAGTGACGTGTAAATCTAGTTCACACAGAGACCATGTAAAAGTGATCAAAGCTGTGGTATTTATTTAGTGAAATGCTCTTGTAAGAGAGGTGTGTTTCTCCACAGCTGGTACCTGAAAATGCTCCAATGCAACAGGTGTAAGCAGTGGTTTCATGAGGCATGTATCCAGTGTTTTCAGAAGCCTATGCTCAATGGAGACAGGTAAAAAGCAGGACTACCTTCTGAAGATATCATTCCTCTGTTGGCCATTGTTTGAGGAGCATCTTAAGTAGTGTGAAAGATCTATAGCAGGACTCTCTGCTGGTACTTGTTAAATCGTCCAGTCCAGTTTTTAAGGCATTTTTCTTTGTCTCTTCCCCCCCTCTTCTCTATAGGTTTTATCTGTTTATTTGTTCCGTTTGCAGTAGTGGACCAGAGTACCTCAAGCGACTCCCTCTTAGATGGTGGGTTTTAGTGTGTTTGTTTAAGAGAAGCACATTCTTTCCAACAAATATAACTGTAAGAGTAGTATTTTTCCCGCGTCTAATTATAATTTCATATCTGATTTACTTCTGTTCCCCTTTTTGTTCATTACTGTAACTCTTGTTCTCTTGTCTACAGGGTAGATGTTTTTAGTTTTGTTCATTACTGTAACTCTTGTTCTCTTGCATGTCTACAGGGTAGATGTTGCCCACCTGAGCCTTTACAATCTGAGTGTTATTCATAAAAAGAAATACTTTGATTCAGAACTGGAGCTCATGGCTTTTATAAATGAAAATTGGGACAGTCTCCAGTTAAGCGAGGTACATTTCTTCCCTGGGCTGTTTCTGCATATGACATACTTTTAATTCAACGCATCGTGCGTTCAACATGCCCTTATTCTCTTCACGGCATCCACAGCTCGCAGACACCCCTAAATCGGAGCGATATGAAAGAGTTTTGGAAGCGCTTAACAGCAACCCTACCATGTAAGTCTATTTTCGTACAAGATTTATGGTGTCCATCAGCTTGACTGAATCGTTTCATTGCGTTTGCCTGGTTGGATGCCAGGTTCATGTCCGGGAAGGAGATAAAAAAGAAGAAGCACCTGTTTGGTTTACGGATCCGCTGCCCCCCAGCACCCCAGAGTGCCGAGCTGCTATCAGACAGGGAACAGGAAAAGGCCTCGCATGAGATTAAGATCAAAGGCAGGAAGTCCACAAAGCCTCCCCACTCCTCGAGGTGAGAGACACGATTCCTCTCGTCTCTCCCTTGGGTGCTTTAACTCTTTGAGAGAGTTTTGTTTGTAGCTGTAGTCCATGCTTATGTGCTTATACTGTAGATGTTTTCAGATTGTGGTAGAAGGAATTGCAGGTGGGGCACAGGTGAGATAGAAAGTCACAAAAATATTGAAACCATCAACTTTAATAGTTTTGACAGTTTTCAGCAAGAAATCAACATCTGGGTTTAAAGGTTCCAAAATCATGTACAGAAGTATCCTGGTACAGAAGAACGTCCTGGTATTTGTTACATTCGCTGCAGTAGTTTTCATATTAACATGTTTATTTTAGTTGAGGGGGAACCCAAACTGGTAAAAACTGGGAAATCCCTGTTGTGTAATAGTAACAAGCTTGAGAGTGTGCGTGCAAAATACCAACCTTTGAAGTTTCTGTAGATTTCGTCACTTTTTCTCGCCCCCCCCCCCTCCAGCATGGTCACCAATGGACTGTTAAAGAAAGGAAAGAGGAAACGTTGCTTGGAGACACTGGCGAAGCGAAGGCGATCAGATGAAATTTCAGCACAGGTAACAGTAGGACTTGGTTGCTGGAAGCATCAGAATGTGTAACGTTGACCTGCCGAAATACAAGTTATAATGCAAAATCATAGAAATGAGTGCGAGCGTTTTAGAAGAGCTGGCAAAAATGTCGGTGACGTTTCTTTTGTTTTGTCCTCTAAAATGGAGAACGACGTGAAGCTGCCAATTCTAGACAGTAACTCGCTGGATGTAATGACTGCGAAAAGGTAGGACCTCAGGTTCTTTTTCTAGATGTAGTAACTCTGTACTGAATTACACTGTCGTTTTTATTTTTATTTTTCCAGTGTCAAAAGGGAAAAGACTGTGCCATCATCAAGTACCTCAGATGTCGAATCAGTTGGCGCCACCACTATGAGTGAAACTACCTCAACCAGCACATCCAGGTATATGTATAGATGGTAAATACATACTCATTAATGATCATCTTTCAAAATGGTCACCCAACTCTGGTTTCCTCCACACTAGCCTGAGCAGCCCCAGCAAGACTCGCACAGGCCGCCTCTGGCCCATCTCTCAGCCGCCCGCCAAGAAGCGTCGAGGGCGGCCGCGGCGAGCGCTGCTTCCCCCTAACCCCGAGATCCCCCAAGCCCCGCCCACCTCTCCCCTCCCACCGACCGCTCAAGAGCCCGAGCCCCTCCCCCGCATCCACCCCACGGACATCATACGGAGCCTGGACGCCGACGTCCAGCTCAGCCACCTCAAGAGCTCCATCAGCACCTACTTTGGCGCAGCCGGCCGAATGGCCTGCGGTGAGAAGTATCGCGTCCTGGCCCGCCGCGTCACCGACGACGGTAAAGTGCAGTACCTGGTCGAGTGGGAGGGAGTCACCGCCTCCTAGACTCGGAAGTTGACCGAAGCCATGTGCTTTTGGTTTGACTTTTGGTATGATATTCATACTGGGGTAAGAGCAGTTTTGGTTCGTGGAATGTAGATGATCGGTCGAGTGATGTTTGAGTGGCTTCAGGACCACTGCAAGGAGAGAGAGTTCGGACTCTATGCCACACGCCTCTGTGCCGTTACATAAGGACTGCCTTGTAGACCGTAGATGTCAAGGGATCTGCACATAAGAAGCTCAGTAGCATAACGACTGGAAGAAAGTGGCAATTTACAGACATACAAAAACAAGCAATTCATCGACTGCAATCTTAAAACCAATGTCCACCTATATGCTTCTGATGTGCAGGGGCCCAAAGAGGTTATAAAAATGATGCTGTATGCTGCTGCAGACTAGAGTATGTATTGTTTTCTTTTCCAGTAAATATTACTTTCCTGTCAGGCTGAGTAAGCTTGGGAGAGAACAATTTTCAATAGGGCACTTTTGTATACACTTTTAATTTCACTCACTCGATTGCACATTAGTTCATCTTGTTCATCCAGTATTGTTGCAAGCTGCAACTTGGGCCAGGCTTTGGAAATTCTGAGGGTATTCTTGGCCTGACGTGCAAAATTTAACTTTTTCCCGTAAGCTATGGTGACATTATTAAACAGCATTAATTTCTATATTAGAATTGAATGTTAGTTTGAGGGGTTACTTTGGGAATGTATGAACAACTAAACTGAATTAGTTTTGCCATTAATAAAGAGAGCATCTTTGAACATGTAAAAGTTTTGAGAGTTTAAAGGATTTGAAAAACCGTCAGCCCATTTCAGTTTGAATTGAGCACTAAAAGCCTTAGATGAATATCCCCTCTTTTTGCCTAAGGAATCAATGTTTAGCTGTGATCCCTGATCGTTTTTAACAATTAACCTACACAAGAGCCCTCGGTCCTGAGAATTTTGCTGTGTAGTTGCTGTTGAACATCATTTCGTTCAAGTAAAATATGCACACTATTGATTTAGGAGCTCAAGGATTTTTATTTTTGTTTTAAATTGATTTGTTTTTCCCTCAACTTTGTCCTACTTTTGTTTTCATCCTATGCAACTCGATAGTCAAAAGTCCTGTGTACATTTTGTTTGTTTCTGCTTCACATCCACCTGCTTCGCATCCACCTGCTTCAGGAAAACACAGCGGCAATATTTTTGTTACGACTGACTCAGGCTTTTTGAAAATCTTGGTGCTATTTATTGCTTTGAAAAATAGTGTACACTAACGAGGCGTAGTGGTAACGAGCAAGTCCCCTCAGGATGCTTTTCAATTCACTGTATGAGCAACAAAAAAGTCCAATTAGAATGTACTGCGGGAAACGCGTATACCCAACTTCTCATCATAGTATTTTCGTAATCTTTCATAAGTGTTTTGTAGTATTGATTGGTGAGTTACTCAAACATGTTTTGTAAGTGGTTTTTGTAAGTCCAAATTTGATGGCAAATGAGATTTTCACAGAATGCCCTTCATTATAAGATGCTATTCAACCACTCAATATTTGAACAGGTTTTTAGAGTAAGGCAAGTGTTGGACTTCAACAGTGATACCTCTTTTATTTTGATATCGTCTTAAGTAATGTGTGTATGAAACATTTCTCAGTTGGTGTACCAGTGCTAGATCCATACAGCTTTCTTTTTTTAATGGCTTTGAGCTTCTTTAGCCAAAGAATAAATCCATAAAACAAAAATTTTGGGTGACTGACAATTTTTGTTTGCATGGTAAATATATAGTATATTGGGCTAAATGCGTTATGAATTAGTAAAATGTCAATTAAATACCTCGTTCACTATGTTTTTCAACCCAATTAACCCATTAGCCTCCATCAACAAGAAATTGGTCTATCAGGCCTCATCTAGCTAATTCTGTCAGAACGATTCAGAAATCACATGACCACACAGAGCTCTTTTTTTAGTATACTAGCTAGTTAGTTACGTGACCTGCTCTACCTGTACAGGCTACTGTACACGTTTCAATTAAGACGCAGAATATATATGACGGAGAAGTAAAATAACTAGACTAGGAAGAAAATAACACGTAAACAGTAACAATCTCGCTTTAGCACAGAACACAACTAATATACATACACAGGAAAAAACTAGGAACATCTTAGTTTTATATATTTATTTATATATATA